>SJYX01007693.1:243263-280444 GCA_006410675.1 Oreotragus oreotragus | reverse complement strand
GTTCTAACTGTTGCTTCCTGACCTGCACACAGATTTCTGAAGAGGCAGGTTAGGTGGTCTGGTATTCCCATCTCTCTCAGAATTTTCCACAGTTTATTGTGATCCACACAGTCAAAGGCTTTGGCATAGGTTTTACCAATGCTGCTGCCAGGGGAGGAGACAGGTGGGGCACATGCTAAGGAGTCAGGAAGTAAACATGAGCACCCCTTTTCCTTCCAGGGCTGGACTTTGTTGTCGTTGTTATTCAGTCGCTTAGTCATGTCTGACTCTTTGTGATCCCATGGACGGCAGTGTGCCAGGCTTCCTTGTCATTCACTATCTCCCAGAATTTGCTCAAACTCATGTCCATTAAGTCAGTGGTGCCATCCAGCCATCTCATCCTCTGTCATCCCCTTCTCCTCCTGCCTTCAATCTTTTGGAGCATCAGGGTCTTTTCCAATGAGTTGGCTCTTCGCACCAGGTGGCCAAAGTATTAAAGCTTCAGCTTCCTTCCAATGAATAATCAGGGTTGATTTCCTTTAGGATGGACTGGTTTGATCTCCTTGCAGTCCAAGGGACTCTCAAGAGTCTTTTCCAACACCACAGTTCGAAAGCATCAGTTCTTCAGTACTCAGCCTTCTTCATGGTCCAGCTCTCACATCTGTACATGACTATTGGAGAAACTATAGCTTTGAGCATATGGATTCTTGGTAAAATGATTTCTCTGCTTTTTAATGTACTATTTAGCTTCATCATAGCTTTTCTTCCAAGGAGCAAGCTTCTTTTGTGGCTGCAGTTACCATCTGCTGTGATGCTGTGATTCTGGAGCCCAAGAAAATAAAGTCTGTCATTGTATAATTTTTATCTTTGGGTCCTTGAGTATTTTTCCCCAGACAAAATGGTGGGCCACATTGTTATTTATTTATTTTTTACAAACTAGTTCACTAGTTTACCAGTTAAATCATTCTGACCACAGCACTGTTAAAGCCAGGATATGATCTCTAGCCTGTAAAGGAGGATGCCCCTTGCCATATTTTAGTAAGTGCCCCCAGGTAAGAGGCAGAGCAGTGCTTTGAGTCCAGGGCTTCTGGCTCCAAATGCAGTGGTCTTCCATAGGACCATAGCTACCTGTGGAATATGTGATTCAGGAATATTCCTGTAACAGAAAGGATGTTCCGTGTGGAGATGCCATGGGGGAAAAGGGACACACTGGAGGGTGGTCCCTTGGGTCTTGCCTCAGTCAGTCATCCTTGGTGGCGTTCAGATTTTGTTCAGGTAGCTTGAGAGGAGCTATGGGCCACAGGAGAGGAGGAGTTCCAGAACAGGTAGAGGTCTTCATGCACACCCTCCATAGCACCACAACAGCACCTTCATCCAGCATAAGATGGTATTTGTAGACATGGTACTGCTGCCCTTAAAGATTTGTTTTCACAGATTCTTCATAGGCTGCATTGTTATTGGTAACTATAATCATGATTGTCATTGCTGTCATGAATCATTTCTTCAACAAATGTATCTAGGTCTATCCTCTGCTAGGTGTTAGGCAGAGAGGGATGCAGGAGATACAAAATAGTGCTTGTCCCCAAAGAGCACACAGTCTAGTGTAGACCAGGGGTTATGAGAGTGTGGTGGGTGCTGTTGTTGGGGAAGCACACAGGGTGTCATGGGGCAGCAATCTCATCCTTGGGAGTTTTCAGAAACTTCCTGGAAGACATGCCTCCTGATTTGAGTCTTGAAAGAGAAACCAAGTTATTAGACAAAACCAAAAATGGGAGTTCAGTCCAATTAAAGGGAAAAACACATGCAAAGGCACAGAAGTGAGAGATGAGTTTGATTGCAGGACAAGACATGAGGAGGGGAGCAGAGTGAGACACTAATAATGCTATTACTACATAATATAATGTATTATATATAATAATACTACATTATGATTATGGAAGGTAACAATAGCATAGCACTTACCTTGTGTCAGACACTGTGTTCACCATTTAACAGTTGATAGCACATTTAAATGTCAAAGCAAGAAANATAATGTATTATATATAATAATACTACATTATGATTATGGAAGGTAACAATAGCATAGCACTTACCTTGTGTCAGACACTGTGTTCACCATTTAACAGTTGATAGCACATTTAAATGTCAAAGCAAGAAAAATCATAATTTTAACAGCTGAAATATAATAAGTATACCTTGTACACCAGGCACTAGACTGAGTGGTTTTTGTGCATGATCTGACTTAATCTTCATTATTAACCCCAACAGGGGCTTCCCTTGTGGTTCAACTGGTAAAGAATCTGCCTGCAATGTGGGAGACCTGGGTTTGATCCCTGTGTTGGTAAGATCCCCTGGAGAAGGGAAAGGCTACTCACTTCAGTATTCTGGCTTGGAGAATATCATGGCCTGTATAGTCCATGGGGTCACAAAGAGTTGGACACAACTGAACGACTTTCACTTTCATACTTCCCTGGTGGCTCAGATGGTAAAGAATCTGCTGGCAATGTGAGAGACCTGGGTTCTCAACCCTTGGGTTGGGAAGATCCCCTGGAGGAGGGAAAAGATACCCACTCCAGTATTCTTGCCTGGGGATTTCCATGACAGAGGAGCCTGGCAGGCTATATTCCATGGGGTCACAAAGAGTTGGACACGATTGAGTGACTAACACTTTCACCCTTATACAGATCAGTCAACTGAGCCTCAGAGAGATTTAAGTCATTGGCCCCAGGTCACACAGATGGTGAATGGCCAAGCTGGGATTTGAACCCAGAAACTGACTGACTCTTAGTCATTAGGCTGCAGAGAGACAGCTGTTTCCTCTCAGTGCCTTGGGCAGATGCCACTTTGGTGAAAAATTACCTCACCTGGGACTTCTCTGGTAGTCTAGTGGTTAAGACTCTATGTTTCCTCTGCAGGGAGTGTAGGTTCGATCCCTGGTCAGGGAACTAAGATCCTGCATGCCCTGGCACAGACAAAAAAAAAAAAAGAGAGAGAGAGAGAGAACCTAAAATAAAATGATCCCACTTTAGGCAAGATTGCCTGGACACTAATTTAGCCTCCTAGAATTAAGGCAGGTTATAATAATATAATGCCTACTCAAATGGACCCTGAGGCCAGCAGACAGGTGACATTTGGTGACTCTTGAAGAGAGGGCTCCCTGTGCAGGAGTTCAGAAACTATTAGGCAGAATCTCTGCATACAGGAGAATCTCTGGGGTCCTGCGAGGTCTTTTTTAGAAACACTAAAATCCCATGTAGGCAGAATAAACAGAGCATCACAAATTGGGTTCCAATGCCAGTGGTGAGCTCTTTGTACAGAAGAACTCAGTCTCCCTTCCAGGCCATCAGAAGCCAGTTTCCTTCCCGGCAGAGCTTGCCCTGCCTAACCAAGCTGCACTCCCCTGGACCTTGCGAGACCACCTCTGCAACGCCAACTGTAGCTTCAGCTTCAGCTCTATTTGCTTTTATGCCTGGGTTCTGGCCCTAGCTCTTTAGCTGTGTGACTACGGGCACATCCCTTAACCTCTCCTCATCTGTTATGTGAGGCTGTGGTTTCTTACCTTGCCTACCTCCCTGGACTGTGGAAGACAAAATGAGAGGAGGTGCCGATTGGGGCCTTGAGAATGCACAAGCATAAGGGGTGATTCTTACTCTGTCCACTTGGCTCATCTCCTGCACGGACAGTTTTTAATTAACTAAGGACAAGAACACAGCCTCCTCCTCTCTTTGGGGAACTTGAGAATATGAGTCTGTTTGTCCTGACGGACATTTGCCCAGAGGCCATCTTGGTGCTGTCAGCAACTACTTCATAATTTCATGTTGTAGAGTTGCTGGAGAGAGCTTCACCACCCCACCTCCTTTGAAAAATAGTGGCTCTCAGTTGTCTTCAGAGCTCTTGAATAGTTGCAGAAGTCCCAAGCAGGCCTGAGTGTATTCCTTTCACTTGTGAGGGGTGAGCATGCTGATGGCAGTAATTAATTGACTGGGGGCGGGTGGGGAAAATAGCTTTGTAAACTGAGGACAAGTGAGCGAGTCATGCTACCCAGGCTGACCCCCTCACCTGGGCAGTCTCTGAGGACACCTGCCTTCCATCATTAAGGCCGCTGAGCCCATTGACACCGCCTGACTGCCTCCGCTGGTGGGGGGAACAAAGCCGAGCATTTACTGGCTGGAGCGCAGAGATGAATACAATGAGGCTCTTCGACCAGGCCTGGCCCAGACAGCTGCTCAGGCAAAGGGGTTTCGAATGAACGTGGTTCTATTTAGAATGTGTATGTTTTGATTGAATTTGAAGAAAAGCGTGAGGTGGTTCCCTCTTTGGAAAACAAACTAATTATATACTCCCATGTTGTCTGGTAGTCGGAAGCCAAATATGTCCACAACAGTACTTCATGGAGAGAATTTTCTTCCCTGTTGGATGTGAGATGCCTCTGTAGGGCCACAGCTGGCACTTTTTCAAAATCACATGGCTCGTGGCTTAAAAGGACTCTTTAGGGAAACCTTGAGTGCTCTAAATATTCTGTTTTTAATTGGGAATTACCACCCTATAATTTTTGTGCTCTCTTAATTTGGTTTGGCACATACTGGGTTTTCCCTGGAGTTGGGATCCAGAATCTAGAAAGGTGATTTGCTCTTCTGTGGGCAGTAGAAAAGGTTCCATGGAAGCAAGAGCTGGTGGACCAAGCGACACCCAAAGCCGTTACTGGACTGAACCATTTGCATTTCCATTCAGGTCATGATGTCTCGGCCAAGCTATTGACTTAGCGCTGTTTTGACTTGGGTGGCTTTGACTCTTCCATTCAGGCTTTAGAAACATCATTGAGTTAACAGGCCACACACCAATTCACCCTTCTCCCTCCCTACTCTTCAGCCCCTTTGTGTTAGATAAGGAGGCCTTTCCCTACTACAAAAAGGTAGCAAGCCCGAGTTTCCATGAGCTCTGTGCCCCTTATACCACCCCCAATTTAGTCTTTGTGCAGGGCTGCTTTTGTTTCCTTCTGAGAATTAAAAGTTAATTGATACCTCAAATGGATGTTGGTCACAAAGCATTTCACCTCCAATGCAGTCCTGCATCCCATTAGATTAACCCTCTTCTGCAGTTCATTGTAAATAAACATCCCACAACAAAAAAAGCTTACCTACCTGAATTCACTTGGTTTCTGCAGTGAGGCTAAAATTCTATGACAATGTCACTGGGTTAATTAATTTAGATGGATGACTTTTGGAGTTCTGTTTTCCTTTGCCTTCCCTGTTTGTCACAGACTGCTGACAAAGTATTTCCAAATGTCTGAATTTATCAGGTTATCCAGAGCCCTTCCAGAGATGGGTAGTCATCTCAAACTTAGGCCTCTGATAGCAATACTGCAAATCCTCCTAAGGAAATCCTGATGCAATAATCTAGTATAGAAGAAATGTATATTTAAACTATTCTCTGATAAAGTTCATTTTCAGCTTTCTTATCCATTCATCTGCTGATAGACATCTAGGTTGCTTCCATGTCCTGGCTATTATAAACAGTGCTGCGATGAACATTGGTGTACACAATGGAGTATTACTCAGCCATTAAAAAGAATACATTTGAATCAGTTCTAATGAGGTGGATGAAACTGGAACCTATCATACAGAGTGAAGTAAGCCAGAAAGAAAAACACCAATGCAGTATACTAATGCATATATATGGAATTTAGAAAGATGGTAATGATAACCCTGTATGCGAGACAGCAAAAGAGACACAGATGTATAGAACAGTCTTTTGGACTCTGTGTTAGAGGGAGAGGGTGGGATGATTTGGGAGAATGGTATTGAAACATGTACAATATTATATATGAAATGAATCGCCAGTCCAGGTTCGATGCACGATACTGGATGCTTGGGGCTGGTGCACTGAGATGACCCAGAGGGATGGTACGGGGAGAGAGGAGGGAGGGGGGTTCAGGATGGGAAACACATGTGTATGCCTGTGGCGGATACATGTTGATGTATGGCAAAACCAATACAATATTGTAAAGTAATTAACCTCCAATTAAATAAATTTATTTTTTTAAAAAAGAGTTCATTTTCAGTGAAGAGAAATATGTGAATTTTTTTCCAAACATGGAGGAAAAAGTTTCTCTAGGGTCAACTAAAGCATAGTGGAATGCACCCAATTAGGTTGAGAAATAAAGAAATAAGGAGCACATTTATGATAGACTTTTGCTGTTATTCCAGCGTACACAAGGGTACACACCAATGATCCTGGCAGAATCTCAGTTCCAATAAGATATTCTGGAATTTTGAGGCTTAGGGATGTGTAAGTTGTTCTTCCTGCTAAACAAACTTCCCCCATTAAATAGTTCTTGTTAATTCTCAGCTAAGGCCACATGAATAGAACAATTTTTGTTGCCATTAAAAAAATGGATTTTCTTTTTCCTATAAATTAAGCTATTTAATTCTGTAATGTGGTCAAAGGGCTTGGTGGATATTTAATATCGACTTTATCAGGGTTACTACTTCTATTCCAGATGGCCCTACCTGCCACATAATGCTTCCCACACCTCTTGGAGAATCAGAATGAAACCATGACTTCTCCAAGGAAGATATGCAATTACCCAAGGAGCATATGAAAAGATTTTCAACATCATTAGTCATAGGGGAAATGCAAATCTAAACCACAATGAGAGATTCCCTTATATCCACTCAGTTCTCATTTTAGTTGCTCAGTTGTGTCCGAAACTGCGAACCCATGGGCTGCAGCATCCCAGGCTTCCCTATCCATCACCAACTCCTGGAGCTCATGTCCATTGAGTCGGTGATGCCATCCAATCATCTCATCCTCTGTCATCCACTTCTCCTCCTGCCTTCAATCTTTCCCAGCATCAGGATCTTTTCCACTGAGTCTGCTTTTCACATCAGATGGGCAAAATATTGGAGCTTCAGCTTCAACATCAGTCCTTCCAATGAATATTCTGGACTGATTTCCTTTAGGATTGACTGTTCGATCTCCTCGCAAGGGACTCTCAAGAATGTTCTCCAACACCACGGTTCAAAAGCATTAATTCTTCGGAGCTCACCTTTCTTTATGGTCCAACTCTCACATCCATACATCAGTTCAGTTTAGTTCAGTCACTAAGTTGTGTCCAACTCTTTGTGACCCAATGAACCACAGCAAGCCAGGCCTCCCTGTCCATCAAAACTCCCAGAGTTCACCCAAACCCATGTCCATTGAGTCAGTGATGCCATCTAACCATCTCATCCTCTGTCATCCCCATTTCCTCTTGCCCTCAATCTTTCCCAGCATCAGGGTCTTTTCAAATGAGTCAGCTCTTTGCATCAGGTGGCCAAAGGATTGGAGATTTAGCTTCAAAATCAGTCCTAACAATGAACACCCAGGACTGATCTCCTTTAGGATGGACTGGTTGGATCTCCTTGCAGTCCAAGGGACTCTCAAGCGTCTTCTCCAACACCACAGTTCAAAAGCATCAATTCTTTGGCACTCACCTTTCTTTATAGTCCAACTCTCACATCCATACATGACCACTGGAAAAACCACAACCTTGACTGGACAGACCTTTGTTGACAAAGTAATGTCTCTACTTTTCTATATGCTGTCTGGGTTGGTCATAACTTTCCTTCCAGGGAGTAAGTATCTTTTAATGTCATGGCTGCAGTCACCATCTGCAGTGATTTTGGGGCCCAGAAAAATAAAGTCAGCCACTATTTCCACTGTTTCCCCATCTGTTTGCCGTAAAGGGATGGGACCAAATGCCATGGTCTTAGTTTTCTGAATGTTGAGCTTTAAGCCAAATTTTTCACTCTCCTCTTTCACTTTCATCAAGAGGCCCTTCAGTTCTTCACTTTCTGCCATAAGGGTGGTGTCATCTGAATATCTGAGGTTATTGATATTTCTCCTGGCAGTCTTGATTCCAGCTTGTGCTTCCTCCAGCCCATCGTTTCTCATGATGTACTCTGCATATGAGTTAAATAAGCAGGGTGACAATATACAGCCTCGTCTTACTCCTTTTCCTATTTGGAACCAGTCTGTTGTTCCATGTCCAGTTATAACTGTTGCTTCCTGACCTGCATATAGGTTTCTCAAGAGGTAGGTCAGATGGTCTGGTATTCCCATCACTTTCAGAATTTTCCACAGTTTATTGTGATCCACACAGTCAAAGGCTTTGGCATAGTCAATAAAGCAGAAATAGAGGTTTTTCTGGAACTCTCTTGCTTCTTTGATGATCCAGCAGATGTTGGCAATTTGATCTCTGGTTCCTCTGCCTTCTCTAAAACCAGCGTGAACATCTGGAAGTTCACAGTTCATGTATTGTCGAAGCCTAGTTTGGAGAATTTTAAGCATTACTTTACTAGCATGTGAGATAAGTGCAATTGTGCAGTAGTTTGAGCATTCTTTGGGATTGCCTTTCTTAGGGATTGGAATGAAAACTGACCTTTTCCAGTCCTGTGGCCCCTGCAGAGTTTTCCTGGCTGGCATATTGAGGTTTTTTTGCTGGCATATTGAGTGCAACACTTTCACAGCATCATCTTTTAGGATTTGAAATAGCTCACTTATCTGGGATTCCTGTGTATTTGGCATTAGCAAATGCCAGTGGTTTCTGATATTGTTACTATTTAGCCAAGACCAAAAGGTAACCACTGACCCAGGCTCCCAGTTTCTTGGAGGTCCCCAGGTGGATCTCCTACCCAGAACCGTGAAGAAGTTGAACTTTTGAAAACCTGATTTCTTAGCATCTTTTTCTTGGCAAGTTTGGATGGTCAGAGAATCAGCTGGTGTCTGGGCTTGTGCCCTGGGGTCAAGTTCAGGGAGTTGTGGAAAGAGAACCAGGCCCCTGCCCAGCCTTATGGGCTTCCAGCCAGACATACCTGCTCCCCAGAATCTGGAGGAGGAGGCGAGACAGCCCCCCCCAGGGAGGGAGCTGTGGGACAAGCTGTACCCTGTTTTCCCTTCCCTCAGGGTAGCTCTGCCCTGCCCATCATATTCTTGGCAGCTCAGGACCCGAGGTTCATTCTGGTGCTAAAAATAGGCTGTGTTTAGACACTCTGGGGCTCCGGCTGGAAATACGAACTGCAGTAACCAAGCACTGTCATTCCCGCAAAGGGGGCCTCTCGGCCTCCCTGTCACGGCGACTCACGCCAACCCAGGAGGGAGGCAGGGTAGGGGGTTTGTGCCACTTTCAGCAGATGGGAAAACTGATGCTCAGAGCAGGCCTCACATGAAATGCAAAGGGATGAAGCTGTGATAGCCAGCTTTTAAGGAACACCATCTCTACTCCTGTGGGTGATCTCATCAAGTCCTCCCCAAGACCCTGAGAGGGAGACTTCTAGGGGCTACCCGCTTTGCTGAGAGAAAACGGCAGCTCAGAGAGGTGAAGACACCTGTCGAGTCTTGTTAATGCGATTCTGGCTTCCAGCTTGTAATGAACAACCGGAAACAGAGGGGAAGGGGCAGCTGGAGGCCAAGGTGTGCCCCCCAGCGCAGGGTGGGACATACATAAGCTACGGAGGGAGTCCGGGGCGCCAGTCACACCTACTTTGCAGGTTGCCAGGAGGGAGGAGTTGGTTAGGTTTGTAAAACCTTCAAACACAGTGTTCCGCCAGTGGCAGTTAGTTCCTTTCCCCAGTTCTGTCTGGAGAGACACAGACAGAGAGATGGAGAGAGACTTGGAAAGAAAGAGAGAGAAAGGAGAGGAAGGATGATGGGTGGACAGGAGTGAGGGAAGTTTCCCTGGGGGGAGTGGGATTGGCTCAGCGGGGGCCCCTGTACCCTAGGACCACGCGCAGCTGAGAAGCGGAGGATGCTGCTGCAGGGGGCCCTGCATTTGCAACTCCCTCAGGCTGTCACTCGGGGATTTGGCTCATGGCAGGGACCCGTGGTGGAGGTTCAAGTTTTCTGATTCTTCTCACTATTTTCTGCACCAGTGTTCCCTGGGGACTTAGCGTCTGCCAGAGGATGGGGCTGACGTAGCGAGAGCACAGACAGGGTCCCACTTACATGGGGCTCGGATTCCAGGGCGTTCTCCTTCCAGGTGCCCTCCTCCACCTCCCAGCACTGGCAGTTTGCTGTGGGCAACTCGAGTCAGCATCCGCCTTCCCCAGGGGGAGCCCCCTTCCTCAGAATTCGCGCCCCCGCTTTCCCCAGCCCCACGTCCGGCACCACCGCTGCCTCAGTCGCTCTGTTCCCTGCCAGCTTCTAATGAGCTCATTATCTTCTTAAAACCCATTTGGCACCCACTTAGAGAAAAGATGTGTTGAAATATAAAAGAACGGGAAGGGAACAACAAAAAGGAGCTAAACCCAGAAATATCCTCAGAGAGACGGAGAGCCACAGGGAACTCAACAGCGGAAATCTTTGCTGTCTCCATACCCGCGGCAGATGTGCTGCTTGCTGGCGGCAAGGGGCTCTGAAGGCAGCTCACGTGTGCTCACGGGAGGGGAGGGGCTGAGGGCTTTTCTTGAGCACCCACTATGTGCCAGATGCACATAGTACACGTTTTTTTTTAATTGGGGTGTAGTTGCTTTACAATGCTGTTTGGTTTTCTGGTATACAATGTAGTGAATCGGCTATATGTATACATATATCCCCTCCCTCTTGGACTTCCCTCCCACCCTACACCCCCATCCCACCCACTGAGGTCACCACAGAGCACCAAGCTGAGCCCCCTGTGCTCTTCCTAGTTTTTAATGCAATCCTCCAAGCAATATATTTAGGGAGGGTGTCAAGCTTCTTATGTCCACTTCACAGGTCAGGAGCCTCGGTCACTGAGAAGAGGTGTCTTACCCCAGTCACACAGGTGGTGGATGGAGGAGGCGGGATTTGAGCCCAGGTCCTTCTGCCTGCAGAGCCCATTCTCTGGCCTGCATGCCTCTGGAAGGGCTGGTGGCCCCCTCACCGCCTGTTCCCATGAGGCTGCTGGTCTTTCTTCATCCTGGCCCAGCTGCGGAAATCTCTGCCATGTGCGTGATTTACATGGCATACCAGGGGACACCCCTCACTGCCCAGAGGTTTTTAAGCTGATTAGAGGCTGGTCTTTCCAAAGTGTCGGTGTGACCATGAAACTTCAGTTAGAGCATAGTCCAGATAGACTTCTGAGCTTGGCATTCAAGGCTCCCCAGGGTCTGACCCAACCCACTGCTTCACTGCCTTCTTACCATGCCTTAAGCTCCTCTAGTGGCTCAGAAGGTAAAGCATCTGCCTGCAATGCGGGAGACCTGGGTTCGATCCCTGGGTCGGGAAGATCCCCTGCAGAAGGACATGGCAACCCTTTCCAGTATTCCTGCCCGGAGAATCCCATGGATGGAGGAGCCTGGTGGGCTATATATAGTCCTCGGGGTCGCAAAGAGTCAGACACGACTGAGCAACTTGACTTCACTCACTAAGCTCCTCAGCTGCCTCCACCCCAGTGCCCTGGCCTGGGTATGTGCAGTTCCTCCTCCCTAAAGCGTCCTTCTGCTGTTTATTCACCCAGAAAGCTGACTCTTCCTGCAAGACCTGCCAGCTTAAAGACCCCTTCCAGAGGGAAGCCCTCTCTGATTCCCCTCAGGGCAGCTTCAGAGCCTCACTTCTCAGGGCTCCCACATTCCGGGGCCTGTTACCCCAGAGTGCAGAAACCCCTTGACATTGTAAGCCAATATCTAGGAACTTTTGTGCAAGCACTCTTCTCTGGGCATACGCCTGTAGGTTTTTTTTTTTTTTTTTCCTCACGATATTCTCAAAGGAATACAAGACTAGAAGAGATGTGTGGTTAGGAACCCAAGCTGCGAAGTCAGGTAAGCCCAGGTTCACAAGCCAGCTGCCACTTACCAGCTGTGTAGCCCTGGACAAGTTACTTTACCATCCTGGGCCTCATTCCTCTCCTCTTTGAAATGGATCTAGATCTGCCTCGTTGGATCGATATGACGATTAAATCAGAGCATTATGTTTGTAGAGCGGTATCTGGCATATAATAAGTGCTAGATGAACATTAGCTGTTAATATTAATTTCTGTTCTATATCTTATATATACATCTACTATAGGATTTATCTTTGTCTCTCTGCCTGGAAAATCCCATGGACAGAGGGGCCTGGTGGGCTACAGTCCATGGGGTCGAGAAGAGTCAGACACAACTGATTTCCACTTCACTTTCCCTTTTCACATTCATGCATTGGAGAAGGAAATGGCAACCCACTCCAGTGTTCTTGCCTGGAGAATCACAGGGACGTGGGAGCCTGGTGGGCTGCTGTCTATGGGGTCGCACAGAGTCGGACAGGACTGAAGTGACTTAGCAGCAGCAGCAGCTCTAGTGTAGTGATTTGATGTGGTGATCATTTAAATTGCTCTCTCCCTCAGTAAACTCTGAATTCCTTGAAAGCAGCAACTCAGAATTATTATTTTTTTTCCAAATTATTTATTTCCGCATTCCAAGCACATGCATGGTAGGCAAGTAAGACATGTTGCTAAATGAATGGAGAAATGGATGGATGAATGGGTGGGTGGAGAGCTGGGTGGGTGAGTGGGCTGCTCCAACTCGGGTGAATAGATAGATGAATGAATGGGTGATGGATGGATGGGTGGATGGATTAATGAACAGATGAATGATGAATGGATGGAGGGGTAGCGGAATTGATGGATAGATTAAAGAATGAATGGTGGATGGGTGAATAGACTGTGACTTAGTGGATGGATGGATGGGTAGGTGGACTGCTGAATAGATTAAAGAATGATGGATGGATGAACAGGTAGTTTGACCCCACAAGAGCATGCATTTGGGGTTGTCTTGTTCATTGAACAGTTCCAAGCACTTACAACGATAGCTAGTGCATGTAGGAGCCCAGTGCTTAATTCGTGAATGAAGAGGATGGCGTATGGAGGAACACTGGACTCTGCCTTGAACCCCAGTTAAACTCTCATGTTGCTCTCTGGATTTGGTAGGGGCTGTCACCATTCAAATCACCCGTTGGCTGGCTGACAATCGAATCCTTTGCAGTGGCCAAGATTGTCATGAGGCCCCCTGCTGGTGGCGATATGAAACCACATAAGGCAAATGGAGTTATTTTTTCTTTCTTTTTTTTTTTCCATTTTCTAATTTACAATCTATTTTCCTCTAGACTGCTGATCCTGAGTGTTTACTGAAAATACCGTGGTTGTCAAACCTTTGTGCTCGTGATCATCACCTGAGAGCACCTGGTTACACCTGTAGATTTCCTCCTCGACCAGAAATTCCGATTAGGAGAGATTAGGAATCTTCATGGGTAGCCAGGCTCCCAAGGGATGCTGAATCAGATGCTCCTCGGACCACACTCTGAGGGGCCCTCATAGAATGAGCCGCCGCTGGCCACTGGGAGCAGGTGGAGACGGGCTGCTGCTGTGGGGGCTGTCTCGGAACTCCCAAGTGATGCCCTGACTGTGTGGGAGAAAGAGTCAAAGAGTGGGGGTTCGGAGCTGTGCTTTGGTGTTCGGACCATCCTAGGTTCTAATCCCACCTCCACCACTCACCAGCTGTTTATTCTCAGTTTCCTCATTTGTAAAATGGGAAATAGTCACTTCCCATGGGAACGTGGGGAAGAGTAATTAATACACAGAGAAGGCTCAGTACAAAGCTAGGCGTGCCATGTGCAATAAATACTGAGTGAATGCGTATGTTGCTAAATAATTCTGCTTTCCTTCCTTCTCCTTTTCCTCCTTGGATAGAAGAGAGGGACTCTGGATTTGAACTCTTCCATTACAACGTGATCCTGGTGAGAGAAGGAACTGTGTCTCCTGGGTTCACAGCTTTATTTCCAGCACCTAGAACAGAGCCCGGAGGAGGGCATAGCAACCCACTCCAGTATTCGTGCCTGAAAAAATCCCATGGACAGAGGAGCCTGGCAGGCTACAGTCTACATGGGGTCCCAAAGAGTCAGACAGACTGAAGCGAATTAGCGCACATGCAGGACGTGCCTGCTACACAGTAGGTCTTCTGTAAATATGTGTTTGGGGGGGGAAATGAACAAATTTGATCTAGTTCAGTATCAGCCACGTCCAGCAGACAGTCTGGCAAAGACCTAGGAAGTACATTTGGACTTAAAGTAACCCCCCATGAATCAGCATATATTTGACAAATATGCAGACGTTTTGGGCTTAAGAAGGGCTTCCCCCATGGCTCAGCAGTAAAGAATCCGCCTGCAACACAGGAGATGCAAGAGGTGCGGGTTCGATCCCTGGGTTGAGAAGATCCCTTGGAGAAGGGAATGGCAACCCACTCCAGTATTCATGCGTGAAAGATCCCCTGGACAGAGGAGCCCAGTGGGCTACAGTCCACTGCGGGTTGCAAAGAGTCAGACATGACTGAGCACTGAGCAATGGGGCTTAAGGACCTGAGTTTGTCCAGGATAAAGCTTGTCCCGAGAAGAGGACAAGTAGGAGTCGCTTTTACTCAGCTCTGCGGGTTCTTTGGGCCACTGGTTCCCTCCCTCTCTGGACTCTGCATTGCCCCCTCCCCCTGAGAATGTTCAAGAAAGCTTCACATTCCGACCTCTGCCAGGAGGCTTCTCATGTCTGGACCTGTGCTCTTTTGCAGGTGGCAGCCCTGAGCCCTAACGCTTCACCAGATGAAAGGCTGCCCATTTGTGTTTCCACCAGGTGGACAGACCAAGCTTGGTCCTCAGCTGGGGAAGAGGCCCTCCGGGCATTAACCCAGCTCCTATAGGCCTGAGCAACAGAGAAGGGGCAAGAAGCAAACTCCAGCTGCCTGTGAACCCTCACAACATCCTCCTCCGATTGCTATTTTCCAAGTTCTTTGGGAATTCTGAGGCAGAGAACAAGATGTAGGAAAATGGGACCAACTCCTCAGTGCCCTGGACCTCAGAACCCCTTTCATGGCCCCAAGAAGCTCACCTTGACCTCGGGAGGGCTGGTGAACCCTGTCCTCTCTTCTCTTGGCATCACTCAAGCATTGGACTTGCCCTCCTGCCCTGGACTTGGCAGTCACCTTCACAGCAGGATTAAGACTGAAGACCCCCAGGGGCTCCATCCCTAAGGGAAGACTGAGAAACAAAGCCCCCCTCCATTCTCTCCCTGGACCACAGCCCCCAACCCCCAGCTGAGCCCCAGCGATCCAGTCCGGAATGATCCCACTATGGCCAAGCTCTGGTTCAAATTCCAGCGGTACTTCCGCAGGAAGCCTGTGCGTTTCTTTACCTTCCTGGTGCTCTACCTGATGGCTGGGAGCCTTGTCTTCCTTCACTCTGGTTTTGTGGGTCAGCCTGCCGTCTCCCAGAACCAAGCCAACCCCGCTGTGGGGGCCCCAGTGGAGGGCGCTGAGCTGACCTTCCTGGGTGACTTAAATCTGGGCAGAGGCTTCCGGGACACAGGTGAAGTCTCAAGCATTGCCCGCAGGTATGGACCCTGGTTCAAGGGCAAGGACGGGAATGAGAGAGCCAAGCTGGGGGACTACGGGGGAGCCTGGAGCCGGGCCCTCAAGGGGAGGGTCGTCCGGGAGAAGGAGGAGGAGCGAGGTAAGAGGGGTGAGCCTCTGGGCTGGAAGGTGGCCGAGGACAAGGGAAGGGGGATGATGATACTCATAATATTATGGGAACAGCTGCCAGTGTTCAGTGTTTCCTAGGAACCAGCCATTATATATGCAGGAGATTTCGCAGAGGAGAAAATTGAAGTTCAGAGACGTTAGGTAGCTTGCCCAGGGTCACACAGCTTATAAACATCCACACTTAGAGCTGAACCCTAAATCTGTCAAAGGTCAACATCTGACCCTCCCATCCCTTTATAGCCCTTGTTACATGCACCTGAAAATCAAAACCCTGAGCATCTATTGAGCATTTACTAAGGGCCAGGTACTTTTCCAAGCACTTGACAGGCATCAAATTGTAGCCACAACTCCATGTGATAGGTGCTATTATTCCCATTTTAAAGATGAGGAAACTAAGGCCCCGGGAGCCTACGGTCACACAGCTAGCTAGTGGCAGAGCTTCTGTTCCCTGCAGTCTGCCTCTCCATCCGCTTAGCTGGATCCCTTGGTGAGGGCACTTAGGGGACTTTGTTTTGTTGCATTTTCTTAGCCTGTCACAATCAAAGTGGGCTTTTCTTCCTAAGTACATCACCTCACTTGATTTTCACTACACTCCATGGACTTAAGGAATGTGATCCTATGCCCAGTTAACACACATGGAAACAGGCTTGGAGAAGTGAAAACTTTCCCCAAGGCCACATAGCTGGTCAGTGACAAGTTCAAAGCAGACACATNATGGTCCCAAAGAGTCAGACACGACTGAAGTAACTTAACATGCACGCATGCATACTTCACCTTAACCACTGAAAATTTAGTATCCAAATTGAGACGTGCTGTAACAGTAAAATATGCACCAGATTTTGAAAACTTAGTAGGAAGCTATGAATGTAAAATACTTCAATTTTTATCATTTTATGTTGAAATAATATTTTAGATACATTGGTTCAAATAAGATGCATTATCAAAATTAATTTCAACTGTTTCCTCCTACTTTTAAAAATGTGTTCAATAGAAATTATAAAATTACATAAGTGGCTTTTGTTATATTTCCACTAGTGTTGCTTTAGACTCAAATACCACTATTGAAAACTTAGTAGGAAGCTATGAATGTAAAATACTTCAATTTATATCATTTTATGTTGAAATAATATTTTAGATACATTGGTTCAAATAAGATGCATTATCAAAATTAATTTCAACTGTTTCCTCCTACTTTTAAAAATGTGTTCAATAGAAATTATAAAATTACATAAGTGGCTTTTGTTATATTTCCACTAGTATTGCTTTAGACTCAAATACCACTATACCACACTGCCTATCACAATCTACACCGATATATGGTCTGAAACTAAGTCTACTGCCAAATCTCAAACAGGACTTGGTTATCACCACTCAACACTCCCCATGGATTTTCTGGAAAAACTCCCTGCCCTTGTACACACATACTTCTCTTCACAAAACTCCAATCATATACCCACTTCTAAATGTCAAAGTCAACTTTTTCACTTACTGATTGAAGTCAAACCACTTCCTACTTGCTGTATTTGGAAATCAAAGGTATCTGCTATGTTATTATACCTAGCCACAGATCTCTTCCTTAACAAATCACATTCTAAAATAAGCCCTTCATTTATCCTCCACGAGTTCTATTTTTGTGCCTTACCTTCCAAAGAAGAGCATTCGAGATTACTGAATGATTTACCCAATGGGTATGGGAATATTAAATGGAAAGGTAAAGGGTGCTTGGAAAAAGATAAGGCATCCATCTCTCTCGCCCTGTTACTAATTGGGAAGGGGAGGCCTAGAACCAGGAAAGTGGATAAGTCACAATTAGGGAAACTTAGGAGAAGGAAAGCAACACTCTGTCAAACAAAAGTGTATGATAACAAAAGAAAACACAAGCTGACCTTGTATGGGCCATTAAATAAGCAGCAACGCTCTCCACCTCAGAAACTGCAGAACTGCAGGACCAAGAAGAAGGACTTGTGAAACTAGACTGGCTAAAAGTTGTGATGAACACATTGTCCATCAACAGACATGACCCATCACCCACCACAAATACAACCAGATGGACATGGGAAATTAGAATACTGCTGACTTTTACCAGCATCAGAGAAAAAGGTAAGTGCCACCTATGCCCAAANAACACATTGTCCATCAACAGACATGACCCATCACCCACCACAAATACAACCAGATGGAAATGGGAAATTAGAATACTGCTGACTTTTACCAGCATCAGAGAAAAAGGTAAGTGCCACCTATGCCCAAAGCTGGAATCTAAGTTCACAGCAGTGTCTGGAGGGCACAGGACAGGGAATGTTGTGGTTCTGAAAAGTGTAAATGGCCTCCATAATGCATCCAAGGGAGTTTAACCCAGGAAGGGATGATACATCTGTGTCCCTCTCCCCCTACAAGTCTTCTTGGAAACCTGTGTTGAAAACAGATGCAAGCCTAAATTCTAATCCCATGATTTCAGACATAATTTTCTATTGGGAACTTTCATTATAAGAATGAAATTCATGACTTTCACTCTAGTGAACTTTTCTTCACAGCTGGATCCAATTAGCTATATGGTATGAGGACAGAAGAGAATCCAGGAAATTCACAGTCCAAGAAATCATGGAACCTACAATTATACCCTGGGTGGGCAACATTCACTTCACCGATGTCCCCTCTGTGTTAAGCATTAGGCTGATATAGCGTACACACACACACACACACACACACACGTGTTAAAAAAAATTCACACATTCCTAGTGCACTGAAAGAAACCTCAAAATTTCAACGAGCTAATTGAAAAAAACCTCCATTTTCTTGACAGTCACAACAGAGATGGTATCGGACCACGTGGTTACAATGTCAGTCACACACACTCGTTGCTTTGGTGATGTGAACCACGGTCACACAGTAGGCTCTGCCCCCACGGACAGTGCCACAAACCCAATCACGCCACCCCAGGGCCCCAACAAACACTCTAGCTCTCATTGGCTCGCTGGCTCTCACACACGCACAAGCGAGACACCACAAAGCCGCAGTCACGAACAATAGCACCCGCAACCTTGGTCGTCCGCCGCTCACGCAGACACAGGCTCCTGGCTCCAAAGGCCCCATCCGTCCTCCGCGAGCTTGACCCCAGCCTCCCCGATCACCGCCAGCCCCTCCTGCAGCCTGACCAGGTTCACCTGAACTCACCAGGCATAACCCAATAACCATCACGACACTAGAAGGGGAGCCAAAGGTCGAAGTTCATTCGAGGCTCTGGGACCTGTGGGAAACGTAGTCCAACACAGAAAACGCCCAGACGTCCGAGCAGAGCGTGAAGCCCGCCAGCAGCTGAGGCCCCTCCGAGCCTCGCGACTCCCGGGAATTCCAGGATGTGCTGATCGCTCGCCGATGGCGAGGAGTTGCAGCTGGCGGTCCTTTCAGACGCCGAAGAGCCAGGTGATGATGCTCTTCTGTTAGCTAGGCGAGGTCGTGGAAGGAAGGAAAGCCCAAGCCGAGGACATAATTGCAAACTTGGGCCGGGGAAGGCAGTGAAGGGAACCGGCAACTCGGGGCGGGCAGAGGAAGAAAAAAGCCTGGCTCTGGTAGGGCCCGGTAAGAATCAGAAGCTCCGGGCAGAGGGACTCGGGATCCCGGCTGAAAAGGGCCGGGGAGGGAATCGTGAATCCATGCCCAGGGAGGCCAGGCTAAGAAGGGCTGAAGCCGTGCGGAGGGAGTTCGGGCAGGAGAGGGCACGGGCGAGAACCTCGCTTAGACCCGCGTGACCCCAGGTCGTGAACCAGAAGACCAAGGATTTTGTTGTTTTTGTCAGGTTTGCCACTTGAGAACGCCTCAACACCCAGATCAGCACTTAGCAGACAGTGTACTGAGTGTACGCCCGCCCTCGTGAGTGTTTTATATCATCACTGCTTCAGCTTCCATTCCCTGGTGTCCTTTTCCAGTCAGTCTCACAAGGAGACAGCCATGGTTCTGATATGTGTTGTCTTAATTTAGTTCTGTCAGTTTCCAGTTCTAATTGTCTCCTTTAGCTCATCCTTCGGGGAAGGCAATGGCACCCCACCCCAGTACTCTTGCCTGGAAAATCCAATGGACGGAGTAGCCTGGTGGGCTGCAGTCCATCGGGTCGCTAACAGTCGGACAGACTGAGCGACTTCACTTTCACTTTTCTCTTTCATGCATTGGAGAAGGAAATGGCAACCCACTCCAGTGTTCTTGCCTGGAGAATCCCAGGGATGGGGGAGCCTGGTGGGCTGCCGTCTATGGGGTCACACAGAGTCGGACACGACTGAAGTGACTTAGCAGCAGCAGCAGCAGCTCATCCTTGTTCTTTAAGATTTATGAATGTTGTGTACATCTTTTTTTTTTTTCTTCCGGACAGCATTCCTATGTGTACATGTGGCACAATTTGTTTTTTCATTTTTCTCTTTATGAGCGGTAGGTGTATTTCCAGGTTTTATATATTATGATAACAATGGCATGTTTCCATTTCTCCTTGGGAAATACCTAGAGGGAAAAAGTGCTGATAATAGATTAAGTTTATATTTAACTTTCTAAGAAGCTGACAAACCTTGTAGGATGATTAAGATTTGTATGGGAAACTATGTGACTATGTAGTAAGTGGTTTCTTAGTTTGTTTTGGTATTCTGTGGAATTACGCGAAGGGCTCAGTGGAGTTAGGAATATCAGGTAGGTAATTACCTGTGTCTAGTTCTGGGTTACCTTGGTGAATTTCTCTACTACAAGGGTCTAACTGGTTGGCCCTGAAAAAATTTACTTAAAAAAAAAATTATAGTCATATTCAAGTCACTATTGATATTACTAGATGGGATCCCCTCACCAGGCAAATTAATAATGCCTGCTCTGACTCTGGCCATAAATTTTAGCTTTCTTCTATTACTTAAACTCAATCAGAGCAACAAACGTTTCAACAAAGGAGGGAAAAATCTCCAACAATTATGAGATGGATTTATATAGATAACACCAGGCTATGGTAATTTACATCTCAAGTCTCCTCTATGTTGAAAACAATTAAATCATACTAAAGATAATCAGTCTAGTAACATTAAAACACTGGGCTATATGCCTTATAGATGGTGCCAATATATAATTTCCCCGAAAGATAAAGATTCTACAGAGTAGATCAAGTCAGATAACCTGGGATATACTGGGCTACATCTAATGAAAGCTATTAAGTCTTACTTGTGACTTTACTAATACTGCTGGTTATGTTATTTGTATTTCACCTGTTTTACAAAATTGCTGTTTCTTACACTGCCAAATGTGTGACTGAGGCCTCTGATAAAATAATATATAGTTCCATATGAGATCAATGATGGTAACAGTGTAAATCTAGATATGGAAAGAGACAAGAGGGAATGTTTTCCTGGACTAAGAGGCTAGTAAGACAGGTGGCCTAGAAAATTTTGGATACTGTTTTACGGACTAGTCCAGTAACACCACATTGACTGGCCTGTCAACAAAATCTTTGGCAAACCTGAGAATGGACATTCTCAGCACCATGGGATAAAATGGTCATGAAATGCCCCCCTCAGAGTCATGGTCAAGTTTATGAGCAAAAAGGGGCTCTGCCAACTGAAAACTGACACTTGTCATCTACATCCACAAAGATTAAGTCATGACCACTGCAATGGCTGACCTTCAGCTCCCCTGAAAGGAGTTCAGGGTGAAAATCAGGAATGAGGCACTCTATGCTCCGGAAAAAACTGGCAGAACAGGTCTTTGGATAGTTAGATCTCTTCAAGAGATTTTATGAGTCCCAATTCTTCCACCTTCTCATACCTAGAAAAACACTGACATCATTAACAATGAAATCTGCTTTGGCTATTGAGAAAAATTTTGCAATTAAAAGTCAAAATGGAGTAGCTATGGTTCAGACATCCTGGAAAATAGTTCAGATCAATCAGTCGTGTCCAACTCTTCGTGACCCCATGAATCACAGCACGCCAGGCCTCCCTGTCCATCACCAACTCCCAGAGTTTACCCAAACTCGTGTCCATCTAGTCGGTGATGCCATCCAGCCAGGTCATCTTCTGACATCCCCTATCCTCCTGCCCCCAATCCCTCCCACCATCAGAGTCTTTTCCAATGAGTCAACTCTTCGCATGAGGTGGCCAAAGTATTGGAGTTTCAGCTTCAGCATCAGTCCGTCCAATGAACACCCAGGACTGATCTCCTTTAGGATGGACTGGTTGGACCTCCTTGCAGTCCAAGGGACTCTCAAGAGTCTTCTCTAACACCATAGTTCAAAAGCATCAATTCTTCGGCACTCAGCCTTCTTCACAGTCCAACTCTCACATCCATACATGACCACTGGAAAAATCCATTGCCTTGACTAGACGGACCTTTGTTGGCAAAGTAAAGTCTCTGCTTTTGAATATGCTATCTAGGTTGGTCATAACTTTTCTTCCAAAGAGTAAGCGTATTTTCATTTCATGGCTGCAGTCACCATCTGTAGTGATTTTGGAGCCCCCCAAAATAAAGTCTGACATTGTTTCACCATCTATTTCCCATGAAGTGATGGTGCCAGATGCCATGATCTCAGTCTTCTGAATGTTGAGCTTTAAGCCAACTTTTTCACTCTCCTCTTTCACTTTCATTAAGAGGCTTTTTAGTTCCTCTTCACTTTCTGCCATAAGGGTGGTGTCATCTGCATATCTGAGGTTATTGATATTTCTCCTGGCAATCTTGATTCCAGCTTGTGCTTCTTCCAGTTTATTTGAATGAAATGATATATGTAAAATGCTTATAAGATCTCTTGATTTATAATAATAGGTCACTTAATAGTTGCTGCCACTAATATTAATAGTAGTAGAAATAGTAGCTAAATATATATTGAATGGTCATTATAGGCTAGACCATCATTGCCTTATGTAATCATCACAACAACTCAACAAGTTAAAGACTATTATTATTATCCTATTTTACAAATGCAAAAAGTAAAAACTCAGAAGAAGTCAGTTACCCCAGGTTACCCAAGGGGTGAGTAGAGGAACTGAGGTTTGAAGCAAGATTCATTTAATTCCAAAGCTTGTGAGCCTTCTTCTCTACCATGCTATCCCACCCCTTGCTTCTGGAAATCTTAGATATTTTATAAAGTATAAAGAGAAACAGAAGAGAAAATAAAGAAGCCTGGAGCGCAGAGCTCTCAGCAGGCAGCTTTGAAATCAGGCAGTCTTATTAAGAAAACACAAATTCAGACTGTCCTTGATTAACTTATTCAGAGTTCGGCAAGGAATGACAACATATTAGATTAACGCTAATAAAAATGAGACGCTTCCTTGACCTGATGCTAAACACATTTGGTTTTTATCTAAAGTTGGCAAGGGCTCTGCTTGATGCAACGATGCAAGACTCAAGCTGTAAAGGACTCGAGCCCATCACGGGACAGGAAGGGAGGGCGGAGCTGCTCCCAGGCTGGGCTGGGGTTGGGCAGGAAGTCTGACTTCCTGGGTGGAGCTGGCACCTGCAACGTACCAGTCACCTTGCTAGGCTTTCAAGATCCTGTGCTCTGAACAGCCACATGAGCGTTCAAATCCCAGTTCTGCGGTGGCTTGTGAAGCTCTGGGCAGGTCACCTCAGTCTCCTTTGGGAGGTAAAAGGTACTCAACATCAGATGTCTGTTGTGATGATTATATGAGATAAATCGATGGCATGCTCTCTAAATGCCAGGCACTGTTCTAAACACTTGGCAGCTGGTACATCCCATAGTCTTCTTGGCAGCCCCGTTAAGTAGACACTGTCATTAACTCCCCCTTCCAGGGAGGAAACAGAGGCACAGGGAGGTTAGGTAACCTGCCCGAGGTTAACCAGCAGGAGGAGAGGATAAATCAATATTTGAACCCGGGAGGTTTGGATCTTATGCTTGAACCCTAAGCACTGTGTCGTCTCAGTTCTCAGTGCACAGACAGTGTTCAGCACAGACCCTGGAACCCAGTAAGCACTTAGTGCATGCTGGCTATTATTATTAATATTGTAGTCCTGCAGGAGAGAGCAGAGGTGATGGGACTTGCCTTAGGTGACCCCGCTGTCGGGAGCACAGCCAGGAAATGACTCCAGTTTGATTTCAAAGTCTGTGCTGCTCCTGTTTCCCCCACCCCAGATTACAGAGGGTGTTGGGCTGGGCTTGGAGAAGGACACAGGAGATTTAGTCAGCATTTTTGGAAGTGACCGCAGGGCTCCCACTTCCCGCCTCCTCCAGCAGAAGATGCAATCTATGCAGGTTATGGAGGGTCAGCTCTGGGTCAGCTCTGGGCTCATGCTCAGCCTTATATCTGTAGGAAGTATTAAACTCTTTTTCATAGGTGAAGAAACGGAGGCTCAGAGAGGTTAAAGGACTTGTCCCATGACGCACAGCTGCCAAGCGGCAGAGCAGACTCTAACCCGACTCTTTTTCACATCCAAAGCTCTTCTTTNCTTTCACTTTTCACTTTCATGCATTGGAGAAGGAAATGGCAACCCACTCCAGTGTTCTTCCCTGGAGAATCCCAGGGACAGGGGAGACTGGTGGGCTGCCATCCATGGGGTCACGCAGAGTCGGACACGACTGAAGCGACTTAGCAGTAGCAGCAATAATCTAAGCAAGAAATGATGGTGATTTGGGTGAGGATATTAACAGAAAGATAAAAGTTGGCTGCAGTGGATCGAGTCCACAGTTTGGATGTGGAGTGTGACAGAGAAGGAGTCAGGACGAGAAAATCAGGGGAGTGCGGCGTCTTGGCAGCTACCCTATGTGCACGTGCTTCCTCTCCACAGGAGGGGGAAGTCATCAACCGCGTCCTGTGCAGCTAAGCAGTCAAGTCTACAGTGACTGAGACTTGGCTTTGAATGTAGCCAAAAGTCTTTTCAGTGAGAGGTAGGGATGAAGGCCTGCTTGGAATGGTTTTACGAGAATGGAAAGGGAAGAGCTGAAGGCAATGTGAACAGCCCATTAGTTTCTTTAAGAGTGTTGCTATAAAAGAGAGCAGGAAAGTGGGATGCTGAGTGGAGATTAATGTGGAATCGAAAGGATTTTTTTTTAAGATGGCAGTTATAGCACATTTATGCGCTGATGGGAATCTAGAGAGAGGAGCTGATTTGGACAGAGAGGAAGAAGTAATTGCTAGGACAGTGTCTTTGGATAGTGACAAAACAGAGTCTGCTCTGCAGGTGGAAGGGTTGGCCGGATAGGAGCATTGACCGTTTATCCGTGGAGCAAGGAGTCTGTGATAACAGATGCTGGCAGGTGGGTGGGAGTTCTCTCCTGACCGCTTAATTGCTCAGATAACATAATGAAGGCGGGAGAGAACAGAGCCGTTGGACATCCTGGCCAGCGATGCTCAGTGTACAGTTGTATTCCCTGTAGTCTTTGCCGGGAGGGCTCTGGGAAGTTGAATGTCTCGCCTCCTGGTATTGTGTTAAGGTAACACCTTCCTTCTTAATCCGTTTTGTTTGACTTGGCCTGTGTTCACTTCCCAAAGCAAACGAGCAGCTCTTAGGACAGGTACTTCAAAAGACTAATGTCTAAACCACTCTTTCTAAAATACCCTTTATTCATACTGAGGCTAATTTTGGCATCTGTTTAATATATGAAATCATAGAAAGTGAAAGTATTAGTTGCTCAGTTGTGTCTACTCTTTGCAACCCCATGGACTGTAAACTCGCCCGGCTCCTCTGTCCATGGGGTTCTCCAGGCAAGAATACTGGAGTGGGCTGCCATGCCCTCCTCCAGGGGANACTGAGGCTAATTTTGGCATCTGTTTAATATATGAAATCATAGAAAGTGAAAGTATTAGTTGCTCAGTTGTGTCTACTCTTTGCAACCCCATGGACTGTAAACTCGCCCGGCTCCTCTGTCCATGGGGTTCTCCAGGCAAGAATACTGGAGTGGGCTGCCATGCCCTCCTCCAGGGGATCTTCCCCACCCAGGGATCGAACCTGGGTCTCCCACACTGCAAGCAGATTCTTTACCATCTGAGCCACGAGGAAAGCCCTGTGATATCATAAGCACAGCCTGTCAACTCCAGGCCTGGGCACAGCTGATTTTCCTATTGCCTTCTCCCTGTTCTCCCGCTCCAGCTCCTTCCCTTTCAGCCACACGTGAAATCCCAAACGATGGGCTGCGGTTCAGACCTTCGTGGGCATCGTGGTCTGCTCCTCCACCAGTGTACACAGACCCGATGCCTGTTCTGATCTTGCGCTTGCCGCTCCAGAGCTGCCGGCCTTTGACGGTAATCACGTCTGCATTCTCTGGACCTCAATTTCCTTCCCTGTGTAAAGAGGAAAAGATAAGACCACTGTTTGTAAAACCACACAGCAGATCACCTAGGAAATTTAGTAAAATTCTAGATTCCTCAGCCTCATAACAGATTCAGTCACCTAATCTCAAGGGATTGGGGATAGAGTGTTAGATTTGCATTTTAAAAAAGAAAATGTCCCGGTTGATTGCAAACCTAGCTGAATTTGGAAACCTTGGATCGCTGTGAGGTCTCTTGGTTTCTTACTGGGCAAACTGTGATCTCACCTCGTTACCAGTCTGTTGGGTGAGTGTGCGCCAAACTGGGCTCCCTCACTGTTCTTAAGAATGGCCCCTCCCTGCTGTCTGAGCTGCTGCTTTCCAGAAACATCTGCCTGTGAGCCTAGTCAAGTGGAGGAGGGATGGCTACCACTCCAGTTTTCTTCCCTGGAGAATCTCATGGACAGAGGAGCCTGGCAGGCTGTATATAGTTCGCAGGGTCGCAGAGGGTCGGACGTGACTGAAGCGACTTAGCAGGCACACGCGCACCCTAGTTGAGAGTCGCTGACCTTCCAAGGAAATGATCGTGGAGAAGGGTTTGGAGGTGGCGTATGTGCTGCCCCAGACTCTTCATACGTACTGTCTAGCTCTCAAACCAACCCGGCTGGGCCCCCATCTTGCAGAGGAGGGAGCGGAAGCTCAGAGGCTCCGCTAGTAACCCGGCTCGGACGGCGCAGCCAGCGAGTGAGGAGCAGCGGCTGCAGCGTGAGGCTTTGCCTCTCAAGTCCGTGCTTTCTCGTGCTGACAGGCTGGGAGTAGTTTGTTCTTTTCTGCCGTTTCTAGTTTCACATTACCAAGTTTGCTTTTGTTTTTTATTTAATTGAGGGATATTTGGTTTGTGGTATTGAGTTGGTGTCTGCCATACATCAGCATGAGTCACAGGTATACACACACCCCCTCTCTCCTGAACATCCCTCCCACCTCCCACCCCATTCAATTTTACTTCTTAAATGGACTTTACATTTCAGATTAGAACAGAGTTCTCACACCCGGTTTTTCCTGTTAACATCTAGTATATTTATGACAACTAATGAACTGTACTGATACTTTATTAACTAAAATCTGTACTTTATTCAGATTTCCTTAATTTTTTTATTCTAATGTCCTTTTTCTGTTCCAGGCTACTTTACCTGCAGGATACATTACATTTAGTCTTCATGTCTCCTTAGGTTCCTCTTGGCTGGGACAAGTTCCCCAGACTCCTTGTTTGTTGATCTTGACGGTCTTGGAGATGCTGTCAGATAGTTTGAGGACTGTCATTCAGTTACAGTTTACCTGACGTCTGTCTTGCGGGTGGACTGGACTTACGGACTGGGGAGAGGAGGACTGTGGTGCATTGTATCCCAACACGGGCACACACTGGCTACGTGATTTGGCACTGTTGGTGCTAACCTTATCGCTCGGCTTGAGGGAGTGTTTATTAGATGCTACTAACATAATAATAATAACTTTCTGGCCATCATGTCTATCATCAGAGTCAGGGAAGGATGATGAGGAGAGGACGTCTCAGTGCAGAAACCTTTTCATACCATAGAGAATTTTAAAATGTCAACATGATTTGCCTTTTTAAATTTTTTGGTGGCAGGCTGGAGTTTGCTGAAGACAGAATCTCTGCTTTATATTATGACCTTATAAAATGACCTTATATTATGATCGTATAAACGCAAGATCCTTCCAACTATCCAGAATTAGAAGCTCTGCAGGAAATAGTTTTGTTTCTTTAGGACCATTCCCCAAGAGGAAAAAATCACATCTTACAAAATCCCTGGGTAGTCTCGCAGAACAGCCAGCTTACTTTTGGAGTCGGGGCAGGAAAAAGAGAAAGAACCGGTCGTATCAGACGTCTTTAGGAAGGCCAGAATATCCTTAGAAGCTGGAAAGTGCTGGCTGCTGCTAAGTCACTTCAGTCGTGTCCGACTCTGTGTGACCCCATAGACGGCAGCCCACCAGGCTCCCCCATCCCTGGGATTCTCCAGGCAAGAACACTGGAGTGGGTTGCCATTTCCTTCTCCAGTGCATGAAAGAGAAAAGTGAAAGTGAAGTCGCTCAGTCTGTCCGACTGTTAGCGACCCCATGGACTGCACTGTCCAGAAATAACTGCCCAGACTGTCATTGTCTCTCTTCTGTGTGATGCCTTAAAAGTGATACACGTAGGGTTCTTGCGTCCTTTGAGGAAGCTTTCTGTTCTGTGTCTAGTGTTCTGCCCTTCGCTGATCCTGTGGTAATGTCACCAAGACAGAAAGGCATCTGGGGTGCCCAGCACCAGGCAACCAAAACAGCTGACAGAGCGCCTTCTCTGGCGAAGACCGCCCCGTGCCTCCCCGCCTCAGGCCCAGACGTCAGTGCTGACACTGAAATAGCTAGGTGTAGAATGTTGTTAGAATAAATACGTACGTGTACCCACAGGCATTGGCTTCTGCTTTTTTAGCAGTATTTTGCATCTGAACACTTTATACATTTTTTAAAAATCAACATGATGTGCAGATGTGTTCTGAGAATACCCATCTATGGAGATAGGGGAGAAGTGGATGCTTACCAACTGGCAAATATTGTAGCAAGAGGACGCTGTTTCATGCCTTTCAAATACACCTCAAGCCTCTATTTTCTGTCTTAAAAACAAATCATTGACTTCACTGCTTAAATACTTCTTTTGTGAAGAATCCCAATTAGTACTTCCCTGCGAATCTTTTCTTGATTATCAATATATATTAAAATCTGTCCTTAGTTTATGTCTTCCATGTTGGAAATTCTACATCCTTCAGCTTTATTTATTTGCTCCAATCCATGAGCCTTTTCTGTTCTTTCTTAAAACCCTCTAGATTTTTTTCCCCCTTATTTTAGATAGAAGTTCAGAGAGTCATTAAGAATAAGCAGTGACTTTCCTTAGACTCCTGAGCTCTCGTGGATCATGTGGGCTATCTTGACGAGTAGGTTTTGGTTTCTCTTGGATTCCCTGTGCAGTAAGACCTTCAGACCTTCCAGTGTTTCTGTTACTGTCAGATGGCCTCATAACCCCCTGCCCCGCCCTCTCCACCTCCCGCGACAGCATCTTATGTTTTATGACCACAGTAAACTTCATTTTGTGTGATTTGTTAAGATCATGTCCTGAGTGAAATTTTAGAGAGCTAGTCCTATATGGGGGAACACAAAGGTACTGTCCTTGAGTGCTTCTCACCCCTTTCCTACGAATGGCCCTGCTGCTCTCCAGGGCACTCAGTGGTGCTGTGAGGCAGCTCGTGCCCCTCGCACATTGGTTTGGCTGTTTGCTCTCTGTGCAGTCCGGGATCAGGCCAGTTTCTCAAGTTTTCCAAGTGTTACTACCTTGAGATTTTGTACAGAATCTACAAGGTGCTCTTCCGAGGCAGGTGAGAGCAGTGTTTGGCCATTTATTAACTTAAAAATATCAACCTGATTTCTGGGAAACTGTCCTTTCAAAGCTGAGAAGCTACCTCTCATCTCTTCTTTGGGAGATGAACTCTTGAGCTTTAATTGATTCTGCTTATCAAAGAAGCAGTGAGACAGCCCAGGACCTGGTCGCTTTGCTGTGGTGCTTGCACCGGGACAAACCTGTCCTCCAGCGATGAAGAACAACAAAGAAACTGTATGAGACTAACTAAAAATAACTGCATGCTCAGCTGGAGCAAACTGGCCAAAAGCTGCAGAAAAACTATAATAAAATAAAATAAAAAACCAACCAAGCGCCACTTCTGAAGAGCCAGGAGCACAGTAGGGTGTGGGAGCACCTGTAGGGCACTGAGCATGCCGCCTGCACGTAGCGCCGCCAGGAGGCACACCACCAGAGGGAGCACCGCCAGGGGGCGCACCGCCAGGGGGCGGGCAGCGCACCGCCAGGAGGCACACCGCCAGGGGGAGCGCCGCCCCCGGGGCCAGCCCCCGGCACCACCTGCCGCACCCCGCACTCCGGACGCCCCCTGCACGCAGCACCGCCAGGGGGCGGGCAGAGCGCCGGGGCCAGCCCCCGGCCAGAGCCCGACACCCGCTGCCGCACCCGCACCAGGAGCAGGCCCCCGGCCCCCCCAGCCCACCCGCCTCATCAGGGCCCAGGAAAGGCTGTCCTGAATTTCTCGTCTGGTCTCCTGTCACCTGTTGATTGAGGAAGGCCACGAACCCTGATTGGCAGCAGGAGTATCCCTGGTGATTCTCTTCTCCATGGTTCTCTCGAAAGCGGTTATGGGCTATAGATTTTGCATGTGGTTTGTTGACTTTTACGCTGTGTTCCTTTTTTGCGTCCTCTTCCAGTTGTAGTAAGCTTTCTGAAACCCCATTGCCCAGTCCTAAAATGTGTCTTGCTATTCTCTATACGCATATATGAATAATATCTAATCGCTCTGCGTATGTTACAGAGCAATTAGGCGTGGGTGAGGAATGTGCTGTCAAGCGCCTCACGCAATGAATGCCAGCTCTGACAGTGGGTGGCTGGCGTGTCTGTTGCTGGAAGCAGTGGGTGACGCCAGGGGGCAGCAGTGTGGCGGCAGCTCCGACATCGGCCATGTCCCCTTCCCTAATACGCTGAGACGGTTTTCGTGAAGGAGAACGTGCGGGTCCTAAGTGCCCATCTCGTGCACAGCCGTGAGACAGATGGCCGCTGGGGGCAGATGCAAAGTGTCGCTGTCACTTCATGCGGTCCCACTGTGTCCCTTTGCTGTCGGTGCCACTCCCCACAGAGGCGGCCACCGTTCTGACTTCTAAGAGAGCTTTTTTGAGCTTCTCCTTGATTTTTTTTTTTTTTTTTTTGGATTCATGCATAGGCTGGATCTATCCGTGGTTTGTCCTTTTCGTTGCCCTGAGTGTTCCATAACATGAATATAGCACCTTTTTTGGAACCCGTTCTCCTATTGATGGCTGCTTGGGTTATTTCCACTTTGAATGTACCTGGCGTCAACATTCTTGTATAAGTTTGTGGACATATGGGCTCATTGCTTACTTAAGATCTCCTTGTCAGCCTCAAGGAATATTATAGATGCAGTCAGTACCCAGAGAGTTCTTTATTCACTTAGTCCTGCTCTAAGTAGGAGGATATGATGATATAACAAAGTATTTTAGAGGTCTGAGGAGGGAAGACCGCTCAGCTAGTGTAAAGGTATATGAGTTATTAGGGCCTCATGATGTGAGAGCTGGACCATAGAGAAGGCTGAGCGCCGAAGAGTGGATGCTTCTGAACTGTGGTGTTGGAGAAGACTCTTGAGAGTCCCTTGGACTGCAAGGAGATCCAACCAGTCCATCGTAAAGGAAATCAGTCTTGAAAATTCATTGGAAAGACTGATGCTGAAGCTGAAGCTCCAATACTTTGGCCACGTGATGCGAAGAGCTGACTCATTAGAAAAGACCCTGATGCTGGGAAAGATTGAAGGCAGAAGGAGAAGGAGACGACAGAGGATGAGATGGTTGGATGGCATCCCCAACTCAATGGACATGGGTTTGGGTAGACTCTGGCAGTTGGTGATGGACAGAGAGGCCTGGCGTGCTGAGGTTCATGGGGTCGCAAAGGGTCAACACGACTGAGTGACTGAACTGAACATGACCTAAAGTCATGGAAGGAACGTGTTGTTGGAGGGAGGCAAGTTTGTCGGTAGTACTGTTAAGAGTACGGCTTTTGTGCCGAGCAAACAGGTCTGCATCTGATCTCTTCACACTGAGGTTGGTTAGTAACTGGATGACCTTAGGTTGTTTAACATTTCACTTGCCTCACCTTTAAGGCAGACATGGTACTATCTGCCTTTCAGAGTTTTTGTTCATATCCTGTACAACACAACGCACAGATGGAGCGGGGATGTGCAAGCTGGCTGAGCAGACGCCTTTATGTATGCTTACCGGAGTGCTAGGTAAGAAGTAGAGTGGTCAGTCATGAGTTATTCTTGAGTTCCCAAAGCTTGAAACTGACTGCATTCATTTCTTTGTTCATTTTCATGTCTTTATTAATTGAGTGAAAGCAAAAGTGAAGTCGCTCAGTCGTGTCCGACTCTGCAACCCTGTGGACTGTAGCCTACCAGGCTCCTCTGTCCATGGAATTTTCTAGGCAAGAATACTGGAGTGGTGTGCCATTTCCTTTTCCAGGGTATCTTCCTGACCCAGGGATCGAAGCTGGGTCTCCCACGTTGCAGGCAGACGCTTTACCATCTGAGCCACCAAGGAAGCCCATTGATTGAGTCTTTATGCCCAATTCTGTTCTGAGTACTGCAGCTATAGGTGTGAACAGCAGCAAGGTCTATAAGACAATAAATCAATGCAAAGAAAATATAAAGAACTACAAGAAAGTAGATGGAGGTGTCTAAGTTATAAAATATATATAGAGACAGGACCGACGTGGATGGATGGGTTTTAAAAGAAAATATGATTTATGAGGAGAGCAGTAGTAAACTAGTGAAATGGGATTCTGGTCACAGTTTTATTTGTCCACTCTGTGTGGCTTGCAGAATCTTAGTTCCCCGACCAGGAATCGAACCCCGGCCCTGGCAGTGAAAGCACCAAGTCCTAACCACTTGACTGTGGCAGAATTCCCTGTTATAATTTTTTTTTTAAGACCAGTTGTTTTTATTAAGGTTATATGCTTTTGCTTGAAATGACTCTTGAAATATTTGAATCTCCAGCTTCAGTTTTTTGTTTTCATAGGAGGAAGGTATCCAGGGCCCAGATAGCACTTAGACGCGCCAGTTGTTATGAAGAAGGCGTAGGCTGTTACCTAAGTGACTACCTTAAATTCTTTGTTGTATTAGCTCCTTCCCGACTCATGGGCCCGTTCCTGGTTAATCTTCTTTGAGCCAGTGATTTCTCCTTGTCTCCTCTAGCCCTACGCAGTCCTGAGCAGCCTGGATCTGTGGTGGAGCAGCCTGGATCTGTGGTGGTCCCGGGAGATGTGAATGAGAACAGAGCCAGTGAAAGGAAGGCATCCTTTCTGTTTATTTATAAAGTTCAGATCCTGGGATTTTTCCAGAATACGTGCTTTTCTAAGGTGGATGGATGCACCTTCTCTCCTGATGGAGAGAAGAGTGGAGACATTTATGTAGCACAGACCTGGGTAAACTCTGGTCCTCCAAGGGAGAGAAGAAATACGTTCATACCATATCTTAGTTTAGCTCTCTCCTGCCTGACTTAAGGTTTTCCTGTTTTGATACCAGGCCAGAAACTTTATGACTAGCAGCATTGTTCTCACTTCTAAACAGAGCCACTTAAAAGGGCACACACTCCCACCGTCAGAACTGCAGTTAACAAGTTATCAGATTAAATTCAGATTCTGGACCTTGTCTCCTTCCCCAGAAATTGAATCAAAAGACTAATTGAAATGGAAACAAGGAACTGTTACTGGCTTTCATGTTAGTTTTTGGCTGATAAGTGCTGCCCTGTTTATCACGTGGTCTTCCATGTGGGTTTGTGTAGCAGTGAAAACAGTGCCAACTGGGAGTTTCCTGTTATTCATGCCTGTGGCGTATGCAGTCGTGAGGAGTGAGGGGAAGCCTCTCAGCCGTGTCCGACTCTGCGACCCCGTGGCCTAGACAGTCCGTGGCATTCTCCAGGCCGGAATACTGGAGTGGGGAGCCTTTCCCTTCTCCCGGGGATCTGCCCAACCCAGGGGTAGAAGCCAGGTCTCTCGCGTTGCAGGCGGACCCTTTACCAGCTGAGCCACTGGGGAAGCCAGAGTACGTAGAGTTACACAGGGTCTAAACTTTTCTCGTGCCCGTTACAGAAGTCCCTCTTGTTGTGGATGTTCTGTAAATGACCCAACAGGTGATGCTGGTAAAGATGTGGGTATTATTGCAGTAATGAAAACGTGTGCCCTGAAGCTTGCGATCCAGACAAGCTTTAGCCTTGTCTAATGTTAGTGAGTTATTTTGGTGTCAGTCAGTAACTTTCTGACCATGCTGCAATTGAAGAATAAAACAGTAAAAGCAAAAGAGAGAGAGAGTGAGAGGGGAACACCCAAAGAAGCGTTGGGCCTCCCCTAGTGAAAGCCTCCTGGGAGGTTGTGACTGACTGGAGCTAGGCCTCATTCCAACCCCTGAGGCATCCACAGCCACTGGGCTTCCATGAGTGGGTTCAGTTCCCCAGGCATTTTCATAAGAAATAGTTCCTGTCTTCTAGGCTAAATTTAATAACGCTTACTTACTGGGGGGCTCTAAATGGATCATTTCCAGAGAAGTCAGTGGCACCCCACTCCAGTACTCTTGCCTGGAAAATCCCTTGGACGGAGGAGCCTGGCAGGCTGCAGTCCATGGGGGCGCTAAGAGTCGGACACGACTGAGCGACTCCACTTTCACTTTTCACTTTCCAACATAGGAGAAGGAAATGGCAACCCATTCCAGTGTTCTTGCCTGGAGAATCCCAGGGATGGTGGAGCCTGGTGGNGCAGTCCATGGGGGCGCTAAGAGTCGGACACGACTGAGCGACTCCACTTTCACTTTTCACTTTCCAACATAGGAGAAGGAAATGGCAACCCATTCCAGTGTTCTTGCCTGGAGAATCCCAGGGATGGTGGAGCCTGGTGGGCTGCCGTCTGTGGGGTCACACAGAGTCGGACACAACTGAAGCAACTTAGCAATAGCAGCAGCAGTAGCAAATGGATCATTTCAGCACTATACTAAATATAGCATATACTAAGATTGAGGCTAGATACAGGACATCCCTTTCCATTCACCCCTTCCTCCTCTAGGAGGGTCTTTAGCCCAGCATGGCAGAGGTCCTGAAGAAAGCCATGTCTAGAAGAATTCAGTTCCTTTATATCCAGTACCATGTCCTTGGTGACCAATTTAAATCCCTACTTTAGACTGAATTAAGGATTACACTTGGCTGGAACCAAGTCTTGGAAAGCAGGAGTTCAGGGGTTTTGTAGTGACTTTGCCAAAGAGTAGATTTATATTTAAAGTTTTGTTCTTTAAAATGAGGATCATAGTTTTGTATCTTCCCTGGACATCTAAATATTAAGTAATTTTGGCGTAATTATTATTGGCCATGTTGAATTTAAATTGGAAACATTCTTATCAGCTTAAGAGAAACTGATCTGTCTGTTCCAAACAGAGCCTCTGTGATCCTGGCTTTATACTGGAGACTGTTCTGAATAGTTATTTGTCTTCAAGGTGTTCATGCCCTGCAGCAGACTTCATATTCATACATTGTGTTCTCAATTTTCCTTTTTCCTCCCCTTTCCTCAAACCGTAAAGCCATGAAACATACATTTCTTGTTCTACTCACAAAGTTTTACCTATAAAATCAAACCAGTTTAGAGATACACACAGTTAAATTACGACTCTAGTAGTTTTCCTTTAAAGAGATTCCTGCCTCCTAAGTTATAAGTGCCAGCTTAGCTTCTTGTGCCCTGTAGGTTTTCTGATTCAGATGCTAATATGATGCTCTGGGACACGGCTCTCCAAATTACTCTCCTGACCTCTGACTCCTGCTATCCAGGTCAGCCACGTCACACACTACCATAGTGACAGCTCTCTTCACCAAAGGCTTGGTCTGCTTCCCAAGACCCAGCGTGGGTCTTATCAGCAAAATCAGTCTCTCCCACCCCTACACGCAGAAACTCAAGGTTCTCCGTAGCACAGAGCGGCACCCCCACAGGAAGCCGTGAGGTCAGGCTGTTGCTGAGTCTGGCCTGTCTGGTCTTATTTTGCCCTCCAGGCCAGTTTTGTGTGGGAAGAACGAGTGAACCTCATTTGGAGCTTCCCTGAGAAAGTGAGTGCGTGTGAAGAGTTGTTAATATGAGATGGAGGGTATGACCTCAAACCTCAGTCCCATTATTCATTCTGTAAATGTCCCCTTTGGCATCATTACTGTAAAATAAAATTGTTTGAAAGCATCCAGGGAAAACTTTTTGACTGCCAGTTAAAAACTGATCATGCAGTTTAGACCGTGTCCCCCTTTATCCCATGAGCAGAGTGGAGGTTCTCTGGTCTAGTTCTTTTCTCCTGGATTCACTGGCATGCTAGTGAGTCTCTCACAGTAAAACTTTTCATACTCACAGTTATCTTGTTTTCAAACTTACCTCTTATAAGTACCTAACTCCTAGTATTGGATCTATAGTCGTGGAGAGCTATTAGCAAGTCATTTATTGCTGTAGATAAGTCTAACAGTGATTCATCTGAAAGCAGCAAGTGGAATAATTGTTTCCATTTTTTTGCGGTGTAGGTTCAGTAGCATGCAGATGAGGATGACCAGGGAAATGTTTATCTATTGAAAATGTTAAAGTAGTTCCTTTCAGCACCCCTTTCATCAGAGCACTTGTCAGGGAAAACCTACTTTGGACCCTTGTTCGTGTAGTCACACACAGAGTACATACACAGAACAAAGTCTGGTTACATTCAGTGTTACGGGAAAGCATCTAAACTGGGGAAGAGGGCAAAAGGAGGACCAGGTGGCCTTTTCATGTCATATTGGAGCATCGTGTAACTATAGGCGTGCCCGGATTCCAAGGGCTGATGCCTGATGATCTGAGGTGAAGCTGGTGTAATAATAATAGAAGTAAAGTGCACAGTAAATGTAAGGTGTTTGAATCACCCCACACCCAAATCCTTGGGAAAATTGTCTTTTTTTTTTTCCCACGAAACCAGTGCCTGGTGCCGAAACAGGTGGGGACCACTGGTCTGAGAGGCTCACATGAAGGTTATTTAACTCTCTGCAAAGTGGTTGTCAAAGTCTAGTCATCAAACATCAGTGTCACCAGGGAACTTGTTAGAAATGCAACTTCATGGACCATACCCCATACCTACTAGACAGGAAACTCAAAAGTCGGTCCCAGCAAGCTCCGTTGTAACAAGTCCTTCAACTACTTCTGACACACCTGAAATTTGAAGACTACAGCTGTAGGGGAATGCTAACTTTAACATTTGGAATCAAACCCCATACCTGCCAGAGACACTCAGAGGGCTCAAACATCCCTTGTGTGCACCAGGACCCAGAGACCCCCCAGAGCCTGAGACAGAGCTGTTATCTGAGTGTCTTCTGAGGAGGTGCGGGTCACAGCGGCCTGCTGCAGGGGCAGGGCTCTGAGTGCAGCAGAACTGGGCACGGCATAAGCCCTCTTGGAGGAGGCCGCCGTTAACCCCACCACAGAGCTGCCAGAACATCACAGGACTGGGAAACAGATCACTGCAGATGGTGACTGCAGCCATGAAATTAGAAGACGCTTACTCCTTGGAAGAAAAGTTATGACCAACCTAGACAGCATATTCAAAAGCAGAGACATTACTTTGCCGACTAAGGTCCACCTAGTCAAGGCTATGGTTTTTCTTGTGGTCATGTATGGGTGTGAAAGTTGGACTGTGAAGAAGGCTGAGTGCCGAAGAATCGATGCTTTTGAACTGTGGTGTTGGAGAAGACTCTTGAGAGTCCCTTGGACTGCAAGGAGATCCAACCAGTCCATTCTGAAGGAGATCAGCCCTGGGATTTCTTTGGAAGGAATGATGCTAAAGCTGAAA
>SJYX01007693.1:179073-238972 GCA_006410675.1 Oreotragus oreotragus | reverse complement strand
AATAGATTTAAGGGGCTAGATCTGATAGATAGAGTGCCTGATGAACTATGGGTGGAGGTTCACAGGAGGCAGTGATCAAGACCATCCCCAAGAAAAAGAAATGCAAAAAGGCAAAATGGTTGTCTGAGGAGGCCTTATAAATAGCTGTGAGAAGAGGAGAAGCGAAAAGGAAAGATATGAATGCAAGAGCTCCGAAGAATAGCAAGGAGAGATAAGAAAGCCTTCCTCAGTGATCCATGCAAAGAAATAGAGGAAAACAATAGAATGGGAAAGATTAGAGATCTCTTCAAGAAAATTAGAGATACCAAGGGAACATTTTATGCAAAGATGGACTCAATAAAGGACAGAAATGGTATGGACCTAACAGAAGCAGAAGATATTAAGAAGAGGTGCCAAGAATACACAGAAGAACTGTACAAAAAAGATCTTCACGACCCAGATAATCATGAGGATGTGATCACTAATCTAGAGCCAGACATCTTGGAATGTGAAGTCAAGTGGGCCTTAGAAAGCATCACTAAGAACAAAGCTGGTGGAGGTGATGGAATTCCAGTTGAGCTGTTTCAAATCCTGGAAGATGATGCTGTGAAAGTGCTGCACTCAATATGCCAGCAGTGTTGGAAAACTCAGCAGTGGCCACAGGACTAGAAAAGGTCAGTTTTCATTCTAGTCCCAAAGAAAGGCAATGCTAAAGAATGCTCAGATTACTGCACAATTGCATTCATCTCGCATGCTAGCAAAGTGATGCTCAAAATTCTGCAAGCCAGGCTTTAACAGTATGTGAACCGTGAACTTCCTGATGTTCAAGCTGGATTTAGAAAAGGCAGAGGAACTAGAGATCAAATTGCCAACATCCACTGAATCATCAAAAAAAGCAAGAGAGTTCCAGAAAAACCTCTACTTCTGCTTTACTGACTGTGCCAAATTCTTCAACTGTGTGGATCACAACAAACTGGAAAATTCTTAAAGAGATGGGAATACCAGACCACTTCACCTGCCTCCTGAGAAATCTGTACACAGGTCAAGAAACAAGAGTTAGAACTGGACATGGAACAACAGACTGGCTCCAAACTGGGAAAGGAGTACGTCGAGACTGTATATTGTCACCCTGCTTATTTAACTTATATGCAGAGTGCCAGGCTGGATGTACCACTTCACCTGCCTCCTGAGAAATCTGTACACAGGTCAAGAAACAAGAGTTAGAACTGGACATGGAACAACAGACTGGCTCCAAACTGGGAAAGGAGTACGTCGAGACTGTATATTGTCACCCTGCTTATTTAACTTATATGCAGAGTGCCAGGCTGGATGAAGCACAAGCTGGAATCAAGATTGCCGGGAGAAATATCGATAACCTCAGATATGAAGATGATAACCACCCTTATGGCAGAGGGCAAAGAAGAACCAAAGAACCTCTTGATGAAAGTGAAAGAGGAGAGTGAAAAAGTTGGTTTAAAACTCAACATTCAGAAAACTAGGATCATGGCATCCAGTCCCATCACTTCATGGCCAATAGATGGGGAAACAGTGGCCGACTTTATTTTTTGGGCTCCAAAATCACTGCAGATGGTAGCTGCAGCCATGAAATTAAAAGTCACTTGCTCCTTGGAAGGAAAGTTATGACCAACCTAGACAGCATATTAAAAAGCAGAGACATTACTTTGCCAACTAAGGTCCATCTAGTCAAAGCTATGGTTTTTCCAGTAATCACGTATGGATGTGAGAGTTGGACTATAAAGAAAGCTGAGCACTGAAGAATTGATGCATTTGAACTGTGGTGTTGGAGAAGACTCTTGAGAGTCCTTTGGACTACAATGAGATCAAACCAGTCCATCCTGAAGCAAATCAGTCCTGAATATTCATTGAAAGGACTGATGCTGAAGCTGAGACTCCAATATTTTGTCCACCTGATGTGAAGTACTGACTCATTTGAAAGGATCCTGATGCTGTGAAAGATTGAAGGCAGGAGGAGAAGGGGATGACAGGATGAGATGGTTGGATGGCATCCCCAACTCAATGGACTTGAGTTTGAGTAAACCCCGGGAGTTGGTGATGGACAGGGAGGCCTGGTGTGCTGCAGTCCATGGAGTCTCAAAGAGTCAGAGATGACTGAGCGACTGAACTGAACTTTAACGTCTTAATAATAAACTAGTAGTATCAAGAAATAATGGTTTAAGTATGGAGGGGTAAAATGACTGTTTAGTCATACTTGAAATGCAGACACCCCCAGTTAAACCAAGTGCTTGTTCTGTGTTGTATCGGACAGTTGAGCTTTTCGTCTGGTGCTGGGTTCTACGTGAGTGGAAGCTACAAAACGTGGCGTAGCAGCCAACCCAGAATTTGGCATTGCTTCACTGCTTTCCCATCCTCTTTGCCAAAGTAAATGAGAGGGCCTTGTAATTCTACCACTGTCTCTCATATGTGAAGATTCCTTCTGATTTCATGGGAACTTTGGAAAACATCTGAGCCAATTAGTGATTTTAGGGAATGTTAGTTCTGTGTGTAGGGTGCCTATCTGATTATCCGGTTTCTCACAAATGCCTTTTTGGCTTGTTTTGAAATGTGCTCCATTGATCGTATCTGCTGTGCGATTAGAGGCTTTTGGTATTTGGGGAAAGAATTCTATGAGGATAACCATCGCCTCCGGGAGGAATAAGGTTAAGTACTGTTTTTGTCTAAGTTTGATGTGGGCATATTTGGTCCTGTGGCGGTGCTCGAGGAAAACCTACTTGGAGAGACACCCTTTCTTTCTCCACTTTTGTGATATAATAATATTTGGGCTGTCTGGAGGCCCAGTGGCCTCATGTTTTAAACACAGGCCAAGGAGTACCCTAAAGAGTTGAAGCCCTTCATTTACGAGTTTGATGAGGAGCCTTTCACCCACGGGAGGCCTTCTGTTGTCAGATACCCTATCCTGTGCAAGTTTCCAGTGATGCATTCCATCTCGTGTCATAAGTGAGTTTTCATGAAAATGTGGTAAACAGCATGACACCATTCTAACTCCTGTATGGAATGAATTGCTTGCTCATAGGTACAGTTCTTGAAAGTTTAGGACCTAATGTTTTATTGAGGGCTAGTCTACATAAAAGTTATTTTCCTTGTCTAATAATGTGTGGTCGCGTGTTGTGGTGTTTTTTTTTTTTATTTGTAAATACTACTCCCCTTTAAATTACTTGCTTTTCTTGGGACTTTAAAGCAACAAATAAAGGTATGTAATTTGAAAATAAGTTTTTTCTAAGTATTCTGGTAACGATATTATTTGCCTCTCAGAAGTCAGCGTGTTTATTCTTTACGATAAAGAGATTGCTAAAATTCATTAACCTCTGCAGTCTCTGATCTCACCATAAATTTGATTCATTTCATTTGTGGACCTTGCATTCAGATAATTGGGAGGGGAGTTGAAGACTGTTTGCTTTAAACAAATTCAAAACAGGAAATAAATACATTTCGAACATGATAAAATTAGGGGCTCTTGGGAAAGTCACAGTACTGAATTCTTCAAGTAATAAGAATTTTAAAGTGTCCCGTTGGCAACAAATCGTCACAGAAAGCTCGGTGCAGCGCTCTCTGGCTACTGTTGCTGGACCGACTGCGTGGAGGTTGTGTCGCTGAATTCTGTGCCCTCCCGTCTCTCCTCCTTTTGTTCTTGTAGGGTAATCCCCCCTCCTTTATAAACTGAGGTGGAGAGGCACAGTCTAACTTCTTAGTGTGACCCTGCATGGCTGTAAAGGTAGTCAGATGCTGACATTAAGGCTTCCGTTTCTGACAGAAGGCAGACCTTGGATGAGGGGGTTCTCCTATTGCTTTGGGTAAGAGGTAGAGGGGAAATATTTTGGCTTTCTAAAAGGTCATATTTGAGAAGTCATTTCAGGGTTTGATTTTACTTATCATTATGTTTACAAACACTCTCTTTTTTTAACCTCTGTGACTAGTTTGTCCCTCAAAGACATCTGCATTCTTATGCTACACTTGTAATGTCTTTGACCCCAGCCTTGGTGAACGTCGGTCTACCTCGCCTCATAAAGTATCGGTAATTTATTTCAAAAGGTATTGCAGGAAATGCATAGTGCCTGTGAAGGAGCAAACCCCGACTGGTGTGATGATGTTAACTGTTGTTGCCAAGTCGCAATTCAGTCTGCTTCCTCCCTGGGACTCGGGATGAGCCCCGTTCCTGTCACTGAGGCATCAGTTACCGTTTCACTGCTGTCGTGCTTGCTTGAGCCCAGTAGCTCCTCGACCAGGAGTACGCTAACCGTTGTGTGAGGGTGAAGCATGTGCAGTGGTCCAGTTCCATTCTCATGAGCTTTGTGCCACGTAGAAAGCAGTTCTGCTAGATGTCTCTGGCTAATTGGCCTGGTGTGAACTTCATATTAATTTGCTCTAGCAATGATAACAACAGGCACTGCTCGATCATTTAATTCTCATAAGCACTCTCTCATATGGCTGTTCCTTGCTCTATTTAAACACTGCAAATAAGCATCCTTGTATGTTTCCTGTTTTCATTGGCCCAGCTTTCTCATGAGATTAATCCCTAGAAATGGAATTTAGGATTCAAAGCATATGTACTTAAACATTTTTAATACCAACTGCTTAAAATACCTTAGAAATTCTGTCTTTGTGTGTTTCCGTGTCTTGTTCTTTGAGGGAACCTTGGTTTGCTGCCTGGCTTTGGGTGTTAGCCTGGGCCCTCGGCAGTGAAAGCGCATGACCCTAACCACTGGACCAGGAGGCAGGGACCTCCTTCAGTGAAGTTGTTACTCTTGAGCTGGATCCCAGGGAAGCCAGTCCCCATCTCCAGCTTCTCAGCCTCAGAGCTGTGTAATGGGAGGCAGCGGCGCGGTCTGAGCGGGGCTCACGGGAGGCAGCGGCGCGGTCTGAGCGGGGCTCACGGGAGGCAGCGGCGCGGTCTGAGCGGGGCTCATGGGAGGCAGTGGCGCGGTCTAGCAGGGCTTTGCCAGCCTTGCCCCCGTGAGCCCGTGGGGCAGGCCAAGCGGACCACGTGAGTCGGAGCGCCTCCCCTGCTGTCGGCTTAACATGCTGCTGGGACTCTCTGCCTAAGATTCCCTTGGAAAAATAGATCTTTTAGCTTTAACAACAACAAAAGTACTTTTTAATATCCCAGTATTTGCTGCTAGCTGGGTGGGACAGAGTGCTCTGTTGGAAGCAAACTGCAGGTGGCAGAGAGTAAGGGGTTGGGGAGGTCAGCAGCTGTTTCGAGGAGAGAGAGCTCAGAAAAGAGGCGCTTCCTTGGGACGCGTGCTCTCCCTAAACCTTCCGCTAGGAACCGAGCTTCTGCTGCTTTAAATTCTGTCAGAGGAGCTCAGAGGTGCAGCCCGGAGGCCTGAGGAGCCACGCTTGGCTGCAGTGTTCTTGGAGCACTTTAACATCGAGCCTTGAAAATCTGCTTCCATTGGTGCTAGTGAGGCCCGTAGCTAGGGGCCCAGAGGTCACTTGTTACCATTTGACTTACAGCACAGAGAAGAACTGCGTTCTGCCTTCTCTCTGACTGTGGTTGACAGCGGCAGTTCTGTGTGAGTGTGCGTGCCCTCCTGCGTGGGTGTGCGTGCCCTCCTGCGTGGGTGTGCGTGCGCTCCTGCCTGGGTGTGCGTGCGCTCCTGCCTGGGTGTGTGTGCGCTCCTGCTTGGGTGTGCATGTGCTCCTGCGTGGCTCCTGTGCCGCTCTCCTCTGCGCTCTCTGTTAAGCTGATTGAAGGCGTGGACAGGGGAGTCGGCATTCACTGAGTGCCAGCTGTGTGCCCAGCACTGCGCTCGGCGCTTTGCTTACACTGTTTAGTGACCCAGAGCGCCCTTATGAGATAGACACTCTCGTCCTGATTTCAGGTGAGCACACTGAGTGACTGAGTCTGAGAGCGGCTAGGCAGCTTTTCGCTCACTCACGCTCCCCAACTTCGCTTACGAAAGAAGTGTGCATTGGTGGTGGCTTTCTCTCAGACCTGCAGACCCAGCTCTGGGGCCCCCTCCCCGCTGCTTTGTAGTACTAGCTCCTGCTCTGCCCCTGTTAGGAAGCGGTGACCTGCAGACTGCCCGCCGGCGGCTTGTCGGGAGGCGCTGATGCTCACCGTGCTGTTCTGGCTTCTCCTAGGGTCCTACCCTTCCCCCAAAGCTGGAGCGACCCTGGTCGTGTACAAGGACCTGCTGGTGCTGTTTGGCGGCTGGACACGGCCGAGCCCTTACCCCCTACACCAACCAGAGAGGTTCTTTGATGAGATACACACTTACTCGCCCTCTAAAAACTGGTAAGCCACGAAGACAAGATCCTTTTAATCTAGAATAGGAAGGTTTAACATGACTCGATTACTTATCTTTTTGTGTGTCCAGGAATCTCTTTGAGAATCTGTTGAAAGCCTTGGGCTCTTCCCAGAAAAATAAAACTTTTTTTACTTACGCACAAATTTTGCCTACAGTTTCAGAGGGTTTACAGGACCCTCCCTAGAACTTGAAGTTAAGCATGCGTATTCCAAAGAGAAAAGGTATGAGCCAGTTGAAGAACAGCGAGCTCTTCCGCTCTGGCTGCCAGTGCGCGGGTGTGCTTGGATCCAGAGGACACGCCTGCTCTCTCCCCAGGCTGACTCCCAGCTGTTGTACAGACTTGTCTTTTTAAAATGACGGCCACCTCTGTTTCCCCGTGGCGGCCTGCACGGCTGCTCAGTACAGGGCTCTTGGCAGCTGCTGCTGGTCAATAAATCAGGCCTGTAGAAAGGAACAGCAGGTGGTGCTACTTCAGCGAGCTCGGCTGAGGCGGCTCAGGGACAGGGTGGAGTCCCTGCCCGTCTCTCCTCGTCTCTCCACTCCGTGTCTGAGCCTACCCACTGGGGGGCTGAGTGAGTAGAACTTCATCAGATCCGTAGAAAAGGCATAAGGACCTTGTGCCATCCTGCATTTATCGTCCAACAGTTTCTCTACTGAAGGTGATAGGATTGTCATGTTAGATGGGTGCCTGCTTCCTGTCTTCCGTCTTAAACACAGAAGGCCAGAAGCAGAGGTGCTGACCTCCTGACTTCCCCCATCTCTCTGCATTAGGTGGAACTGCATTGTGACCACCCACGGCCCACCCCCCATGGCCGGGCACTCCTCTTGTGTGATAGACGATAAAATGATCGTCTTCGGCGGCTCCCTAGGATCGCGGCAGATGTGAGTACGTTTGGTTAGCTCGCTGTCACACTGAAGATAAAGACTCCTGGAAAGGTCAGCTAGGGCAGAAAAGTAAACTAGTCAGGGTCAAGATTCCTGAGCATGGTTATGATTAGTCCAGTTAGTTATCTCACCCTGCTGTTCCGTTTTTTGGTTCTAGTCACAGACCAATAAATTGAGAAACTTGCTCCATTAAATCTGGCCTACGAGCATCTTATAGTCAATTAAATGTTTTTGTGTGTATGTGCTTTCTGAGGTGAGGTGCATCTCTATATAGACAACCTTTTAATCAAGCCCCTCAGCATGATTTATATATATTTTAATCATTGCCTTGCTGGTATAAATGTTTGTATTTGAAAAAGTTATATGAGAGTATTGCCTGGAAAAGTTGGATCATAATCACTGAATTTTAGCAAGGATTAATGGTTAAGCTGATAGAAAATACTAGATTTGTCAACCCCGTATTGGCTGGCACCAAGATGTATTCTATGAATGTCATTAATTTGAATTAAGAATTAATGCTCAGCATTCCTAAATTATGTTTTAAGTGTTTGATATAAATTGTAAAAAGTATTTGTTTTCAGTGTGTCTTTAATTTTAAAATAAAGCTCATTTTTCAAATGTCCAAAAAAATCAGGGCTATGTAGACTCTCTGTGTTGTTCGGTATGTGGTTTAGTTCGATGGGATCGTATGTAGAATCTCTGTGTTGTTCGGTACGTGGTTCAGTTCAGTGGGATCATATGTAGAATCTCTGTGTTGTTCAGTACATGGTTTAGTTCAGTGGGATCATATGTAGACTCTCTGTGTTGTTTGGTACGTGGTTTAGTTCAGTGGGGTCGTATGTAGACTCTCTGTTGTTCGGCATGTGGTTTAGTTCAGCGGGATCGTATGTAGACTCTCTGTGTTGTTCGGTACGTGGTTTAGTTCAGTGGGATCGTATGTAGAATCTCTGTGTTGTTCGGTACGTGGTTTAGTTCAGCGGGATCGTATGTAGACTCTCTGTGTTGTTCGGTACGTGGTTAGTAGAATCTCTGTGTTGTTCGGTACGTGGTTTAGTTCAGCGGGATCGTATGTAGACTCTCTGTGTTGTTCGGTACGTGGTTAGTAGAATCTCTGTGTTGTTCGGTACGTGGTTTAGTTCAGCGGGATCGTATGTAGACTCTCTGTGTTGTTCGGTACGTGGTTAGTAGAATCTCTGTGTTGTTCGGTACGTGGTTTAGTTCAGCGGGATCGTATGTAGACTCTCTGTGTTGTTCGGTACATGGTTAGTAGAATCTCTGTGTTGTTCGGTACGTGGTTTAGTTCAGCGGGATCGTATGTAGACTCTCTGTGTTGTTCGGTACGTGGTTAGTAGAATCTCTGTGTTGTTCGGTACGTGGTTTAGTTCAGCGGGATCGTATGTAGACTCTCTGTGTTGTTCGGTACGTGGTTAGTAGAATCTCTGTGTTGTTCGGTACGTGGTTTAGTTCAGCGGGATCGTATGTAGACTCTCTGTGTTGTTCGGTACGTGGTTAGTAGAATCTCTGTGTTGTTCGGTACGTGGTTTAGTTCAGCGGGATCGTATGTAGACTCTCTGTGTTGTTCGGTACGTGGTTAGTAGAATCTCTGTGTTGTTCGGTACGTGGTTTAGTTCAGCGGGATCGTATGTAGACTCTCTGTGTTGTTCGGTACGTGGTTAGTAGAATCTCTGTGTTGTTCGGTACGTGGTTTAGTTCAGCGGGATCGTATGTAGACTCTCTGTGTTGTTCGGTACGTGGTTAGTAGAATCTCTGTGTTGTTCGGTACGTGGTTTAGTTCAGCGGGATCGTATGTAGACTCTCTGTGTTGTTCGGTACGTGGTTAGTAGAATCTCTGTGTTGTTCGGTACGTGGTTTAGTTCAGCGGGATCGTATGTAGACTCTCTGTGTTGTTCGGTACGTGGTTAGTAGAATCTCTGTGTTGTTCGGTACGTGGTTTAGTTCAGCGGGATCGTATGTAGACTCTCTGTGTTGTTCGGTACGTGGTTAGTAGAATCTCTGTGTTGTTCGGTACGTGGTTTAGTTCAGCGGGATCGTATGTAGACTCTCTGTGTTGTTCGGTACGTGGTTAGTAGAATCTCTGTGTTGTTCGGTACGTGGTTTAGTTCAGCGGGATCGTATGTAGACTCTCTGTGTTGTTCGGTACGTGGTTAGTAGAATCTCTGTGTTGTTCGGTACGTGGTTTAGTTCAGTGGGATCGTATGTAGACTCTCTGTGTTGTTCGGTACGTGGTTAGTAGAATCTCTGTGTTGTTCGGTACGTGGTTTAGTTCAGCGGGATCGTATGTAGACTCTCTGTGTTGTTCGGCACGTGGTTAGTAGAATCTCTGTGTTGTTCGGTACGTGGTTTAGTTCAGTGGGATCGTATGTAGAATCTCTGTGTTGTTTGGTACGTGGTTAGTAGAATCTCTGTGTTGTTCGGTACGTGGTTTAGTTCAGTGGGATCGTATGTAGACTCTGTGTTGTTCGGTACGTGGTTTAGTTCAGCGGGATTGTATGTAGACTCTCTGTGTTGTTTGGTACGTGGTTTAGTTCGGTGGGATCGGGTTCTGACAGGCCTCACCTTGTCTGTTTCTGCCTGTGCCCTCAGAAGGCCACCTTCCAAGAAGCAGAGAACTTCTCCTTGCCCTCCTTAGGGCCCAGCTCGTGCCCCTTGGAGCTTTAGAGGAGGAGAGAGGTAGATTGGCATGAGTTGGGAGAATGGGTAGGAGCAAAAAAACTGTGCCCGACCTGACCCTCCGTGAGGCTGTCTCCTCCTCCCTGCGGCCCTGCAGCTCTGCCCAGAGCAGTCTGCCTGAAGTTCTTCGTCTGCTTTGGCGTCAGCAGCAGGAGTGGTCAGCAGTAAAGCCATTCCAGACCCGACCCTCTTCTCCCTCAGGGTCCTCTGCACCTCCTTATTCTAGAACAGTCATGGAGCGGAGTGTGTGAGCTCTGCCCTCCAGGTCAGAGGGTTAGGGCTTAAGGTACTGGGGTTCTCACTCCTGTGTCCCCATGGGTGAATAAATGCCCTTAGCGGGGGGGCCATAAAACAGAGTCTGTCCTTGCATACTGGTCCCCTGAGGGCTGGAGATGCCGATTTGTCCTTGACACAGAAGCTGCAGCTTCCGTTAACCAGGGTGAAATCACCTTTTGTAGCCAAAGCCGGTAAATCTCTATCTCCTCGACAGCGAGAGAGCTGCCTTTGAATGACTCTGCTCTTCCTGTGGGTTTTGCCTTGAGAGACTGGGTCACAGCTAGCAGCCGTCTCCTGCCGTCCCCAGTTAAGTGGCTCTTACTTCAGCTGCTGTTCGGCTGTAGACATGACTCAAGCGTGGCCTTGTGGGTCAGTGGAAGGGGCGAGGTGTGAAAGTCTCCCTTCCTGTGGTGCAGTGCTGACTGCGGGCGCACCTTTGCGGGAGAGCCCTGAAGAGCGTCCCCTCCTCCGGGCCGGCTCCCTCACCCTCGTGTCCTTGTCTTACAGGAGCAGCGACGTCTGGGTCCTGGACCTCGAGCAGTGGGCGTGGTCCAAGCCCAGCATCTCCGGGCCCAGTCCTCATCCCCGAGGCGGCCAGTCTCAGGTGCTCAGGAGTTAAGATAGCTATTCAGCAAGCCCTGTAGCGTCTGTCAGTTAGGACAGGAGAGGGAGGAGGGAGTCAGGTAAGGGGCAGCACACACAGGCCACGGAGAGTTTACCATTCTCTTTCGCTGGCATTTATTCTTCAACTCCTAATGGGTTATAATTGTTTTTGCTGGCTTTATATTATGCCTCTCCCCAAAGCATTTACTTTGCTTTGTTTTTTTAGAGAACCCTGCATTTTATATGGTTGGCACTCTTGTGTTAATAGTACTTAATCAACAAAGAATTCATTCAGGTGAATCATCAGTAGTTTGTTTACAAGGATCAGAACTGACGTGATCTGGGGGACTGGGGAGCCTATGGTGAATAGAATACTGTCATCTGGGAGCCGAGTAGACTATTTTCATTTACCACTGAGATAGTGGAGGTCAGACGCCTGTGTCTTTGTAGGTTTATTTTAAATTTCTTCCTCTCCCAGATCGTCATAGATGATGCAACTATTTTAATCCTTGGAGGGTGTGGCGGTCCCAATGCTGTGAGTATGGCTGGTGTGGCGTTCCCATGCACACGCCGCTGAGCTTTCAGAACCTGCTTCCCCGTCTCACCTTGTAAAACTGCAAGGCCATTTCTGTAGCGTTTTCATTTAGAAAGTACCTTTTCCACTTTGGATATATAGCTTCTGTATTTTCTGGCCCTTTTCTCCTCTCTTTTGCGGAGAAGGGGGAAGCTTTTCATTACAGACATTTATCTCTTGAAGATTCATATCTGTGCTCTTCCTTCTCCCACTGAGCCTTTAGGCTACACGGTTTGCTATCATTTTTTACAAAGAGGAGTGAGAGAGAAAAGTAAGTTGATTGTGGCCAGAATTCACAGGAAGTTTATTTAAGAATGCAGGTTCGAACACTGTGGGTATGCCGTATCTACTACCCTTTCTGTCAGTGCACACACACATAAAACCACAGGCAAATTTAAAACCACGTAAAGTTGATGCCTGGGGTCCCGAGTGCGGTTTCGTGTGCCTGGCCAGTGGCCACGCACGGATGACTGAACGGCCAGAGGGCTTGCCCTGCCTCCTGAAGCGCTCGCACACTCTGTGAGCCACAGTGCGGCTTGGCGGTCGTGGCCGTGCGCGCGCGTGCGGTTTGTAACCTCTACCACACCTGAGCTCGGCTGCGGGTGCTTCTCTTGCAGCTGTTCAAGGATGCTTGGTTGCTGCACATGCACGCAGGTCCCTGGGCCTGGCAGCCGCTCAAGGTGGAGAATGAAGACCATGGGGCCCCAGAACTGTGGTGCCATCCAGCTTGCCGGGTGAGTGGAGAGCGGGCGGGCCAGCAGAGGGAGAGGTCCTGAACTCTCAAGCCAGATTAACTCGTCAGATTGCTAAGCAACTTTATGTGGAAACTGGAAACACCCTGATGTCCCCAGAGAGGTGGACACTGAGCGCAGCTCTCAGGCATTTCTCACACGCGAGCCACTGGACAGAACGGCTGTGTGGGGCCCACCCTCCTTTAAGTGCCGCTGTCTATGAAACTTGCCCCAGGTCCCCACACAAACACTGTTCTTCCCTTTACCCCTGCTCTGTAGACATAATTCAAATGAGAGCACATGTCTCCCTATACCAACTTTACATGTATAAAGTATCCCACCTATCCTGGAGGGCAGGCTGTACTCTTCTCATCTGTGTAGGGATCTCAGGTACCTGCACAATGCCTGGCCGTCCCCGACGCTCATGGTAAGATGTTGGACACTTGACCGTCCCCGACGCTCATGGTAAGATGTTGGACACTTGACCGTCCCCGACGCTCATGGTAAGATGTTGGACAGCTGGCCGTCCCCGACGCTCATGGTAAGATGTTGGACACTTGGCCGTCCCCGACGCTCATGGTAAGATGTTGGACACTTGGCCGTCCCCGACGCTCATGGTAAGGTGTTGGACACTTGGCCGTCCCCGACGCTCATGGTAAGATGTTGGACACTTGGCCGTCCCCGACGCTCATGGTAAGATGTTGGACACTTGGCCGTCCCCGACGCTCATGGTAAGATGTTGGACACTTGGCCGTCCCCGACGCTCATGGTAAGATGTTGGACACTTGGCCGTCCCCGACGCTCATGGTAAGATGTTGGACACTTGGCCGTCCCCGACGCTCATGGTAAGATGTTGGACACTTGGCCGTCCCCGACGCTCATGGTAAGATGTTGGACACTTGGCCGTCCCCGACGCTCATGGTAAGATGTTGGACACTTGGCCGTCCCCGACGCTCATGGTAAGATGTTGGACACTTGGCCGTCCCCGACGCTCATGGTAAGATGTTGGACACTTGGCCGTCCCCGACGCTCATGGTAAGATGTTGGACACTTGGCCGTCCCCGACGCTCATGGTAAGATGTTGGACACTTGGCCGTCCCCGACGCTCATGGTAAGATGTTGGACACTTGGCCGTCCCCGACGCTCATGGTAAGATGTTGGACACTTGGCCGTCCCCGACGCTCATGGTAAGATGTTGGACACTTGGCCGTCCCCGACGCTCATGGTAAGATGTTGGACACTTGGCCGTCCCCGACGCTCATGGTAAGATGTTGGACACTTGGCCGTCCCCGACGCTCATGGTAAGATGTTGGACACTTGGCCGTCCCCGACGCTCATGGTAAGATGTTGGACACTTGGCCGTCCCCGACGCTCATGGTAAGATGTTGGACACTTGGCCGTCCCCGACGCTCATGGTAAGATGTTGGACACTTGGCCGTCCCCGACGCTCATGGTAAGATGTTGGACACTTGGCCGTCCCCGACGCTCATGGTAAGATGTTGGACACTTGGCCGTCCCCGACGCTCATGGTAAGATGTTGGACACTTGGCCGTCCCCGACGCTCATGGTAAGATGTTGGACACTTGGCCGTCCCCGACGCTCATGGTAAGATGTTGGACACTTGGCCGTCCCCGACGCTCATGGTAAGATGTTGGACACTTGGCCGTCCCCGACGCTCATGGTAAGATGTTGGACACTTGGCCGTCCCCGACGCTCATGGTAAGATGTTGGACACTTGGCCGTCCCCGACGCTCATGGTAAGATGTTGGACACTTGGCCGTCCCCGACGCTCATGGTAAGATGTTGGACACTTGGCCGTCCCCGACGCTCATGGTAAGATGTTGGACACTTGGCCGTCCCCGACGCTCATGGTAAGATGTTGGACACTTGGCCGTCCCCGACGCTCATGGTAAGATGTTGGACACTTGGCCGTCCCCGACGCTCATGGTAAGGTGTTGGACACTTGGCCGTCCCCGACGCTCATGGTAAGATGTTGGACACTTGGCCGTCCCCGACGCTCATGGTAAGGTGTTGGACACTTGGCCGTCCCCGACGCTCATGGTAAGGTGTTGGACACTTGACCGTCCCCGACGCTCATGGTAAGATGTTGGACACTTGACCGTCCCCGACGCTCATGGTAAGATGTTGGACAGCTGGCCGTCCCCGACGCTCATGGTAAGGTGTTGGACAGCTGGCCGTCCCCGACGCTCATGGTAAGATGTTGGACACTTGACCGTCCCCGACGCTCATGGTAAGATGTTGGACAGCTGGCCGTCCCCGACGCTCATGGTAAGATGTTGGATACTTGACCGTCCCCGACGCTCATGGTAAGATGTTGGACACTTGGCCGTCCCCGACGCTCATGGTAAGGTGTTGGACACTTGGCCGTCCCCGACGCGCATGGTAAGGTGTTGGACACTTGGCCGTCCCCGACGCTCATGGTAAGATGCTGCACAGCTGGCCGTCCCCGATGCTCACGGTAAGATGCTGGCCAGTTGAATAAATGACCACAGCTGAGTGCAGGTCTCCTGTCTTGCAGGTCGGGCAGTGTGTGGTGGTCTTCAGCCAGGCGCCTAGCGGGCGAGCACCGCTTAGCCCCAGCTTGAACTCCCGCCCGTCACCTATCAGCGCTACCCCCCCAGCCCTGGTTCCCGAAACCCGAGAATACCGCTCACAGTCTCCCGTAAGGAGTATGGACGAAGCGCCCTGTGTTAATGGCCGCTGGGGAACACTGAGGCCCAGAGCGCAAAGGCAGACCCCCTCAAGTTCCCGAGAAGGAAGCCTTTCCCCAGCCAGGGGCGATGGCTCGCCCGTCCTGAATGGTGGGAGTTTATCTCCGGGATCGGCAGCTGTAAGTGGCTCCTCCTTGGACAGCCCCGTGCAGGCTGTGTCTCCGAGCACCCCGTCCACCACTGAAGGGTATGACCTGAAAATGGGGCTCTCCTTGGCCCCTCGACGAGGATCACTCCCCGATCAGAAAGATCTAAGGTTGGGGTCAGTAGATCTGAATTGGGACCTGAAAGCTGCTTCCAGTGGCAATCACGTGGATGGCGGGGGCAGCAGGACAGCAGGGGGCAGCTTGCGACACCCGCCCGAGCAGACGAATGGTGTGCACACCCCGCCACACGTGGCCGGTGCCCTCGTGGGAGCCGTTTCCCCCGGCGCCCTGCGCCGCAGCCTGGAAGCCATCAAAGCGATGTCGTCCAAGGGTCCCCCCGCCTCCGCAGCGCTGAGCCCTCCCCTGGGGTCTTCTCCAGGCTCCCCCGGGGGCCAGAACCCGGGCAGCGGAGAAGCAGTGCCCGTGCCCCGCCCCGGGCCCGCGCAGGGAGACGGACACGCCCTGCCCCCCATCGCCCGCCGCCTGGGCCACCACCCTCCGCAGTCCCTGAACGTGGGCAAGCCCTTGTACCAGAGCATGAACTGCAAGCCCATGCAGATGTATGTGCTGGACATCAAGGACACCAAGGAGAAGGGCCGCGTCAAGTGGAAAGTATTTAATAGCAGCTCTGTGGTCGGACCTCCCGAGACCAGCCTGCACACAGTGGTGCAGGGCAGGGGTGAGCTCATCATATTTGGAGGACTCATGGACAAGAAACAGAATGTGAAGTACTATCCAAAAACAAATGCCTTGTACTTTGTGCGAGCAAAGAGATAATATGTTCTAAACCCTTTCCCCCTTCTGTGGCTTTTAATTTGGAATTTTCCAGCGTGCAAGCATTTGGACTGAGAATTGAGAAAACAAAGGACAAAATTACTCTCATGAACCAAACCCCAATTCCCAGCCTCCCTCACTCCAGGCTGGGATCAAGTCTCCATTAAGAAAAAAAAAATTATATGAATCTATAGAGAAATATTATATAGCCAACTCTGTTCACAAAGAGGGAGAGAGCGCCATCCCGGTTCAGATAACGTTGTTGCTGTGTTTTAGCAGAGGCTCTGCCGCCTTTTTCTACTTTACTGGTAACTAGACCAAGAATTTAGGAAACAGATTAATACCAGAACCTTCCTACAGAAACTGAAGAGCCACCTGTAAATCTTATTGGGCCTTCTCAGAGTTAGGTAAAGAAAGGGCACGCGTAAAATGCGCAAGCAGAGGTTTCCGAGTCTCAGGCTGTTGGTGCTGGCAGGCACAGCGACGAGTAGCAATCTGCTCTCCGCCCGCAGAGAGCCTGTGACCTCTGCTCTCTGCAGTGATGCCCTCTGCCCGGCCCTCTCCTGCCCGTTGGAAGTGAGAAAAGTTTCCCAGCAGGGATCTGCTCCACATGTGTGCCAGGGTCATCGTGAAACAACGTTCACGCAGAAGCACCTGTTTGCGTGCTCCCTCCATGTCTTAGGAAACACTCTGGGGTCTGATTCTAGAAATGTCTAATAATCATATTTCATCGCAGTTTCCAAAATCTGTATTTGCCCTCTTTTTCTTTCCCTTAAAGCATGGCGCACGGAGGCCGCCTCCTCTGTTTACGGCTGCTGTTCTCCCCACCTCCCTCCCCCACCCTCTTTTTCTTTGATATGTGAAATTTTTTTAAGCTCTAAAATCTTCCTCACTTTCTTTTACTAAGTTTGGGTGTCCAGAGAAATCTCTTAGAGATATTTCTGGAACCGTTTTCCTCGAGTCACCAGGGGACCAGCAGGGAGTTCTGAGATGCCAGTATCGTGAGAAATCCTTGACGCGTCAGAAAGTACTGTGGGCTTCTTTCTATTTCCAAACATTGGACACACCCATCCACGTTTACAGAACTGATCTTGGAAGAGCAGTTCCTTCTAGAACGGTTTTCGCCCTTGTCTGTGGCATGCATCCCTCTGCCTGGCTGTGGACTGGCGCTTGGGCTCCCTGAAGCATGGCCGACCCCGGGGGCAGCTCTTTGTCTTGTTCCCCTGTCGCCCAAACAAGGCTTGGGTTTTCACTTTCGCACCATTTCTGAGGTAACATTTCCAACCAGAGCAGTATTGGTGGGGTCGGGGCGGGGGGTTGACACAGGAAATTTTAAGTTGCCAGTCTCTAAACCGTAACGCGGACAAACATGCCTCAGCACCACTTAAGTGCGGATCATTCAGGAGATTTCTCATCAGGAGAAGAGGGTATTTTGCCTGCAGGTTTTGCATTTGTTTCTCGGCCCCACTCTCCCTGATGTCTGTGTTTCCCAAGCCGAAGCGTGCTGCAGCTGGCTGGCCCTGGGTCCTGGCGCCCAGCCAGCTCTCCGCAGCCTGTCTAAGTGTGCTTTCTGCTGTTCCATCATGTTCACTCCTTTCCCCTATTTCCCCTAGCCGTTAGCTTTTACAGTGCGGTCTTGGTGGGAAAGCGCCCTTGGTGCCAAGCCCGGGAAAGGGCCAGCTCACGGGGAAGGAAACTGCCCTGCGCCTGCTGGCTGTGGTGTCCAGCTGCTCACCGCTCAGCACTTAGCTTCCCAGACTCTCTACCCTGGGCCTGTTGCCAGGCCTTTGGCAAAGACCGTTAGATCGTGCGGGGGTCCTTATTCACAAGAGAAGGCTAGCCTGGAAGGTTAGCAATTTCGGCCTTGCTGCTGTTGCTGAACCTTGTTTATGACATTGCGTCTGTGCATGGACAGTGCCTCCAAACTTACTCAGTTCCTACTTAAATATAAAGTATTTGGAAGCCTGAAAGTTCTGAGTCTCAACTTGGTGATCTTTCCCTTTGTCCTGTGGCCTTCCTAAGCCGCTGTTAACCTGTCGATTCCTTCCAGTGTCCTCAAGTAAGCAGGCAGCAGAGCTGATGATCTTCGTAGAAAGGAGCCTGGCCCCTTGGAACTCCGTGGCATCCCAGGATTACCCACACCGCTTGGAACCAGACTGTTTACAGCTCCTTTAAGAAAGCTCTGCCTCTGCCGCCCCACGGCGCTGGTCCCGCTGGCTCTTGGGCACTGTGGGCATGTGTCCGGGGAGAGCGAGGCGGCATATCCCAGGTGGCCGCTGCCTCGGGTGCAGGAGGGCTTCGGGTGTCCCGGCCGAGGGGGCCGTTTCGGCGCCGCTGCGGACGCTTCAGTCAGATCCGGCTGAACCACCACTCCGCTTTTGATGTGATGCCAATTTTGTCTTAAGATTCACTGAGGAAACTGAGACTAAATATTTTTTTAAAGCCTCGGGAGCACCTAGAGTAAATATTTATCGGTATTTAAGTATTTAAGATACATTTTGTCTCTACTTGCAGCTTTAACCCCTTCCGCCCCTGCACGTGTGCCTTGACAGCCCCGCACCGTCACGTTGACATCACCGGCCACCACGCCGGCTGTGTGAGAAGTTCAGTCCCTCCCTTTCCTTCTGAACAGAGCTTCCTGCTTCCTCATTTCACAGGCTGCGCAGCAGAGAGGGCTCAGTATTTTTGCTCATGTTTCTGCCCTGCTGTGCTTCGGTGGTGGGTTCCAAAAACCACCCCCTCCCCACTGCACCCACCCCGCTCTTTGGGGAGCACAAATTTGATGTCATAACAAGCTTAATTTTCAGTTGCAAAGCAATCCTGGGTTTACTTTCCTCCCAGCCCTCTACAGATTGATTTGGTTTTAACACTTGAGTTTAATATCAAGAGCTGGAACCATGAGCCACCCTAGGAACCATGCTGAAACTCTACGAGAAGAAAGGGAAGGAAGAAACGCAGCTCCAGGCTGGACCTCGGGGGACAGGACGCCACCAGCGATGGGGAACGCGGGGCCACGGGGTCTTTCTGGGTTTCCTCCTGCCCCGCTTCTCCTTCCCCTTCGGAGGGACATTGCTGGCTGGCTGCTTGGCTTGTCTGCCCTTGTCTTGGGGTGGTCCTGGCATGGTGACGTGCTCTGCTTTGCATTATCTGTGGTTTCTTAGCGCACGAGTCGGTGGGGGGATCAGAACACACCCAGGAGCAAGGCAGCCGGACTTCCAGGCCTGCACCCCAGGCGGCCTCCCCCTGAACGGCAGAAGGCGTGTTCCGCAGGGCCACCAGTAAGCGGTGGCGCCCTCCACCGTGTTCGTTGCCGGAGCGAAGCGCCCCTTAGGCACTGGCGCCCCTGTGCTCTCTGCTCGCTCTCTCCCCTCCCACAACCAGGGTTCTCGTCAGCGCACGGCGTGCTGTGCCCTGACGAAGCTGGTACTGTGAGTGACGTTTCCGTGCTACTCGGGTCCTGGGTGGCTTACGCTGAGGTGATCACTGTAGGCACATTACAGTGTAGGAATGGAAAGTGGATTTGATTTCACTGATATTTAAATCTCTTGTCGATTTTCTTTTTTGTTAATGTTTTCCCCCATGACTTTTTAGCAATTTAACAAATAAAACAAAATGGACCGATTGTCTTAACTGTTTCATTAGTATAAAAGAAAGAAAGCCGTGATGAAAAACAGTTGCAGACTGGAGTTGGAAGCAAAGTAGTGGGAAAGATACTCTTCCTCCAGGAGGGTGGCCCGCCCCCGAGGAAGTCATGTAATGACAGAGCAGCTCTGTCCAGCGTGCTTGGAGGGCGCAGTTTCACACGCGCAGCGCCACCCTGCAGTGGGGCCCCAGGGAGGTGACGAGCCTGGAGCACACACCCAGGGACTTGGGCGACATCAGGCTCTTGAAACAGCAGATGGGGGTTGGAGGCACCGGCCTGAAGCCCTGTGGCCCATCCTGCCGTCCCCTATTTACTGCTCAACCTTGGATACCAGTTTCCTCATTCATAAATCTAGTAGTTTCTGTTTTTATAGGATCATGAGGATCATTTGGGAGTTGTATATGAAAAGCACTAGGCCAGTGCTGAACTGGCACTTAATGATTGGTGGCTCTTGTTTATGATTAGCCCTTGAAGAAAGGATGTGATCTTGGAGGAAAGTGCTGGCCAGGGTGTATGAATTGTTAGGATCACGCCCCTGAGGGTCACGCACGTTGCAGCTGTCTGAGTCGTCTCCTAACCTGCCCCCATGAGAACCTCTGAGGCTTTTGCCTCGAGCAGAACGTGGCAGCTGCTGCCATCAGACGGGTCAGAATGGCCTCGGCAGTCGCGCCTCCCTCTGGACCTTATTCAGTCTGCCAGTTGCTTCTTATACTCCCGGGTCTCTGCGCCCAGCGCCATCGTTCATTCATGCAACTCGGACTGAGGGTCAGCCTTGTCTCAGATTAAGGTGCTGTGAGCCTGCAGCTCATCCTGCCTGCCCACGTGTGTTTCCCAAGCTGCAGGATGAAACCTCCATGTCTAACAACGTGGTCCGATGCTGTCTGTTCTGTTTTCCGTACCTCGAGGCATCTGGCAAACTAGCCTACGGTGTACGGAAGGGTCTCGGGTCACTGATTTGCTGGTGGTAATAGTAGAACGGTTGTTCCGGATGCTTCCACACTTGCCCTTATGGAAGGGCAGACTTGCTCCTCAAGGCTATGGCTCCTTATAGCTCCTTGTTGGGCTCAACAGGGTCAGTAGGCAGAAGCTCTAGAGAAGGGTCACTGGGAAGAACTTTATGCAGTGAGAGCTCTGTAAGGCCTGGAACCAGTGTGGCATCGCTGGAGGGATTCCAGCATTGCTGGACACTCAGACTGGCGGCTGTAGAGGAGGTAATGCTTGGTGGGTAGGATGCCCGTGGTCATTGGTGGTCCTGGGGAAGACCTGGCTTTCAGGGCAGGCCAGTCCCATAAGGCTTCCCGCCAGCTTCCTAACGCAGTCCACCCAGACCAAGGGCCGCAGTAATGGCGGGGGAGCAGGCCCCAGCTCGGGAGGGTCGGATCCAGCAGACGGCAGCGTGAGCGACCCCAGGTCAGAGGCTGTGTGGGCCAGAGGAGGGCACGCACCAGTCTGGGGAGGAATCCTCAGTGAGCTCAGCTCAGTGCAGAGCACGGCTCCCCCAGGCCTGTGGGGGTCCCAGCGCAGCCCCCGCCCCGCCCCTGGGTGCTGAAGGGCCAGAGGCCTGTGCCCATCTGGGTCTGAGTCTCAGCACCCAGTCCGCAAAAGGGTGACACCAGATGTCCTTCCTGCTCCCTGGGCTCCACAGGCCGTTGCGGGAGGGAGGGTGTGCGGGAATCCCCGACTCAGGCAGGAGACCACGGCCTTGCACGTGTTGTCAGCACCCTGCGCTTACGCCCCAGGTCGCCCTCCCCTGGGGAGCCTGGGAAAGGCCCCCCGGGATCCTGAGGCTGGCCAGCTGGGGTCGGTGCCAGAGGGGCTGTGATTTGTCCCCTCCCCCCCTACAGTGTTCCATGGAGAAGGGCAGTCCAGCTTGCCTGGGGGTTCTTTGTGAGGTGATGATTTCAGTATTTTTAAACTTTATTTGTTATTGAAGGGTAATTGCATTACAGAATTTTGCCGTTTTCTGTTGATTTCACTGCTGACGCAGGTATTCAGCCAGAGACTGCTAAAGCCCATGAGGAGACGGTGGGGCTGCTTTACGGGTCAGATCAAGAGTGAGCCCACAGGACCTCTGTTTGACCTTTTAACCCTTGAGATGTGGTCCTGCTGGCTCAGAGAGGAGTTCCCAGAGAGACACAGATGAGGGGCAGGCTCGGACTTCGGACTGGGGGAGCATCGGTTCAAAAGCTGTTGCTGCCTCCCTGAGCCTCGGCTGGTCTCACAGGTTACCGGTTTAGCCGGAACCACGGGTGTGATTCCCCAAAGCCCGCGGGGGGCGCCCTGGGAACGGCTGTGGGTGCCCGACGCCGTCCGAAGCCTCCTGAGACGGGAGCAGGGCCGCACAGGAGCCGCCGCCTCTCCCTCCGAGCGCCGCCACCGCCGGCCCGCAGGCCCGCCGCTCTCGGCCCGCGCCCGGCTGCGGGGAAGCCGGCGCTTCTCCCCGTGGGCTGGGCTCCGGGCCGACCCTGTCAGCCGCCTGGGGGGCCTGGGGGGCCTGGCGGGTGTGCCGCGCCCCGCCGGGGAGCCCGTCTGCCCGCCCGCTGCAGGCACGGGAGGAGGGCGGGGAAAGAAAGTGCTGCCCGGGGGTCACTCGGTGCAGTTCCCTGAGAGTGGACTCCCGCCTAAGGCTCTGCGCTCAGACGAGGCGGAGAGACCCCCGGGAGCAGCTCGCAGGCTCCTCACTCACCAGGGAGTGTCACTCGGCTGGCTGAACACAGAGGCCAAGTCCTGCGCTTCCAGGGCCGAAGGACTGTCCAATCCGTCCCTAAAACGCCAGAAGGGGGTGGACAGGGAGCCAGAGCGCTGGGAAGCCGTTCTCCGGGTCCTCGCCTCAGCCTGCTACGCTGAGGCAGGGGCACAGAGCCTTCCCTGGGGGACCCAGCTCGGCGGGCTACAGGCCTGGCTTCCGGCAGTCGGGAACGCAGAACGCGCAGGCCTCCGGGCCTCAGCCCGCAACACAGACCCGTGCCTCGGGAAGGGTGCAGAAGAGCTGGGAGGGGCCTGGCCCGTCCAGAGGAGCCGGCACGCAGGGCCGAGGGCCACGCAGAGTGCGCGGCGGGGACAGCAGCTCAGGAGCGGGACGCGCGCTGCAGGAGAGCACGCCCCTGGCAGGGCCAGCGTGGGTGAGGCCGTGGCAGACGGCCGCAAAGGCCCAGAGGGCACGCCCCACCGCGCTGCCTTGCTGTCGGGCAAATGCCCCCGCCACCCCACTGAACCTGAGCCCCGGCGCCAGAGGAGGCCGAGAGGAAGGAAGCAGCTCTGGGGAGGCTTGAGTGTTTAAGCTGCAGGCATGAAGATCGCTGAACTTAACTTTACCAGGAAATCGCTGAACTATAACACCTGCAGGGCAGAGACAGATTAAATTCAGAGGAAACAAAGCCCTGCTTCTGAAATGGGAGAATCAGCGGAGGCAAACACGCGAACTTGCTCCACCTGGAGAGGAGCAGATGACGTGCCTGGCGTCCAGGAGAATCGGGACGCGAGGGGGCCTGGCGAGCGCTGCAGAGCGGGAATGAAGGGGCTCCCAGCGCTGCAGAGGAGCGCTGTGGAGGGAGGAGCCTGTGGGGAGGCACAGAGCCCGGTGTGACCGCAGGGGGCGGGCGAACCCGAGGGTGAGCTGGAGGCCCAGAAGTGGGGCCTGAACCCAGACGGGCAGCGAAGAGCGGCCATGGGAGATGCAGAAAAACCGGCCTCGTGGCTGACATGCTTAGGGCAGGTGAATGGCCAGCACGCATCCCCGCGTTCAGCAGATCTGTAGCCCCGTCGGGCTTCCCAGGCGGCGCTAGTGGGAAAGAACCCGCTGGCCAACGCAGGAGACGTGAGAGACCTGGGCTTGACCCCTGGGTCAGGAAGACCCCCAGGAGGAGGGCATGGCAACCCACTCGAGTCTTCTCGCCCAGAGAATCCCACGGACAGAGGGGCCTGGTGGGCTGCAGTCCACGGGGTCGCAGAGTCGTCACTGAAGCGACTTGGCACTCACGCCCGCGTAGTTCCCTCTGTCAGGGGCACTGCCAGGCCCTGCCCTGCCCTGTGGAATTCATGTTTCGGAGGGCGGGAAGAACAGACAGATAAATGCATAAACAACTAAGCAAGATGACTGCAGTGAATAATCCGATGAAGAAAATTAAAATGGCTTGTGACAAAGTGTGATGGTGTTGGGCTCATCCGCATGGCCTTTCTGAGGAGGGGACATTTCAGCTGAGACCTGAATGTAAAAAACAACAGCCACGGGGAGATGGGCAGAGAGCGTTGCACGCAGAGAGAAGAGCAGGCAGACAGACCTGAGGTGGGTGTGACCTTGACGAGTCCAAGGAGCAGCAGGAGGGCCCGTGTGGCTGGCGCGCCGAGCCAGGGCAGGGTGCTCAGGCGGCCTTGCCGATCGGGCGCGGTGTGGACGGAGGCCCGCGGGAGGCCGGCAGAGGGTTTGCAGCCGGGGAGCAACAGGTTTTCCAGGGGAAGGACACAAGCCTTGGCGCCCAGCCCGTCATGTCTCAGCCGATAGAGGAGTCCTGGGGGCGTTTCCTGGTGGTCCAGTAGTTAGGACTGTCTGCTGTCACTGCCGAGGGTCTGGGCAGGATCCCCGGTCAGGAACTAAGATCGCATGGTGGGGAAAAAAGATCCCCAACTCTTGGGGATGATTTGGCCAAATTCAGTGTTTAAAGGGAATCTGGGGGCCTTCCTGGTCATCCAGTGGTTAAGGATCTGCTTGCCAATACAGGGGACACAGGTTCGATCCCTGGTCCGGAAACTAAGATTCCGCAGCCTGCCTGGCAACTCAGCCCCCTCACCACGACTACAGAGCCAGCGAGCCACGGCCACTGATGCCCTCGTGCCTGGAGCCCACGCTCCAGCGAGAGAAGCCCCCACAGCGAGACGCCTGCACCACAGCAGGCGATCAGCCCCCGCTCGCCGAAACCAGAGAGAGCCCAGGTGCGCAGCGTTCACGACCCAGCTCAGCCAGAATGGCAGCGCTCGGGGAATCTGGGCACTAGATCTGCCAAGCAGAGTCCTGTCCAGCCTGCCGCCCTGCTCACCAGGCTCCAGCAGAGCGTGGGCCCCGCGAGGGCAGGGGTCGCACCGCTTCCTCTCTTGTCTCCCGCTCGTGGCTCATAAATATTTGACAAGTGCGCGTCCTCCACTCGTTCCTGGAACGTTCACCTGCTTCCTAACGGTCCTTCTTCTAGGCTTGCCCTCTGCAAGCCATTCTTCATGTTGTAGCCATAGGCAGTCAGCACATTTTTATTAAGTTTTTACATATTGTAGGTACTAGGGATGATTATGCGCTGAATTATGTCTCCCCTACCCTGGAAAAACTTCATGCATTGCTGCTGCTGCTAAGTCGCTTCAGTCGTGTCCAACTCTGTGTGACCCCATAGACGGGAGCCCACCAGGCTCCCCCATCCCTGGGATTNAGTCAGCACATTTTTATTAAGTTTTTACATATTGTAGGTACTAGGGATGATTATGCGCTGAATTATGTCTCCCCTACCCTGGAAAAACTTCATGCATTGCTGCTGCTGCTAAGTCGCTTCAGTCGTGTCCAACTCTGTGTGACCCCATAGACGGGAGCCCACCAGGCTCCCCCATCCCTGGGATTCTCCAGGCAAGAGACTCTCCACTGGTTACGAATCCATCCGGTCTGGGAGGATCCCAAGTGCGGCGGGGCAACTAAGCCCATGCCCCTAGAGCCGGCGATCTGAGACGAGCGAAGCCTCGTAAACGCGTCTGGAGAGTAGCCCCCACTCGCTGCAACTAAGGGAAGTCTGCACAGCAGCAAAGACCCAGCACAGCCAAAAATAAGTAAATAAATAACATTTCAGGATCAAGAATGATGTGAGAGTGAGCTGGGATGTGCGGGCAAGTCCCTGAGTGGCAGAGGGCGGCTTCTGTGCAGGTGACGTCCACCCGAGACCTGGGCAAGGGCTCCCCTGAGCCAGCCTCACAAGGCCCCGGGGTGGTGGAGGGAGTTCCGACACAGAGCCCCTCAGTGGGAGCAGAAAAAGGCCAGGGTTGCTGAGTGCAGCAGGCTGGGGAAGAAGGTGGTGGTTGGAGGGAAAGCAAGAGGTGGTCAGGTCAGTCACAGAAGGGCTCGAAGATGCGGAGTTTGAACTTTACTCTGAGAGCAGTGAAAACCACTGGAGACTGCAGTCGTGGGTGGGACAGTAGTGATTTATGTGCAAAAAGGTCACTCGGGGGCCAGGGGGCAAGCAGGAAAGCCCCGAAGGAAGCAGTGACCACAGCCAGCACGACCGGCCCTCCCGCCCTGCAGGTGCTCCGGTCTGGGTGTTGCCCACATGGGCCCCCCATGTCCCTGCCGTGACAGGCTTTCTTCGTGAGCCCTTCTGGAGCCTTGTCCAGGAGGTGCTCAGTCTGGGGAGAAGTCCAAACCATGAAGAAACGCGTGGATTAATCAGAAGGCTCTACACTGGAAGGGCCTTTGAGTGCGTAGTGTCTCCCTGCTTCACCTGAGACTCAAAGAGGAGACCCTTATGGGACACGTAGTTTAGGGGTCAGAGGAGCACAGGAGAGAGGAGCCCCCTAGACCGTGCGCACAGCATCCTTCTGAAAGGCCAGGCACCAACTGTGACTGGCTCCTGTCCTGAGCTGAGCAGTGGCGATTGTGTAAGTGAGATCCTCGGCCTTATTTCAGGCTGAAACGGGTCACCCCCACCATAGGTCAAAGCCTTAACCCCTCAAGCAGACTTATTTGGGGATTGGGCCTTTGGGGAGGCAATTAAGGTTAAATGGGGTCATAAGGGTGGGGCCTTAACTCCATATTACTAATGTCCTTACAGAAAGGAGGAGACACCAAGGGTGTGTGTGAGCAGAAAAGAGGGCTTGTGAGGACGCAGGAAGGAGGCGGCTGGCTGCGAACCAGGAGGAACGGCCTCACCAGACAGCCCTGCTGGCGCCTTGGTTCTGGACGGCGAGCTGCCAGAGCCTGGAGAGAGTTCGTGCTGTGCATGCCGCCCAGTCTGCAGTGCCCAGGCAGACTGACGCAGAGAGCCCGGCTTCTAACCGCCCAGCGCTCTTATTAAAGGTGTGGGCTCACAGACCCACCCGACCCCCCGAAGCAGATTCTCTGGGGGGTCAGGGCCCGAGAATCTGCATTTTGAACAGACTCCTGATTCAGCTTGCTGCAGTGTCCTCTCCACGAGCTCCTGAGGCCGTGAAGACATCCCCCCAACCCTCTGGCCACGAGCCCCTCCGACCTCCAGCCTCCCTGTCTGAGCCCAGGAGGACTGCACATCTTATCTGGCCTCCAGGTTAACTAGCCAGCTCACACGGCTAAGCTGTTTCCTCACGCTCCCTGAGCCCTCCACAAGCCAAGCCAGGGCGGGGCTGGCTGCGAAGTCCGGAAACCCAGACATACATCAGGTCTGAGTCTCGTGACTGATCCACTGGTCCACTGTGAAGACGGCACACAGACGCGCTAGGACCTGTGGGATGGGGAACTGAGTGACCCAGGGCACAGACAGTGGTTTCCAGCTGCGGAGCCCTGCAGGGGTGGTTAGAGCACGTAATTCCAATGCGCTGTAAGCAAGTTGAAGGCAAGTGCCCCGGCTTACACATCCTGACCCCACTACCCCCGGGGGCCTGAGAACCGTCCTCGATGATTTGTGGGCTCACGGCCCTCTGGCTGCGTTCAGCTTTGCTAGAAATGTCCCTCCTAGGGACTGGGGTCAAAATTTTAAAAACACGAGACCCAGGGACTTCCCTGGTGGTCCAGTGGCTAAGACTCTGTGCTCCCAGTGCAGGGGCCCTGGGTTCGATCCCTGGTCAGGGAACTGGATCCCCCATGTTTCAACGAAGACCTGGTGCCGTCGAACAAATAGGTAAATAAAGAAAAAAAAACAAACACAAGACCCAGTGTGGCAGACCAGAGACGCCCTTCAGGGTCCAGCCACCCTGGATTCTGAGTCTAGTTTTCCCACTGACCACCTGTGTGGTGTGACTTCAGATAACCCCATTGCCGCATCTGTTTCCTCATCTGTAAAATAAAAGAAGGGTAATAGTATTTCCTACACAAGTTTGTTTATGGAAGTAATAACTAACCTCTCTAAAGCCCCCACCGTCTGGCACTTAGTCGGGCTTCAACGAAGGTTAATCATAGCGCGTGTGCTCTTTGTGGCCCCAAGGAATGTGGTCCACCAGACCCCTGTGCTCAGGATTCTCCAGGCGAGAACACTGGAGTGGGTTACCGACTCCTTCTCCGGGGATCTTCCTGACCCAGGGATTGGAACTGATTCTCTTGCATTGCATGCAGGTGGGTTCTTTACTGCTGAGCTGCCTGGGAAGGCTAATTGACAGAATTTACAAAACAGTGATCTGCCCTACTTGAAGGCATGCATGGCAAGGTCCTGGTAAAAAGTGTAGTAGACAGCTTTTCAGTAATGAGCTATTTTGCACACTGTCCAGCTCGTTTACTGAGCACCCGTCTGGGTGACAGGCCTAGTGCCCAGTGTGGGGACGCTGGGGAGGGGCTCACAGNGTTTCTTACATGATAGTATACATGTTTCAATGCCATTCTCCCAAATCATCCCACCCTCTCCCTCTCCCTCAGAGTCCAGAAGTCCGTTCTATACATCTGTGTCTCTTTTGCTGTCTCGCATACAGGGTCATCATTACCATCTTTCTAAATTCCATATATATGTGTCAGTATACTGTATTGGTGGTTTTCTTTCTGGCTTACTTCACTCTGTATAATTGGCTCCAGTTTCATCCATCTCATTAGAACTGATTCAAATGTATTTTTTTTTTTAATGGCTGAGTAACACTCCATTGTGTTTATATACCATTTTAATTTAACGTGACCACTGGTATGGTTAAGTTTAATTGTATCATCTTTTCTTAGACTTTTTATTTTCCCATTTGTACTTTTTTGTCTTTTTCATCTTTTTATGGCTTATTTTGGATTAACTGAGTATTTTGTATGAATATAGTTTATCTCCTCTGTTAGCTTATTACCTATAACTTTTTGTTCCATTGTTTCAGGGGTTGTCTCAGGATTTATAGGGCACACTTTAACTTATCACCTTCTACTTATAACTGATATTATACTGCTTCACATATAGTATAAGAATCATGCAACAGCATACTTTGACTTCTCCTCTCCTGACCTTTTGCTATGCTTGCCAGATAGTATGCTTCTACATATATTATAAATCCACAGAAACTCTGCCTGACTATACCTGGGTTCCCTTTGTGCACTGCTACCTGGAAAGTTTCTCAAGGTAGTAAGCTGGGACATTGCAGTCTTGTCCTTGTTTCCCAACTCGGAATCACTGTTCTTTGTTTTCGGATATCTTGAGAATACTGTTGCAATATTTTTTCATTGCTTCATGTGGGAGTGTAAATCTGGCCCAGATTGCTCCATCTTGATTGGAAGCTAAAGTCCAGAAGAAGCTTTGTGAGTCTAGTTGGGAAATCTGCTTTGACTCAGAACAAGAGTGCAATCAGGGAGTTATGTGAAGATTGTTAGATATTTAAAAATATTGTCTCAGCTAGAGACAGATGAGTAACCAGGTATATGAAAAAACTTGAAGGCAACAGCTTAGAACTGAACATGAAGCAGATTCCCAAATGAGAGGCTGTGTCTGAGAGACATTGGCAAGGATACGGATCAAAGATTGTGGGAGAGAGACAGGTCAATAAGAGTTAATGCAAGTGAATGATGACTGCTCAGACCATAATCTGACTGCCATGGATGGGCCACAGTTAGTCAACATTCTTGCAGATGTAAACTTGGATTCAGAGAGAGGGCAGGTTGACTAACTTGCAGCCTTCAAGACCATAGTTTGGCTAAGTGCTGATGATCTAATAAAAATAAATTGCTATAGCTTTTTTTTTGGTTAATGTCACTTATTCCTATAGCTTTAAAGTAATGGGGATGTTTATGGCTATTTTGTCCTCATAACAAGTCTGAAAGAAGAGACAGGTACCATTTCCTTCTGATAAAGGAAACTTGCATATTGGGACTCACAAAATGGAGGCAGCCCAAGTGGCCCACATGCAAACAAAACCTATGTCAGCCCACACTCACAGGAAACACCTCACTGTCTAGGAAACGTAACATACATTAATCAGTCCTCCAACTCCAGTTTAGCTAGCTTATTTTATACTAGAAAATAGACCTGTTAGCCTTATCAGGAAATCCTTTACCTCCTAGCCAATCATGCCCTGTTTTCTACATTGTCTCTTCTAATGCTCTATAACACCCATTCTTGCTGAAATCCCTCTAGAAGAGTGTTCCACTGCTTGTGAGGCACTGGGCACCCCTAACTCATGAGTTGTTTTCCCTCAAATAAAGGACACTGCATTAGTTACTAAATTGTACTTTTTTTGTCATTTGATACCCCATTTGACAGATTAACAAGCTAAGGTTACAAAATGCTGAAATGACCTACCTATGTTTACAGTTAAGCAGGAATTTGATGTGAGGGCCGTCTGACTCCACAGCCAAGATTTGAATGAAAATCTGTGCCACTGCCAAAACATTTTTTAAATTTAATGTCTTAACATTTTAAAATGTAACACAGATGTATAGAACAGGCTTTTGGACTCTGGGGGAGAGGGAGAGGGTGGGATGATTTGGAAGAATGGCATTGAAACACGTATAATATCATATATGAAATGAATCGCCATTCCAGGTTCGATGCATGATACTGAATGCTTGGGGCTGGTACACTGGGACGACTCAGAGGGATGGTACAGGGAGAGAGGAGGGAGGGGGGTTCAGGATGGGGAACACGTGTATACTTGTGGTGGATTCATGTTGATGTATGGCAAAAAAAAAAAAAAAAAAGAATAAACCCAGAGGAGTAACAACAACAAAAATTAAGTAAATAAAAAATTAAAATATATGTAAGAACTTAAAAAATAAAATGTAAATGTATTTGTATATTTTATTTTTTCCCTTAAAATATATTTAAAATTTTATATCTATTTTTTCTTGTATTTTGTAGGGTTTTTTTTTTGTTGTTGTTCACACCACACAGCTTGTGGGATCCTAAGTTCCCAGACCAGGGAGCAGACCCTGTCCCACAGTAGTGAAAGCAGTGAGAGTTAACCACTGGACCCTGGACTACCAGGGAATTCCCTATTTTTTTATTTTATAGCTGTGGGTCTTGGATGTATATAGGTCAGCATGAGGTCTTTTTGTTTACAAAAGTAGATGAACAATTATTTGTTCTAGATTTGTGAAAAATGCCATTGGTAATTTGGTATGGACTGCATTGAGAAAATCTCTAGATTGTCCTAGGCAGTCTGGTCATTTTAATGATATTAATTCTTTCAATTCAAGAGCACAGTATATCTTTCCATCTGTTTCTGTCATCACCAGTTTCTTCAATCAGTGTCTTATACTTTTCCAAGATCACTTCAGTTCAGCCACTCAGTTGTGTCCCACTCTATATGACCCCATAGACTGCAGCATTCCAGACTTCCCTGTCCATCACCAACTTCTGGAGCTTGCTCAAACTCATGTCCATTGAGTCAGTGATGCCATCCAAGTATCTCATCCTCTGTCATCCCCTTCTCCTCCTGCATTCAATCTTTCTTACCATCAAGTTCCTTCTAAGTGAGTTAATTTGCGTGTCAGGTGACCAAAGTACTGGAGCTTCAGCTTCAGCATCAATCCTTCCAGTGAATATTCAGGGTTGATTTCCTTTAGGATTGACTGGTTTGATCTCCTTGCAGGAATTCTCAAGAGTCTTCTCCAACACCACAGTTAAAAAGCATCAAATCTTTGGCACTTAGCTTTCTTTATGGTCCAACTCTCATGTCAATACATGACTACTGGAAAACCGTAGCTTTCAGACCTTTGTTGGCAAAGTAACATCTCTGTTTTCTAATATGCTGTCTACGTTTGTCATAGCTTTTCTTCCAAAGAGCAAGAGTCTTTCAATTTCATGGTAGCAGTCACCATCTTCGGTGATTTAGTAGTCCAAGAAAATACAGTCTGTCACTATTTCCATTGCTTCCCCATTTATTTGCCATGGAGTGATGGGACAGGAAAAGACCCTGATATCAGCTGGAACAGATTGAAGGCAGGAGAAGAAAGGAATGACAAAGGATGAGATGGTTGGATGGTATCACCAACTCAATGGACACAAGTTTGAGCAAGATCCAGGCGTTGGTGATGGACAGGAAAGCCTGGCATGTAGCATTCGATGGGATCGAAAAGAGTCAGACACGACTGAGCAACTGAACTGAAACGAGTTGACGGGACCAGATGCCATAATCTTCATTTTTTGAATATTTAGTTTGAAGCCAGCTTTTCCACTCTGCTCTTTCACTTTCATCAAGAGGGTCTTTAGTTCCTCATCTTTTCCTGCCATAAGGATGGTATCATGTGCATATCTGAGGTTATTGATATTTTCCCCAGCAGTCTTGATTCCAGCTTGTGCTTCATCCAGCCTGGCATTTCACGTGATGTATTCTGCATGGAAGTTAAATAACCAGGGTGACAATATACAGCCTTATCGCACTCCTTTCCTAATTTTGAACCAGTCTGTTGATCCTCCATGTTCTGTTCTAACTGTTGCTTCTTGACCTGCATACAGATTTCTCAGGAGGCAGGTAAGGTGGTCTGATATTCCCATTTCTTGAAGAGTTTTCTAGTTTGTTGTGATCCATGCAGTCATAGGGTTTAGCATAGTCAATGAAGCAGAAGTAGATGTTTTTCTGGAATTCTCTTGCTTTTTCTATGATCCAACAGATGTTGGCAATTTGATATCTGGTTCCTCTGCCTTTTCTAAATCTACTTGAACATCTGGAAGTTCTTGGTTCACATACTATTGAGTTGAAGCCTAGCTTGGAGTATTTTCAGCATTACTTTCAATTGTGTGAGATGAGAGCAACTGTGTGGTAGTTTGAACATTCTTTGGCATTGCTTTTCATTGGGACTGCAATGAAAACTGACCTTTTCCAGTCCTGTGGCCACTGCTTAGTTTTCCAAATTAGCTAGAATATTGAATGCAGCACTTGCACAGCATCATCTTTTAGGATTTGAATCACCTCCACTAGCTTTGTTCATAGTGATGCTTTCTAAAGCCCTCTTGACTTCACATTCCAGGATGTCTGGCTCTAGGTGAGTGATCACACCATCATGATTATCTGGGTCATTAAGGTCTTTTTTGTATAGATTTTCTGGGTATTCTTGCAATGTCTTCTTAATATTTCCTGCTTCTCTTAGGTCCATACCATTTCTGTCCTTTAAAGAGCCTCTTGATGAAAGTGAATGAGGAGAGTGAAAAAGCTGGCTTGAAGTCAACATTCAGAAAATGAAGATCATGGCATCTGGTCCCATCATTTCATGGCAAATAGATGGAGAAACAATGGAAACGGTGAGACTTTATTTTGGGGGGCTCCAAAATCACTGCAGATAGTCACTGCAGCCATGAAATTAACAGATGCTTGCTCCTAGGAAGAAAACCTATGAGCAACCTAGATACCAGTTTAAAAAGCAATGACATTACTTTGCCAACAAAGGTCCATCTAGTCAAAGCTATGGTTTATCCAGTAGTCATGTATGGATGTGAGAGTTGGACTATTAAAAAAGCTGAGTGCAGAAGAATTGATGCTTGAACTGTGGTGTTGGAGAAGACTCTTGAGAGTCCCTTGGACTGCAAGGAGATCAAACCAGTCCATTCTGAAGGAGATCAACCCTGGGATTTCTTTGGAAGGAATGATGCTAAAGCTGAAACTCCAATATTTTGGCCACCTGATGCAAAAAACTGACTCCTCGGAAAAGACCCTGGTACTGGGAAAGATTAAGGCAGGAGGAGAAGGGAACAACTGAGGATGAGATGGTTGGATGGAATCACCAATTCGATGGACATGAGTTTGAGCAATCTCTGAGACTTGGTGATGGACAGGAAAGCCTGGCATGGTGTGGTCCATGGGGTTGCAAAGAGTCAGACACAACTGAGCAACTGAACTGAACTGAACTGAACTTACATGAAATGTTCCTTTGGTATCTCTGATTTTCTTGAAGAGATCTCTAGTCTTTCCCATTCTATTGTCTTCCTCCCTTCCTTTGCATTGCTCACTTAGGATGGCTTTCTTATCTCTCCTTGCTATTCTTTGCAACTCTGCATTCAAATGGATATATATTTCCATTTCTCCTTTGCCTTTCACTTCTCTTCTTTTCTCAGCTATTTATAAGGCCTCCTCAGACAACCATTTTGCCTTTTTGCATTTCTTTTCCTTGGGTTAATTTTGATCACAGCCTCCTGTACAATGTAATGAACCTCCATCCATAGTTCTTCAGGCACTATGTCTATCAGATCTAATCCCTTAAATCTATTTCTCACTTCCACTGTATAAGGTTAAGTGATTTGATTTAGGTCATACCTGAATAGTTTAGTGGTTTTCCCCACTTTCTTCAATTTAATTCTGAATTTTGGAATAAGAACTTCATGATCTGAGACACAGTCAGCTCTCTGTCTTCTTTCTGCTGACTGTATAGAGCTTCTCCATTTTAGGCTGCAAAGAATATAATCAATCTGATTTCAGTATTATCCATCTGGTGATGTCCATGTGTAGTGTCATCTCTTGCATTGTTGGAAAAGGGTGTTTTCTATGACCAGTGCATTCTCTTGGCAAAATTCGGTTAGCCTTCTCCCTGCTTCATTTTGTACTCCAAGGCCAAACTTGCCTGTTCTCCAGTTTTCCAAGTACAGGTCTTTTATCTCCTTGATTAGATTTACTCTTAGATATTTTATTCATTTTTCTGCACTGGTAAATTTCTCTTTCTCACAGTTCATTGTTAGTATATAGAAAATAACAGATTAGTGCCTGCTAATTTTGTATCCTAATTTGTTGATGAGATCAGGTAGTTTTTTGGGTGGTGTCTTTAGGATTTTCTATGTATAGTATCCTGCAGTCTCTGGCTCCAGAACTGTGGAGTTTGATGAGTTGGTGCTGGCCTGCTTGCAGAGAGGTGTGTGTGTGTGTGTTCTCAATCATCTTGTTGTGACCCCATGGACTGTAGCCCACTAGGCTCCTCCATCCATGGAATGCTCCAGGCCAGAATGCTTTTAGGCAGAGCAGGGTATCAAAGGCTGGCTGCAGGGCCCTGAAGGTGTGGGGGAGGTTCCAAGGCTCCCTGGTGTAGGGGGCCTAGTTCTTGGATGGCTGGAGGTTCAAGGGTCTTAAGGCGGCTCATCTGTTGGTAGGTAAGGCTGTGTCACTACCTGGCCAGCTGCTTGTCCTGAGTTGTCTGAGTACTGGTGCCAACAGGCTGGTATGTCACAGTACAAATAAGCTAGAAGGATTCCAAAATGATATTTGCCAGTACCAGTGTCTTCGTGGTAGAACAAGTTTCCAGAAATGGTTGCCAGAGTGTCCGTGTCCCCTGGGTGAGCTCCAGTTGCCTCCCGCCTCCCTGGGAAGCTTTCCCAAGGTCACCAGGTAGGGCTGACTCAGGCTCATCCCAAATTATTGCTTCTTCCCTGGGTTCTGGAACATGTGAGCTTTTGTGTGCACCCTTTAAGAGAGGATTCTCTATTCCTCCAGGCCTCTGGCTCTCCTGAAACTAAGCCCGCTGGTCTTCAAAGCCAAATGAGGCTTGTCTTCTAGAGGCTTGTCTTCCTGGCACAGAACCCCCAGGCTGGGGAGCCTGATGTAGAGCTTGGACATCTTCCTCCTTTGGGAGAACCTCTGCAGTTGTAATTATTCTCCCTTTCATGGGTTTCCTGCTCAGCGAGTTATTGGTCTTAACTGTACCACATATCTGGCCCTCCTACCCAACTCTTTGTGGTTCCTTCTTTGTAAATTTCACTGTAGAAATTTTCTGCCTTCTACAGGTCTTTCTCTTCAATGGTTGCTCTGTAAGTAGTATAAATTTCATGGAAGGGGGTGAGCTAAGGGTCTTCCTACTCTGTCATCTTGGATACTCCCTTGTTAGACTTCTTACGTTGTGATAAACAGTCTTCAAAATGAAATTTTCCTTCAGCCTTCATAAATAGTTTCTACCAGTCCTTTTCAGCTTTTGCTTGCAACAAAAGCAAAACTCACCATATAGGACTACATCACAATAAAAGCTACTGCCCAGCAAAAGAAATAATCAACAAAATGAAAAGGCAATCTACAGAATGGGAAAAAATGTTTGCAAACCATCTATCTGATAAGGGGTTAATATCTAAAATATATAAGGAACTCATAAAACTTAACAACAATAAAACAAGTTATCAGATTTTAAAATGGGCAAAGAATCTGAATAGCCATTTTTCCAAAGAATATATACAAATGGCCAACTGATACATGAAAAGGTGCTCAACATCACTAATCATCAGGGAAATGCAAAGCAAAACCACAATAAGGTATCCTCTCAAATCTGTTAGAAAGTCTATGATAAAAAGACAAGTCATAACAAATGCTGGCAAAGATGTGGAGAAAGGGAATCTTTATACACTGCTGATGGAAATGTAAATTAGTACAACCCCTTTGGAAAACAGTGCAGAAGTTCCTCAAAAAATTAACACTAGAACTACCATATGATCCAGCAATCCCACTCCTGCGTATATATCTGAAGGAAACGAAATTACTGTCTTGAAGAGATGGCTGTACCTCCATATTCACTGCAGCAATATTCACAATAGCCACGACATGGAAACAACTTAAGTGTCCACTGACAGATGAAAGGCAAAGAAATTATAGAGTGTGCATGTATGTGTATGTGTGCACATATGTGTATATACACACAAAGTGGGATATTATTAAGCAACAAAAAGAAGGAAATCCTGTCATTTGTGATAATATGAATGGACTTGGAAGACATTATGCTTAATGAAGTCACACAGAGAAGGACAAATATTTTATGATTTCATTTATATGTGGAAACTAAAAAAAGAAAAACCCAAACTCATAGAAAGAGAGGGTAGATTGATGGTTTTTCTAGAGGCCAGGAGGAAAAAATGAGTAAAGATGTTCAAAAGGTACAAACTTCCAGTTATAAGATGAACAATTTCTTGGTATCTTATCTATAGTATGATGACTATAGTTAACAACACTGCATAGTATATTTGAAACTTGCTAAGAATTAAATCCAAAAAGTCCTCACCACACACAAAAAAGGTAGCTATGTGAGGTGATGGCTGTGTTAACTAGCCTTATTTCATGGTAATCATTTCACGAGATATGCATATATTAAATCATCACATTGTACACCTTAAACTTACACAGTGTTATATGTCAATTACATACCAATAAAGTTGGGAAAAATAAACACTGAATATTAAAAAAAGAAGAGAGGGTCTGGAACTGACACAGTATCCCTTCCATAGCAACCTACAAGTTACTGCAGCCAGAGGCCCATGTGGCAGGGATTGTACAAGGTAACAAATACCAGTTGGTGTGCTTCATTGAGGGCCATCATTAGAATCAGAAAGGCAAAGGAGAAAAGAAAAGATATACTCATCTGAGTCTAGAGTTCCAAAGAATAGCAAAGAGAGATAAGAAAGACTTCCTAAGTGATCAATGCAAAAAAAAAAAAAAAAAAAAGGAAAACAATAGAATGGGAAAGACCAGAGATCTCTTCAATAAAATTAGAGATACCAGTTGAACATTTCATGCACAGATGGGCACAATGAAGAACAGAATCAGGATGGACCTAACAGAAGCAGGAGATATTAAGAAGAGGTGGCAAGAATACACAGAAGAACTATACAAAAGAGAATAAGATGGCAGAGTGGAAGGGTGTGCGCTCATCTTCTCCAGCAAGAACTCCAAAATTCAAACTCACTGCTAAACAACCATCTACAGGAGAATATTGGGTCCTACCAAAAAATGATACCCCACATCCAAGGGCTAATGGGAAAAACCAACAAGATGGTAGGAGGGACAAAATCACATTTAGAATCACACTCATTTAACCAGTAGTTATATTTTCCAAAGAATAAATATAATCATAAGTTACAGCTTCTGAGTTAACAGGGTTTATACCCTTTCTTGGCCAAAGAAACATATAAAATAAATTCCTGAAAATTCATTCTCACTCATCTTTCAGGATTCCATATGAGAGTCCATATGTGCTTCAAAAATCAATTTTAAAGTTGTTTGATAAACAAAGAAGAATTGACGAGAAACCAGTGAAGGGATGATAAGAAAGATATTTTCAAATAAATTTCTGGAAGTTCATCCAAATGTTAAACCTATCTGATAAAAGATAAGAAGCATAACCCAGTGTGAATCAACTTAGTTAAACTTAAAACACAACTTCACCCTATTATATGATACAAACATTGAGAGCTGGTCAGAGATCAGGACTGGCAGGTGGGATCTGGCAGATTTCACAGGTCAAGTCAGGTAAGATATGAGGTACTGAGAGGTTAGCTAACTGGGCAGCAGTGAACTCATTGCATTCCATCTGTGGTGACTTTTTTTCTCTTCTTTAAATGTACTAACTTCTGACCTGACTCAGAACTCTTTCTGCTATGATCTAAATGTTTGTGTCCCCTCAGAATCCATATGTTGAAACCCTAATATCCAATATGATGGAAGATGGGACTTTTAGGAGAGATCAGGTCGGAAATGGCAACCCACTCCAGTATTCTTGCCTGGAGAATCCCAGGGATGGGGGAGCCTGGTGGGCTGCCGTCTGTGGGGTCACACAGAGTCGGACACGACTGAAGTGACTTAGCAGCAGCAGCAGCAGGTCGTAAGGGTGGAGCTCTCATGAATGAGATCAGTGCCCTTATAAGAAGAAAGCCCCCAGGAGCCCTAGCCCATTCCATCCTGTAAGGATACAAGGAGAAGTCCGTGACCTGGAAGAGGGCACTCACATAATCAGGCTGGCACTCCAATTTTGGACTTCAGCATCCAGAATCGTAAGAAAGAGATTTTTTGGTTTGTTTATAAATTACCCAGTCTGTGGTATTTTGTTATAGTGGCTCAAATGGACAAAGAAACTTTCTTAAGTGGTTCATCCATCTGGAATATTATCCCTTTGCCCCATTCAGTAACTCAGCTTAAGGCCATGGAATCTGAAAACAAATTTGACAAACTCCTAGTAATCACAGTGACATACCACTTTTTTTTTTTTTTTTGCGCTCACTAATTTGACCAAAATGTAAAGTTCTGGAAAATTCAAATGATAGCAAGAATTTGCACCAATGGCAACTCTCACACACTCTGGTGGAACTATAAGTTGATCAAAACACTTTGGGGAAGAATATTAGATTATCATGCAAAAGTTGAACATCTGCATCCCCTATAATGCACTCTATTCCAGGTATGTTCCCAAGAGAAACTCTCAAATCTACACATCAAGAGGCAGGTACATGGATTTACAGCAACACTGGATATAATAGTGGAAAACTGGAAACAAGCAAAGTGTCCATTACCAGGAGAAGGGAATGAGAACATTCTGATATAGTCATAAAATATGGTCATATACATCAGGGGAAAAAGAACTGCAAGTGTGCACAGGAACATGGATGGAAGTCACAAGCAGTTTTGAGTGAATAAAGCAAACTACAGAATAAATGTAAAATATCTTCCCATTTTTATATAAACTTAAAAATTAAGCAAAACTAATGACACGTACTTCTGGGATAAAGCATTAATGAAAACCAAAGGAATGTTTTAAAAGTCAGGATCAGGAATTCCTTGGCAGTCCAGTGCTTAGGATTTTGTGCTTTCATTGCCAAGGGTGTGGGTTCAATCCCTGGTCAGGAAGCGTGGCCAAAAGATAGAAAGAAAAAAAAAGTTAACTAAGGGCAGCGAGGCAGGACTATAAGGCTACACTGAGAAATTTAATGGCAATGATGGTGTTCTCAGGTTAACGGGCTCATGAGGATTCATGTTATTTCGTGGTTGAGTGCTAAAGAATCAATACCTTTGAATTGTGGTGCTGGAGAAGACCCTTGAGAGTCCCTTGGATGGCAAGGAGATCAAACCAGTCAATCCTAAAGGAAATCAACCGTGAATATTCATTGGAAGGACTGATGCTGAAGCTGAAGCTCCAATACTTTGGCCACCTGATTTGATGAGCCAACTCATTGGAAAAGACCCTGATGCTGGGAAAGAGTGAGGGCAGGAGGTGAAGGGAGGCAACAGAGGATGAGATGGTTGGATGGCATCACCCGCTCAATGGACATGAGTTTGAGTAAACTCTGGGAGTTAGTGAAGGACATGGAACATGGAAGCCTGCATGTCCTTGGGGTCACAGAGTGTCAAGCATGACTTAGTGGTTGAACAACAGCATACAGATAGATAGATAGAAAGATAGATAGAACCTAGATTATTTCCATGCAATGTCATAGTGAAATGCTATATTTTATATTTCCCATTTATATTCCCAGTTTATCTTGAAAACATCCTAGCTCTGCCGCTTCCTGGCATTGGGAAATTGGGCACACTACATAGCCATTCCCAGCCTCAATAGGCCCATCTGTAAGATGAAGATAATTATACAAAGGCCACTGGGAGAACTGCTGTAGGAATTCCTTGCCTGGTACCTGGCAGTGCTAATAAATGCTACATCCTCTGAGGGACGCTGTCTTCAAAGGAGCAAATCCTCCAGTCCGAACCAGTTGTAAGGATTCAGCAAAACGAGTCAGTCTTATTTTATTTAAAACTCATGTTTTCCCTACGTGTCTTTCCCACTTCTCCCTCACCCCTGGAGGGGATGATCAGATTTCTGACCATTAGAGCTCTTTTCAAATGGAACTTGGGGTTTAAATTCCAAAGCATTTGTGTCCCTTGCCCATAAGAGGTCAGAACAGGCAAAGAATGGTGAAGTGGATACTCATCTGTCAGGATCTCCTTTGGAGGATGCTCAAGACCTAGAAAGTAATGAACTGCCAGTTCATTAATGTCGGACACTGAATAAAATGAGACTGGACAGGCAGCTGAGATCAAAACAGCTTCTTGCTGTTTATGTGGCAATAACTAGAGCACAACAGGCATATGAGATTTAAACACCAACGATTTAAAGGTCAACAAGACAAAATTTTTTGTGCTACACATGCTTTCTTCTGTGAAATCTCACCTGAGGTCTCATGGGTATTGACATGTGTGTTTGTGAAGGCATTTGAGGGCACATGTGCACACATGCTGTGAGCATGTGCAGGTGAGAAGATAAAGACACTGCACTGGCAGGGAAGTCTTGTGAGTAAGCACAGAGGAATTAGGAGGGGAAATTGAGAACATCCTTCTCACTGGAAACGCTCAAGCCTGCAATGACAGGGTGCACTGCCAAATGTGGGAAGGGGGCAATTTGAAATTTCAGTCAGCGTTGGCCTTGGCCTCATCACACCTTAGCAGCAGGCCCTGTGCCACAGAGGTGTGGCTGGGGGCTGCTGTCCTAGGAACAAGCATGTTGGCCTTCCCTTTACCCCACTTTCCTTTATTAATGGCCCAAGAACATCCTGTAGTATTATCCTACTATTTACACAGACCACATCAGTTCATATTAACTAGAACTCTTGTGCCTGAAATGACATAAGCCCCAAATCCAATCAGCAAGAGAAGGAATACAGTTCATGTTTGAACAACATGGAGTTAGGGGCAGGAATTCTCAATTCTCCCTGCAGTTGAAAACTTCACTGTTGACCTCCATATCCACAGCTCCACATCCTGGGATTTATTGGGAAAAAAATCCACATATAAGTAGGCACATGCACTTCAAGCCTGTGTTGTTCAAGGCTCAAGTATATACAGATGTGTATAATAAACCCACCAAATGGCAGTGACGCAGACGGCCTCAGGAACAATCAGAATTGTGACTCTCCTTGGAAAACTCTCTCTGTCTCACATCTCTGTTTTTCTTTATGTCAGTTTTATTCTTTCTAGTTAGCTTAGTCCTACCAACAGTCCCATGGCACAGGCAACTCTGAAATCATATCCTTGAACTTACCACATGGTGAATTCAGGTTTACCATATCAGGTTTACCACCAGTGGTGCTAAAGGAACTTCTTAGCCCAAATTGTTTGAAAAAACTTGAAGACCTCTGGTTCACCTGTCCTGAGTCACATGGCCAACTATAAATCAACCACTATGGCCAAAGATAGGAAATGATTACTGGTCTAGCCTGAACCACGTGCCTGTCCTTGTTGCCAGCTAGGAGGGATTCTATGACTGCTACCCCCTTCTAGAACCAGGCTGGAGTGGGGAGAAGTGGTCTTCCAAAATAACAGATTTCCCATTCCAAGCAGATAAAACAACTCATCATGCTCATGAGGAAATAAGAGGAAGTGCAAAGTTCTATGTATATCCATAAGATGGACTCTATCAATTATTTCATTTACATTTTCTATCTCCTTAATAACTTTGTGTCCATTTGATTTGCCATTTACTGAGAGTAGTATATGATAGTCTCATTTATTACTGTGCCTCTCTCTGTGTTTCCTTGTATCTCCTCTACATTTTGTTCCATTGGTAGATGCTAGATTTGATTGGCAGCCATTCATTTCCTTTCTTGGTTTCTTCTGCTGCCCTTTCTGGCCTCCCTCCTCAAATTTCACCCCATCCTTGCTTTCTGCTTTTAATGTCACAGGTATTATCTGCTGGCTTACTTTGCTCATTCTTTAAAGATGAACACACTACATTCAATAGCAAGCTAACATTTCTTGGCCACTTAAGTGCTAGGTACTATGCTAAGTGCATTATCTAATGTAATCATCACTGGGTCCTCATTCAGAAGCTTCAATTATCATTCTTCTTTTACAAGTGAAGAACCTAAAGCACAGAAACACTAACTTGCCCAAGGGTCACCAAGTTGGTCAATGGTAGAGCCAGGATTTTAACCCAGTCTGGCCACGGAACTTTGCTCTGTAATGTATGTCAGTTCACAGATAAGACTCAGAGCATACACCAGACCGTCTGCAAGCATTTACCTCAGGAGAGCAGAATGGGATGGAGGGGGGAAGTGGTCAGTGGGGTTCGTCATGTTTTACACTGAGCCAGGATTTTAACCCAGTCTGGCCACAGAACTTTGCTCTGTAATGTATGTCAGTTCACAGATAAGACTCAGAGCATACACCAGACCGTCTGCAAGCATTTACCTCAGGAGAGCAGAATGGGATGGAGGGGGGAAGTGGTCAGTGGGGTTCGTCATGTTTTACACTGCAAATGTTTACGTTTGACTTTCTTACGAGGAAATCATTCGGGTACTAGTTAGTTGTGTGATTTTTTTCCCCCAATTTTTAAATTGTGGTAAAATATACATAACCTAAAATTTACCATTTTAACCCTTTTTGAGTGTATAATTCAGTAGTGTTAAATACATTCATACTGGCATTAAATACACTCAAAACCATCACCACCATCCATCACGGATTTTTTCTAGCATCCCAAACTGTAACTTGGTATCTACTAAACAATAACTTTGCATTCTCTCTTCTGCCCAGTCCCTGGTAACCATCATTCTACTTTCTGTCTTTATCAATTTGACTATTTTAGGGTAGCTCATGTAAGTGTAATCATACATTATTTGGTCTTTTGTGACTGGCTTCTTNCACATGCACTTCAAGCCTGTGTTGTTCAAGGCTCAAGTATATACAGATGTGTATAATAAACCCACCAAATGGCAGTGACGCAGACGGCCTCAGGAACAATCAGAATTGTGACTCTCCTTGAAAACTCTCTCTGTCTCACATCTCTGTTTTTCTTTATGTCAGTTTTATTCTTTCTAGTTAGCTTAGTCCTACCAACAGTCCCATGGCACAGGCAACTCTGAAATCATATCCTTGAACTTACCACATGGTGAATTCAGGTTTACCATATCAGGTTTACCACCAGTGGTGCTAAAGGAACTTCTTAGCCCAAATTGTTTGAAAAAACTTGAAGACCTCTGGTTCACCTGTCCTGAGTCACATGGCCAACTATAAATCAACCACTATGGCCAAAGATAGGAAATGATTACTGGTCTAGCCTGAACCACGTGCCTGTCCTTGTTGCCAGCTAGGAGGGATTCTATGACTGCTACCCCCTTCTAGAACCAGGCTGGAGTGGGGAGAAGTGGTCTTCCAAAATAACAGATTTCCCATTCCAAGCAGATAAAACAACTCATCATGCTCATGAGGAAATAAGAGGAAGTGCAAAGTTCTATGTATATCCATAAGATGGACTCTATCAATTATTTCATTTACATTTTCTATCTCCTTAATAACTTTGTGTCCATTTGATTTGCCATTTACTGAGAGTAGTATATGATAGTCTCATTTATTACTGTGCCTCTCTCTGTGTTTCCTTGTATCTCCTCTACATTTTGTTCCATTGGTAGATGCTAGATTTGATTGGCAGCCATTCATTTCCTTTCTTGGTTTCTTCTGCTGCCCTTTCTGGCCTCCCTCCTCAAATTTCACCCCATCCTTGCTTTCTGCTTTTAATGTCACAGGTATTATCTGCTGGCTTACTTTGCTCATTCTTTAAAGATGAACACACTACATTCAATAGCAAGCTAACATTTCTTGGCCACTTAAGTGCTAGGTACTATGCTAAGTGCATTATCTAATGTAATCATCACTGGGTCCTCATTCAGAAGCTTCAATTATCATTCTTCTTTTACAAGTGAAGAACCTAAAGCACAGAAACACTAACTTGCCCAAGGGTCACCAAGTTGGTCAATGGTAGAGCCAGGATTTTAACCCAGTCTGGCCACAGAACTTTGCTCTGTAATGTATGTCAGTTCACAGATAAGACTCAGAGCATACACCAGACCGTCTGCAAGCATTTACCTCAGGAGAGCAGAATGGGATGGAGGGGGGAAGTGGTCAGTGGGGTTCGTCATGTTTTACACTGCAAATGTTTACGTTTGACTTTCTTACGAGGAAATCATTCGGGTACTAGTTAGTTGTGTGATTTTTTTCCCCCAATTTTTAAATTGTGGTAAAATATACATAACCTAAAATTTACCATTTTAACCCTTTTTGAGTGTATAATTCAGTAGTGTTAAATACATTCATACTGGCATTAAATACACTCAAAACCATCACCACCATCCATCACGGATTTTTTCTAGCATCCCAAACTGTAACTTGGTATCTACTAAACAATAACTTTGCATTCTCTCTTCTGCCCAGTCCCTGGTAACCATCATTCTACTTTCTGTCTTTATCAATTTGACTATTTTAGGGTAGCTCATGTAAGTGTAATCATACATTATTTGGTCTTTTGTGACTGGCTTCTTTCCTAGCATAATTATATTTAAGGTTCATTCATGCTGTAGCATGTCTCAGAATTTAATTCCTTTATAAGGGTGAATAATATTTCACTGTATGCACATACTACAGTTTGTTTATCTATTCATCTGTTGATAGGCACGTCAGTTGTTTCCACCTTTTGGTTCTTGTGAATGACGCTGCTATGACTAGGAGTGTACGTGTAGTTGTGTAATTTTCTAAAACTCTGAAAAACAATACTCATGGAATGATCCCACTTATGTTCATTATGTGGCTGTGTCTATCATGTACTTGGTAGGCATGTAATGTGTAGAAAAAGATTTGAGAGATGCCCATAAAACGTTTGTGTCATCACCTCTAGAATGGGAAAAGAATGGGGTCATCAAGGAAAAGATGGTGACTTTTTTTTTCAAGAGCTAGCATATTACTTTGCACAGGATAAGTGCTAAATAAATAGTTATTGGATCATGATAAGGAATTTTACTTTTTTTTTTTTTGAGGTTTTTCCAAGTCTCAAACCAAAAGACTATAAAGAGCCATAGCAGAACTAAGGTGTAATGTGTCAAAAGAACAAATATCTTGGAATCATTCTGATCATAAAAGTGAATTTCATTTGATAGTTCTATCAACTGTTAAGTCTGAAATGAGCCATATATTTGTAGGTCTAGACTTGAGCCAACACCAGCAAATGCAGTTTAAGGATAGCTTTTCAAAACCATAGTGTTGTGAGGACATAGGGAAAGAAGTGAATCTAGGTTCTGGAGTGGAAGCCCTCTTAAGATATCATCAGATGCAGTAGCAGACACGGCCCTCAAAAGAAATGTAAAAATGTACCTGGATGAAAATATACACTATTCATTTTCTAGATATTTCGGTTTTCTAGACCACTGTCTGTTTAGAGAATGCTCAAGCAATTCTTGCTTCTTAACAAAGTTGTTGCTGTTACCATGGGCGCAGAGTGTCCGAAAGTGTGCAAATCTCATAATCTGGTAGAGAATGTATACCCCTCCAGAGGCTTTCATTTTCGGGTGGAAAAAACAAAACCGGTGTCACCTCCACATTGGGGCCACTCAGACCTTGCCAGCATTACAAAATCAAAATGCCAGTGGTGCAGAATGTGAAGCTGGAAGCACTCCCAGGCAGGATCGAGCTCCATGAGGGGAAAAAAAAAAAAAACAAAACTGAGCATACAGCACGAGGCCCTAGGCTGCCTCTGGCCTCACCACGCACGCTAGGCCCTTTCGGTCAGAGTCCAGTCCCAGGGAGGTCTGGGGACAGGCCAGGCTTCCACTGGAGCCTGTGGATTCACGGCCTACTCTTCCAGGTGCCTTCACTGGGAGTCTGCCACCGGCTGACTGGGCCCCTTTGGTGCAGAGGCCCTTCCCCCACCGACCGAGACTGTACCTTTTTATTCTGTATAGTTCTTTAAGATTTTTTTTATATGGACCATTTTTTAAGTCTTTATTGAATTGATTACATACATTTTGCTTCTGTTTTATGTTGTGCTGTGTTGTTTGTTTTTTGCCCCACAGCATGTAGGATCTTAGTTCCCCCGCCAGGGATCCAACCCACATCCCTCCACTGGCAGGGGAAGTTTTAACCACTGGACCAGCAGAGAAGTTCCTATTCTGAATATTTCTATATTTTTGATTAATCATAATGAGAATAGATTCAAATATTCCTCGCAGAGTTTTAAAATGCAATAAAAAATAAAGGTATCTTAGCAGGTTATGGGTAACAAATATTTAAAGCAATTTTCAAGGGATCCGAAGAATTGTGTGATTTGAAATTTTTATAAGGTGCATGTGCTATGTTTTTAATTAGAAAAAAAAATCTAATGGGAAAAAGAACGGAAGGCCTGCGGTAGAACTGTGGTGGTAACTGAGGCCCAGAGGAGGACAGTAGAAAGCCATGAGGTGGAAACCCAGGAAAAGTTCTTCCTCCCTCTCACCTGGAAAAGGATTCTAATTTAGCCAAGAGGGAGCTAGGACAAGCTCAGGTACTATCCAGTGGGGACGGTGTTAGCCAGACTCTGGGAGCAAGACAATTGGATAAAAGGGGGAAAAATCAGAAAAGTCTAGAGAGATCTAAGGGGAGAGAAAGCAGGAAAAAGCATTCTTCACAGAGGATCATCGAACACAAGCCCAGGAGCAGAGTCCTAGGGCAGAAGGCTAGAGACATTTCTAGAACTCTTGGGTTCACAGGCCTGTTTAGAGGCAATGACTGAGTCCTTGGAACCTGCCCCTCTGTTTTTTAAAATGGACAAGATAAGGATGGCCCTGCAAACTTAAAACACAGTGTTGGGATTGGTAGGGGCTAGCACAGGGTCAGATCCTGTCTTTATTTAAAATATTTCATATTTTGTACAACATGGATTTATTGTGGATTCATTTTTATTTTTAAAATATTACATGAAAATGTTATTTATCTTGATTATGGAATGTTTGGGCACCCCTTAAGTTTTCTGCCAGAGGCAAGAGTCTCTCTGAGCCTCATCCTAGTTCTAGCAAAAGAAAAACAATAACAACAAATTTGAAGCAAGAAATGGGATTTTAAAGCACATCTATTATGCATGATTTTAATAAAAATTGTATCCCAGAATTTCTGAGTTGAAATGAATTTGAATTTCTAACCTGCTAGTCATGTGAGATCACAATAAAAAAAATCATATAAATCTATGTGAAAGCAAAAAAAAAAAAGTACACCATAGCTTTTATATCCATTGGCAATGTGAAGTTAATGATAAATTAACTTGGAAACTATTTCTGAAATATTGGCTTTAACATATTGTTTATCATCTATCCATCACTAGAGAAAATACTGAGTTTTTTTTTAAGTGTTGACAGATATTCTTTTCTTTATAAGCACCAAATTAAGATTGTTTGATTCAAAAAGCAATAAAGTAACATCTCTTTTAGTTTTTTTCCCTTGCTTTACTGAGATATAACTGACACATAACATTGCATACAAATAGCATTTCTGATCTTTATACAGTTAAAAGTATTTGAAGAGCAGGATTATTTAGAGCTTCAGGGCAAAACTGAGTTTTATTTTCCAAAGAACATTTAGTTTTGTTCTATTCCAATGACCCCCAAAGAATGGTTTCAAAGACTGCTACCCATACAGGCTTACCGCTTCATCTCTTTTCTATTCATTTTAAAGATGGAGAAACAGACTTAAAGAAAGACTCTTAACACACAACCCGTTTATAAGGTTTACCCTGATTACCCACTCCAGCTTTGTTTCCAGCTAGCCCCTTCCCAGAATCTTTATTTTGGCCACATGGACACAAAGTTCCCTCAACCAGAAGTTCATGCAATGTTCTTTCCTTCCTATTTGGGTTCAAGGAATTCCTACTCACATTAAAGAATGAATGAATTAAAAACCCCGGGGACAGTTCCAAGATGGTGGAGCAATAAGATGGGGAGACCAGTTTCTCCCCAACAAATTCACCAAAAGATCATTTGAATGTTGCGCGACTTCCACAAAACAACTTCTGAATGCTGGCGGGGGACACCAAACACCCAGAAAAGCAGCCCAATCTCTTCAAAACTAGGTAGGACAAAGTACAGAAGAGGAAAACAGAGACAAAAGATTTAGGTACGGAGACCCGTCCTGGGGAGGGAGTCATAAAGGAGAACTTTCTACACAATAGGAAACCCTCTCACAGACGTGTCTGTGGGGAGCTTTGGACTCAGAGGGCAACAAACTGGGAGGAAAAAAACAAACAAACAAACATAGAATACGTGCCTAACTGCAACTACCAGCGGCAAAGTGACACAGACGCTCGCCTCCTTGACCAGCAAGTGCGGGTTGGGCAAGGAAGCCTGGGCTGCTTCATCGGTTGGTTCTTAGGGTAAGGATTGGGCCTGAATGCCCTGAGAACAATCTGATGGAACTAATGTAACAGAGCAACACAAACCCTAGGATCACCAGAGAGACAAAAAAGAAAAGAAAGGGCCTTTCCCGCCAAAAACTCTAATGCTGCATGGTGACCCCTGGTGCGATCACAGAACAATGGACTGCATCTTAGCGAATACCAAAGGAGAGCAAGCTGGTTGTCCAATTAGGGCCCTCCCTCCTGGGAAGCAAAGAGGTAGGTGTGCGACAGCCAGAGCCAGAAGGAAAGGGGTTGTTGCAATCTCAGCTGCAGAGACTGCATCATCCACCAAACTGTGAGCAGACTGCCAGTTGCTAACAACATCTTCCTGGGATCCTGGAAGGTTCACATCTACCAGGAGAGTCACAACCTGAGATCAGCTCCCCAGAAGAGATACACAGCACACTTGGGACTGTGCCCTCATGGTGCACCTTGGAAATGGAGAACAAGTACAAGCAGGGAGAATGGACTATCTGACACTGAACTGACCCCACACTGCCCACAACAGCTCCAGAGAAATTCCTAGATATATTGTTACTATTATCACTTTTTAATTTAAAAAACAATTAGTTCTTTATTACCCCTTTAACTTTCATTTTTATAGCCTACTATTCCAGTAGTTCATGGCATCACAAAGTGTCAGACACGATTGAACAGCTGAACTGAACTGAACTGATTACCTTTCTGAAAAAAAAATTTTTTTAAACAAATTCCACACATTTTTAAAATTTTTGATTGATTCTGTTTTGAATTTTTTATGTTGTATTTTTGAGAGTCGAACCTCTATTCTAGGTTTTTCATCTTTGCTTTTTGATGTTTGTTAGCAATTTTGTACCTTTAAGAATCTAATCTTCAGTATCCATTTTTACTTAGGGATTTTAATTACTGGCTTGATTGCCCTTTCCCCTTTTCACTCTCCCTTTTCTCCTCTGGGTCACGTCTATCTCCTTCCTCCCGCTTCTCTAGTCTATATAACTCTGAATCTCTTTGGGTATTCTGAGCTGTGATCATTATTAGAGAAATGAAGATCAAAATCACAATAAGATATCATCTCATGCTGGTCAGAATGGCTGCCATCAAAAAGTCTCAGTTCAGTTCATTTCAATTCAGTCGTTCAGTTGTGACAGACCTCTTCACCATGACCCGCCCGTCTTGGTGGCCCCACATGGCATGGCTTAGTTTCATTGAGCTAGACAAGGCTGTGGTCCGTGTGATTAGATTGACCAGTTTTCTGTGATTATGGTTTCAATGTGTCTGCCCTCTTGCAACACCTACTTGGGTTTATCTTACCTTGGATGTGGAGTATCTCTTCATGGCTGCTCCAGCAAAGCACAGCCACTGCTCCTTACCTTGGATGAGAGGTATCTCCTCACCGCCGCCCCTCCTGACCTTGAATGTGGAGTAGCTCCTCTCGGCCCTCCTGTGCCCGCACAGCCACCGCTCCTTGGATCTGGGGTTGCTCTCCTTGGCCAACCCCCCTGACCTCGGACGTGGGGTAGCTCCTCTTGGCCGCCTGGTCACCCGGGGCGGGGGGAGCAGAGACAGGGCACTGAGGGCCGGCTCCACCGCTCTCCCCATCCTTGGGAACCTTAGCAGCCCCGTCTGGGGCCCCCACCCCCAAATCTCCTTCGATCTAATTCCATCATCAGAGCCAGGAGCATGGAAACAGGCAAAACACTGCCAGGAGCCCCTGTCACCAGAGAGGCTGACTGAGCCCGCAGCCGGCGCCAGGCCCTCTGCTGGCCACTCTGTACCCTGGACCCCAATTCAACCTTCTCAGTAGGACTGCAGACTTGTCCAGGCTCCCCTAGTGAGTAAGCACAAGCCTCTTCCATATCCTGCTGTCTCCAGGATAGGACACCCCTGTTCCCCAGGAGGAAGCTAATTCATCCAGCTGACAGGCCCGCAGAGGGGCCTGGCCCGGACTGCACTAACCCTAACCCTAACCGAGTCCAGCTTTGGCCAGGAAACACAAACCGCCAGAATGCTTGAGACCGGAGAGCGAGGGCAGCCCACACTCCCACACTGTGATGTCTCATAGCTTATACTTTTTTGTTGTTGCAAGTTTTAAATTAAAAACACTCAGGGCTGCCCAGTGGTTAAAGCTCAGTGCTTTCACTGCTGGGGGCCCACGTTCAATCCCTGGTGAGGGAACTAAGATCCTGCAAATTACATGGCTTGGCAAAAAGAAAGAAACACTAAATTCATTAAATTAATTTAAAACATTCATAAAGATCTGACAGTATTGATTCTAAGGAGCTTATTTGTAATACTTAAGAATACTTTTGCTGCTATTTCTCCATTGAGGAAAGAATTAGGAAAAACCTTGCTTTCACCTATATGTGATATGTGCGATATGTGATAATAGTATTAATGAAAACCATCTCAGGGAATTCCCTGGTGGTCCAGTGGTTAGGACTCAGTTCTTTCACTGCGGGGGCCCGCTTTTATCCCTGGTAAGGAAATTAACGGAGAAGGCAATGGCACCCCACTCCAGTACTCTTGCCTGGAAAATCTCATGGACGGAGGAGCCTGGTAGGCTGCAGTCCATGGGGTCGCTGAGAGTTGGACACGACTCAGTGACTTCACTTTCACTTTTCACTTTCATGCATTGGAGAAGGAAATGGCAGCCCACTCCAGTGTTCTTGCCTGGAGAACCCCAGGGACGGCGGAGCCTGGTGGGCTGACGTCTATGGGGTCACACAGAGTCGGACACGACTGAAGTGACTTAGCAGCAGCAGCAGGGGAATTAAGATCCCACAAGCCTTGTGGTGCCGCAAAAAATAACAAAAAGCACCTCATGCATCGAACTTAAAAAAAAAAGTGTTATTTGGAGTAGGCACTGGCCTGGTTCAGGGAGCACTGGGGTTCCAGCAGAGCTTCTCCTCCAGGGATGCTGCTTGTATGGCAGGCCTCTGTCACGGGTCCTGTATGGAGAGGGGCTGGTTGGCCCCCTGACCCCCCCTGGCTCTCGCCTTGCCTCAGGGCTGCTTGAGCGACCGGTGTTTCCCCCGCCTGTGGCCATCGACACTGCCAGCTACAAGATCTTCGTGTCTGGGAAGAGTGGTGTGGGCAAGACAGCGCTGGTGGCCAAGCTGGCTGGCCTGGAGGTGCCCATGGTGCACCACGAGACCACTGGTGAGCTCCTCCTAGGAGGCCTTCCCTGGGGTGGAGAAGCCTCGCCCTGGACCACAAGAGCCGCAGTCTGTAACCAGCCCCACCTGTTACTCCGCAACCCGGAAAGCCACTGCGCCTCTCTGAGCCTACGCGGGCGCCTCTGTCCAACCCCTTGGGACTGTAGTGGGGTCAGTACGAGAGCAGGCTTCCCCTGTGGCTCAGATGGTAAAGAGTCTGCCTGCAATGCGGGAGACCTGGTTCAATCCCTGGGGTGGAAAGATCCCCTGGAGGAGGGCATGGCAACCCACTCCACTATTCTTGCCTGGAGAATCCCATGGACGGAGGAGCCTGGCAGGCTACAGTTCATAGGGCTGTAGAGTCTGGCATGACCGCAGTGACAGCATGCACGTGCTTAAGAGGGAAACTATTGGCTTGGCCACAAAGTTCGTTCGAATTTTTCTGCGCCTCCTTATGGCAAATGAAAGTTGCTCAGTCATGTCCGACTCTTTGTGACCCCATGGACTATACAGTCCGTGGAGTTCTCCATGCCAGAATACTGGAGTGGGTACTCATTCCCTTGTTCAGGGGATCTTCCCAACCCAGGGATTGAACCCAGGCCTCCCACATTGCATGCAGATTCTTTACCAGCCACAAGGGAAGAATATAGGAGTGGGTAACCTATCCCTTCTTCAGGGGATCTTCCCAACCGAGGAATCGCACCACGGTCTCCTGCATTGCAGGCGGATTTTTTTTTTACCGGCTGAGCCTCCTGGGAAGCCCCCAAGCACAGTGCTTCCTCGTGGTCATAGCTAGGGCTGCACCTCCTTGGTAGGCTGGAGGCTCCTGGGGCAGGAATTCTCCCGTCAGGGACTGTGCCTTCCCCATCAGACTGAGGACTTTCTTCCCGGCCCCCTCCTCCCCTCCACCGCCCCCTCTCCTGTGCCGCTGGACCCACCCGGCCCCCCAGGCATCCNTAGCTAGGGCTGCACCTCCTTGGTAGGCTGGAGGCTCCTGGGGCAGGAATTCTCCCGTCAGGGACTGTGCCTTCCCCATCAGACTGAGGACTTTCTTCCCGGCCCCCTCCTCCCCTCCACCGCCCCCTCTCCTGTGCCGCTGGACCCACCCGGCCCCCCAGGCATCCAGACCACCGTGGTGTTTTGGCCCGCCAAGCTGCAGGCCAGCGACCGCGTTGTCATGTTCCGCTTCGAGTTCTGGGACTGCGGGGAGTCTGCGCTCAAAAAGTTCGAACACATGCTGCCGGTGAGCGCGCCAGCGGGGCCTGGGGGCCGGGGGGCCTGGGCGTCTGAGCAGGGCCTGCGCGGTCTGCAGGCGCCAGGGGCGGGCGCGAGGGCCCGAGGACGCTGGCCCAGCCCTGCCGTGCCGGGCCTCATTCTCCCGGGCTGTGAACGGACGGGCGGTGGGAAGACTTTTCGGGGCGAGAGCTTCTGGTCCCAAGGTGACGACCTCGTAGCAGCCTCTCACCGGCCTCCCCCTCCCCAGGCTTGCAAGGAGAACGCAGACGCGTTCCTCTTCCTCTTCTCCTTCACTGACCGGGCCTCCTTTGAAGACCTCCCTGGACAGCTGGCGCGAGTAGCCGGCGAGGCCCCTGGAGTGGTCAGGATGGTCATCGGCTCCAAGTATCCTCCGGGGGCCCCAGGACTGTTAAGAGGCCACGTTTGGCGAGGCGCGGAGCGGGGGTCCGGCAGCCTGACTGTGCCGCGCGGTGGGGTCCGGGCCCGCGGGCTCCCTAGAGGCTGCACCAGGGCCTCTTGCAGACCGGGGTGCGGGGGAGGAGGCCGGCTTTGACGGGGAGGCCGAGGCGCTCAGGCTCCTTGACCCGCCTCCAGATTCGACCAGTACGTGCACACGGACGTGCCCGAGCGGGACCTCGCGGCCTTCCGGCAGGCCTGGCCGCTGCCCCTGCTGCGGGTGAAGAGCGTGCCGGGGCGGCGGCTGGCGGACGGACGCGCGCTGGACGGCCGGGCCGGGCTGGCCGACGTCGCCCACGTGCTCAACGGCCTGGCGGAGCAGCTGTGGCACCAGGACCAGGTGGCAGCTGGCCTGCTCCCCGCCCCAGGGGCCTGCCCCAGCCCAGGGGTGGTGGGCTCGTGAGCGGGCACTCCCGACCCGCGGGGGGCCCGGAGCAGGACCCGGGCCCCGGGCCGGGGCGGAAATGCGGATCTCCCCGCAGGACGGGCCAGGGGGCCTGCCAGGGAGGGAGGAGGCCTGGGACGGCCCTTTCTTCGTGGAGCTCAGCGCAGGGAGGCGGACACACGGCCCTTCAGGGCAGCGGTCTGAGGGCCTCTGGGCGCCCCCCGGCCTCCTCTCTCGCCCGGGCGCCGGACTTCTGGAAACTGAGGCCCTGTTCGCGCAGGGCCCGAGGGCGCAAGTGTCTCCTCCGCCCCGCCTGCAGCGTCTCAGAGGGAGCCTCAGCTGGGCCCCGGATCTCAAGCGCCTTCGGCCAGGAGCCGGTGTTGGGTGAGGTGACACCGTCTGCTGTCCCAGATAAGCGGCTTCACTTCACAGATGGTTCCTCCTTCCTCTGTCTCACCTCCCGTGGAGGTGGAGGTGGGTGTGGGGCCCGCTCCGAACACGCATTCAGAGACCCGGGCCCGAGATCCTCGCTGAGCTTCCTCCCGGTTTGTCCCGGGCCATCAACACCCGGTCGGCAGAAGGGGCACGCACGGGGGGAAGCCGCCCAGCAGGCCTCTGTGCCTAGCGCTGGCGCAGCCGCGTGCCTCATCCCTGCCCGCCGTTCATTGGCTGAAACCTAGTCACATGGCCTCGGCGAGACGCGGGGGCGGCTGGGAAATGGAGTCCACCCCCGTGTCCTCAAGCTCCGCGCTCGTGCCTTTTCGTTCTGGCTGCACTGGGTCTTGGCTGTGGCTTGCGGACTTCTCTGCCTTCGGTGTGCGGGTTGGCTGCCCTGCGGCACGTGGGGTCTTGGTTCCCTGACCCGAGATCAAACCTGAGTCCCCTGCGCTAGCCAGAGACGAGAATGCAGGCTTAAGTTTGTGGTAGGCGGTAGGGAGCAGGTGCCTACAAGCGGCCTTTAGAATTTCTCTCCCTGATGGGTCCATAGATGGGCCCCTGGGCACAGGGCTGGCCTGAGTCTGACCCAGCTGGAAGGGCGCTGGAGGGCCAGGCAGCCCGCGGACCCTCAGAGGTCCCTCTCAAGAGGGCCACTCTGCACACTGCACACTCACAGGCGTGGCCACCTGGACCACGTGGACTCTCAGGCCCACACACCTCACTAGATGCTGCCCCCTCCCCCTGGCGCACACCAGGCCCCTAAGCACCCTGGTGGCCGGCCCGGCACTGCTTGCCAGTCTGTCCACCCTGGGCACTGCCTGCAGGCTTGTCAACACTTCCCAGGCCCTAAAGTGTTGATTTTTAGCACCTTCTTACCCCTGACTCAGCTTCAGAGCTGAGACCGGACCTTATCCCACGCCCCAGGGCAGGGGTGTCCCCGGGCGGACCCAAGCCTTGCAGCCTGCACAGCCCACGGGCCAGCGCCCGCTCCTGGGTCGTAGCGTGTTCCACTGCGGCCTTCAGCCCTGCCGTGGCCCGTTTCTCTGTGTTCTTGGCTCCAGTAGCCTTTAGCCACCAAGCAGTGTAAGGCAGGGCCCTGCGAAGGTGGCCTCTGGAGGTGGATGTTAGCCTGCAGCCACAGACGCCCATGGTGGGGGCGGCAGCTACCCCGCGTCCCAGCCGGTTATCTCTTCAGCATCCTTCCTGGGCGCCAGCTCAGCCGAGGGCAGAGGCTGCTCTGGAGAAGTAACACCGACCCTCCCCACAGCGGGGCAGGGCGTGGGTAGCACTGGTCCAGTCAGAGAGTTGACAATTCCCGTCTCTCTGGTAAGAACAAAGCGGAGACCACAACTTGAGCAGGCCACCTGCCGTCCCAGCTCCTCCAGGCCCAGGCCCGGTACTGCTGTGGTATTTGTGAACCCGCCTGCCAGTGCAGGAGATGCAAGAGAGGCAGGTTTGATCCCNGTCTCTCTGGTAAGAACAAAGCGGAGACCACAACTTGAGCAGGCCACCTGCCGTCCCAGCTCCTCCAGGCCCAGGCCCGGTACTGCTGTGGTATTTGTGAACCCGCCTGCCAGTGCAGGAGATGCAAGAGAGGCAGGTTTGATCCCTGGGTCGGGAAGATTCCCCTGGACTAGGAAATGGCAACCCCACCCCAGGTGACTGCCCCATTTTGGTGCCAGAAATTACAACATTAGGTTAAACCTCTCAACAGCGCAAAGCCAGATATCCTGTTGCTCCTTCTGTGGGCCCTGCAGCAGCCGGAGGGAAGGGTGGTGCCCCAGGCTAGCTCAGGGCTGAGCCCTGACTACAGGGAACCTCGGCCCCGCGGGGCCCTGAGCCCACAGACACGAGGGCTCTGGCGGGCAGCTGGCGGAAGGAGGCACTGCTCTCTCCAGGGCTGGGGTGGGGGTGTCTAAGTGCTGCAGCCCAGCCTGGCGCTGTCTGTCAAGACCCCCAGGCAGCTCCCCTTCCCTCCCTGGCCCCCTTCCCTGGAGATGGGAAGTGCTGTTGAGTTAGTCATGTCCAACTCTTTGTGACCTCAAAGAGTCGCCAGGCTTCCCCATCCTTCACCATCTCCCGGAGTTGCTGAAGCTCATGCCCATTGACTCGATGATGCCATCATGAATGGCATGAATGGTTATGTCCCCCCAAATTTGTACACTTAAGTCCTGATCCACAGTGTGATGGTGTTAGGGGCTTTTGGGAGGGGATTTGGTCATGAGGGGTCTTCCCTGGTGGCTCAGGCGGTAAAGAATCTGCGTGCAATGCAGGAGGCCCAGGTTCGATCCCCGGGTCGGGAAGATCCCCTGGAGAAGGGATAGGCTACCCACTCCAGTGTTCTTACCTGGAGAANTTTGGTCATGAGGGGTCTTCCCTGGTGGCTCAGGCGGTAAAGAATCTGCGTGCAATGCAGGAGGCCCAGGTTCGATCCCCGGGTCGGGAAGATCCCCTGGAGAAGGGATAGGCTACCCACTCCAGTGTTCTTACCTGGAGAATCCCATGAACAGAGGACGCGTGTGTCCATGGGGTCACAAAGAGTCAGACACAACTGAGTGACTTTCACTTTCACTTCTCCGTTGTAAGGACAGAGCCCTCAGGAATGGGGTTAGTGCTCTTATGAAAGGGACCGCAGAGAGCCCCCTGGACTCTTCCACCGTCTAAGGACACAGAGGAAAAGTGCTGACTGGACGAGGCGGAGGGCCCTCTTCAGAGCTGGATGGTGGTGAGGCCGTGCTCCTGGACTCCCAGCCTCCAGTGCGAAATACATTTCTGTTGCTTATAAGCCGCCTAGTTTGTGGGTTTGTTACAGAGGTCCAGTGGACTAAGGGCAGGATGCTGAGTCAGGCGTTCCTCCGAGGCTGCGGAGCCGCCCTGTGCTCTTAGTGTGCCCCTGCCCCCGGACTGTCCCCCCACCCTCCAGTGGTGTCTGCTGGGTCCTGCCCCTCAGGATCCCACCTGGTCCTGCTCTTCCAGCCGGAAGCCTGGGGCTGCCTGCAGGAGGGAGAATGCAACACTGTTCCTCCCTGGCTGCCAGCCAAGCCTGGCCCTGTTGACAACGTGGAGCCCTGGCAAGGCGCCTGGTCCTGGGCTGAGGAAGGGGAGGAGGGGGCCAGACCCGCAGAGAGTCACGGCTGAGTCCAGACGCGTGGCTTCTGGGTCCTGACCTGGGTCTCCTTACCCCCTCGGCACCCTGGTGGCAGCTGTGACCCCCCCACCCCCATCCTCCTCCCCTTGCCATGGAGCAGACTGGGGGCGCAGTGCCCAGAGGGAGGCGTGGCGTTCAAGGCCCAGGACAAGTTAGGGTTGTTCCCGGAGGCAAATCGCCAGAGTCCACGCTGGGCGCAGGGTGGTGCTAGTGGTGCCCGCCTGCCAATGCAGGAGGCCCAGGAGACGCGGGCTCGATCCCCGGTGGGGAAGGCCCCCTGGAGGAGGGCTCTTGCCCGGAGAATCCCACGGACAGAGGAGCCTGGCAGGCTGCAGTCCATGGGGTCGCACAGAGTCAGACACGACTGAAGGGACTTGGCAGGCGTGCATGCAAGGGGGTGTTAGGGGGACCCCTCTGTCCCTGTGACCTCAGACCCAGAGGCTGAGACAGTGGGGGCAAAGTGAAGGCGAGAGCTGGTGTTCAGTTCTAGTCTAGATGGAAGGAAGGTGTGGTTCCTGGGAGCAAAGAAGGCTAACAGAGGCTCGGGATGGTGACCCAGAAGGAAGATGAAAACGGTGACTGAATTGTTCACTTTACTTCTGTGTTCCTCTGTGAAATGGAGAAAACAATAGCTCCCCCTCACTTAACCTCTGAGTTGCAACAAGTAAATGCGGGTAAAACGCTGGGCCAGGCCCTGAACAAAGGGCCCAGCAAATGCTGGCTGCTCTTTGTCAGTGTTGCTCCTTATGTAGTGGTGACGTTTCTGGCGCGGGACAGCAAGTGGAGGAGGCGCAGGAGGGGCCCCGAGGGCGCTTCACCTTCAGCCGGGAGCAGGGGCGGAGGGGCCCAGCTGGGTTGTGGGGGAGCTTCCAGCCCTGCCCCTGCCCCGGGATCCTCTCCCCCCAATCCTGTTGTGCCGGGGACGGTGACAGCGCAGAGGACGAGGACCCGGGGGACCCGGAGTGCTGCGCCTCCCCGGCAGCATTTGCGCCGGACTCCAGCGGCAGCTTTTTATCCAAGACTGGACGATCAAAATCCGCGAGGCAGGGGCCAGGCAGGACTCTTTCCTGCTTCCCCCGAGTGGCGGGAATAGCCAAGAGGTAAGAGAGGTCTTGCCTGCTCGAGGAATCCTGCCCTTTTCTTACCATGGGCCCCTCCTCCTAACTAGCCCTGGTCGCTGTTGTGGGTGCAAACTGGTTCCTTTAATTTGGGCCTTGATCATGCTTAGTCGCTCGGTCGTGTCTGACTCTTTGCAGCCCTATGGATTGCAGCCTACCAGGCTCCTCTGTCCATGGAATTTTCCAGGCAAAAGTACTGGAGTTGGTCGCCATTTCCTTCTCAAGAAGATCTTCCTGACACAGGAATCAAACCCGTGTCTCCTGCCCTGCAGGAGGATTCTTTACCTGCTGACCCATCTTCATGCTTAATTTGGGCCGTAGGGGGACTGATAAACGCAGCCCCCACCTCGTGGGCCAGGGTGCAGTGGGGATAGGGTGGGGCACCCTGTCCCTAACCGCCCTCCTGCTGCCGTGATGGGAGGGACTGCGCACTTTTGTGGTAGGCCCGCCGAGTGGCAGGGACTCCTGCAGCGGCGCTGGTAAGTTCCAGCACAAACTGCACGTGGCCAGGCTCCTGGAGGAGGTGGGCGCCATGGGGACAGGTGCGTGGACTCTCCTAACGAGCCCTCTGCCATGTGCAAGGGAGTCAAGCACCTCATCTGTAAAATGGGCTTTACAGTGGTGTCGGCCCCATAGAGAGGCTGCGGTGGTGAAATGGGTGTGCGTGTAAAGTGCTCTGCCATAGCGGGCACACTGGGAGAGCCCAACGAACGGAACGGGCAGTCACTACTGTATGCCGGCGGCCTACTCAGCCTTCATATCCACGTTCGCGAGGGTGCTAGTTCCCCTCGTTTGAATTTCAAACGAGGAAATGCAAGTCAAAGCGATTTTTGAAGGCGGCTTGGGCTCCAAAATCACTGCAGACGGTGACCGCAGCCATGAAATTAAACGATGCTTGCTCTTTGGAAGAAAAGCTATGACCAACCTAGACAGCGTATTAAATAGCAGAGACATTACTTTGCCAACAAAGGTCCGTCTAGTCAAAGCTGTGGTTTTCCCAGCAGTCCTGTATGGATGTGAGAGCTGGACCATAAACAAAGTTGAGCACGGAAGAACTGACGCTTCTGAACTGTGTTGGAGAAGACTCTTGAGAGTCCCTTGGACTGCAAGGAGATTAAACCAGTCAATCCCAAAGGAAATCAGTTCTGAACATTTATTGGAAGGACTGATGCTGAAGCTGAAGCTCCAATATTTCAGCCACCTGATGCAAAGAACTGACTCATTGGAAAAGACCCTGATGCTGGGAAAGATTGAAGGCTAGAGGAGAAGGGGACGACAGAGGATGAGATGGCTGGGTGGCATCACTGACTCAGTGGACACGAATCTGAGCAGGCTCCGGGAGACGGTGATGGACAGGGAGGCCTCGCGGGCTGCAGGCAGTCCTGGGGTCGCAAAGAGTGGGACCCGAGTGAGCAACTGAACAAGGGCCCTCGCGCAGAAGGCGATCTGTCCATCCCAGGAGGGATCATGACGGGCGGGCCTCCGGGCCCCTCAAGGAGCGCAGTCCAATCGGAGCACGGCGCGCGCCGTGGGAGCAGCCGGCGGTCTACGCAGTGGAACTGAGCCTGCGCGCGTGGTGGAGTTGGGAGCGGTGGGCCGGGGCGGTCCCCGGGCGGGGTCCCTCCCCACCCCCGGGTCCCTCCCCACCCACC
>SJYX01007693.1:164682-178072 GCA_006410675.1 Oreotragus oreotragus | reverse complement strand
CCCCCGGGTAGTGGAGTCCCTGCCGGGGCCTCAGGGCCCCCCAGCCGGACCCAGACGGGTCTGCAGGGCGACAGCGGCGCCTGCGCCCGAGCCACCTCCGCAGAGGCGCGTGCCCGTCAGCCGGGCCGGCAAGTGCCATCCCCTTCCGCGCTCCCCGGGTGCGCGGGCGGGCGGCCCTGGGCGGGCGGGGCCTCCAACAGAGGGGAAGGGCTTTAGCCAGATCCAGGCTCTTGTGCTTCTCCTGGGTTTGCCAGGGAGACAACTGCCTGACTCACTTTAGGTTTCAGGCCTGTCCTGTCCGCAGCCTGAGGCGGTGCCCTAACGCCCCCGATCCCGCGCGTTCAGCCCCCTCAGGTGCTCGCCTGGCGGGAACACACCCAGCCCAGGCTGAACTTGGTCAGGAGAAGGGCTCTGCGGTTTTAGCAGCTGGCACAGTTTGTCCCTCTGTCCCCGGCCTAGAGACTGCGCTCCCTTGTGTTAGGCCTTGCATTCGGAGGAGGCTTCAGCTTCGGCCCCTGCTCTGGGCCCAGATTCCTGGGAAGAGCTTCCTACGACCCTTGTTTCTCCAGCCTCACCAAGTAGTGAGTCAACTGCCTGGGGAGGGTCCACCTGGGCCCTTAAGGGGGCGGATATGATGGCAGAATTGTTTCTGGCAGGTGGCAGAGATCCTGGTGTGAACAGTCTATGGGATACAGAAATTCGAAGAGGTGGGCACTGCCTGTCTGTGGGCCCAGGCACTCTGTACTGCTGCCCGTCCACTGCGCAACGTGCAGGTGGCACAAACTCAGCTTTCTTCTGCTGCAGGGGCATCGGGAGAGAATTCTGGAACTTCCCTGCAGGCTGGAACTTTCTGGAACTTTCCTCCCTCTGGGCCTCTGCGATTTGCTGGGTACCAGGTGCCTGATACAGAGCTCAACCCTTGACAGTTGCTGTACTCATCCTGGGTCACTGGGGATGATGGCACAGACGGGGAGAAGGTGACTGCTTTGCCTGGCTAGGGCCATCTGTGTGGAGGTAGCAGCTGGGAGCTGCGGTTGCACACAGAGACAGAGGCTCACCCGCTGTCTGTCACCCCTGCAGCTTTCTGCACAGCCGCGCTGCTGCCCGCTGTCCTGCTGGGCACCCTGGTCTTCATCTCTCGCCTAGTCGCCACAGTACCAACGTACCAGGTGCCTGGGAGCACTCAGGGGTGGGGTGGGCATGGGCTTAGTGGGCTGGGAGTGCTGGCTGGTTGAGGATAGACCCTCCCAGGATGGGTGCCCTCTGCTCACAGGGAGGACATCGTGCCGCAAGGGTCCCTTCCTCATATGCCTACTCTGTGAGATTGTGCCACATGGAATATTTCCAAGGTCTGCCCCCTGGACAAGGTGAGTCAGGGAAGAGAGGAAGGGAAGGGGTTTGGGGCCCAGCACCGAGCTCGGCCACGCCCTGCAGCGTGCCCTCTCTCGCTTCTTTGCAGTGGGGCTCTTTGTACATCTGGGAACTGCGTTCTTAGCACTTCCTGCCTTTCTGGGCACCGGAAGCACAAAAGCACCACACTCCCCGCCCCGCCCCGGGAGACTGCAGTGAATTCCGGGGAGAGGAGGTGATGCCCAGCTTCGCCCTGCAGGCCCAGAAGTCTGCTCCCTGCTGCACTCAGAGGCCACAAGCCATGCTGGGAACAGCTCCGACTTTGGAGTCAAAGGATACAAAGCTGGCTCTTCCCGACAGTTTGCCTGGGTCACTTTTCTACCCTCCCCTGACATCAGGAGGATGTAAGGTTTGGTAAGGTTAAGCACTGGAGGCCAGCCAATGCAGAAGACACGGGTTTGATGCCTGATCCAGGAAGACCCGACGTGCCACGGAGAAGCTAAGCCCATGCGCCAGAGCTCCTGAGCCTGTGCTCTGGAGCCCGGAGCCCCGCTCCACAGCAGGCGACGCCACCGCAACGAGACGCCCGCCCACTGCGGCGGAGAGCGGCCCCAGCCGCAGCAGCCAGAGACGCTCACACGCAACAGTGAAGGACCAGTGCGGCCGAAAGGAAAGCACACAGATAAAGCCAGTCTTTTAAAGACAGTGACTGAGTGAGCAAACACGCCATCTACTCACCCACCCACCTGCTCATCTGCCCACACCCTGCACACCCGCTCACAGAGCTGTGCCAGCTGCTTGCCTGTCAAGTTTGCCTGCCCACCTGTCTACCTGCTGCCCAGCCACCCTTCAGACTAGCCAGCGTCTCCCACACGCGCGGCCATTCGTTGTTTACTGCTCCGTCTTCTCACCCGTCTGTCCCTCCACAGGCTCTTAACCAGACCCGAGGGAAAAAAGGCCCTGCAGAAACAAAAAGGAGTGAGGCACACTGGAGGGATCATCCCCTCCAGGGTGGGCGGGGGCCCTGGTGGACCTGCCTTCCAGCTCTGACAGTGCTCCCTGCTGGCCCTAGCTCTGTGTGGGGATGATTTCCTTAGTGTCTGTCATCAGTTACCGTGAGATCATCAGTACGGAAATGTTCCACATGGGCAACGCTGTGCTCATGGCCCAAGTGAGTGCCTCTTGGAGCAATGGGGTGTGGGCCACTGTCCCAGACTCCAGGCACAAGGCAGGCATCTTCGGATTCTTTCTGGCCCTCCACATGGCCTGGCTCAGGGTGATGGCCATCACTCTGCCTGGACTGGCAGCGTTGCCAACATCAGCAACTGAGCTCAGCCTGGTCCTCCTCCTCCTGGGCCAGGTCTGCCTCACTGGCTAAGCAGCTCACCAGGCGGGGTGAGTAAGGGCAGGGTGTCACAGGGGTGTCCTGGCGTCAGTTGGGATGCAAGACTCCCCGCGTCTCAGATCCTGCAGCCTGCTCAGTCATCCTCAAACGAAGTGGCCAGGGGGCATGGCTGGCCTTAGGGGAAGGTGGATTGTGGACAGAAGCAAATGAGCTGACCCAACGGGCTGGGCCTGCCCCCTTACACACAATAGAACTCTGACCAGCTCTGCCCGTTGCCCAGAGATGCATAGAACCCAGACCCGTCATGAAGATTCCCCCACTTCCAAAGCCTTCATCTTCCAGTTTGTCAGTTTCTACTCCACTCCCTTCTACGTAGCATTCTTCAAAGCAGGTGAGGACCCCTGACCAAGGCTGTGGACTCCCAGTGGAGCCCCAGCAGGGTGGCAGTGTCCCTCAGCCTCTGATTTGTCTCTACTAACATCTTGCTGTTGACCTTGAAGTTGGCCTTTGATTTCCCTGGACTTTAGCTTTCTCAGCTGCAATATACCAACACATCACTGGGTAAATGTGAAACTAACGCCTGCATTCACTCATTCACTCAATGGCCACCGAGTGGCACAGGCCTGACACCCCACCTCCCATTCCTGACACTTGGGTTCATCACCATCTTTGTGGGGGCCTTTCCACTGAGCAGCCTGGACTGGATGCTGGGGGCACAGAAATAAACCAGACCTGGGCCTTCCCTCTAGGAGCTTCAAGTTTTAACAAAGACAGGTCGGGAGTTTTCAAGGGCTAGACTCCCAGGAGGTGGTGTTACTGTGTAATTGCCATTGTCATTTGGCAGGAATGGGGGAGAGAATCACTAAAAGAACCCACACCTCCTCCCCCTCAGCAGCATGACTCCCTCTTCCTGGCCCAGAAATACTCAACCAGCTTCTCATGGCTTGAGCAGTAGATAGGGGCCAGCAGCCCGGTCACCAGAGTTATCTCTCAATGGGTGGGAGGCCAGAGGCTCAGGAGCACAGCAGGGAGAGGGGTCCGCCTCAGCATGGAGTTTAGCTGTGGCCTGGATCCACAGGGGGAGGGCACTTTGCCAACTGATCCAGTGGGCCTGAGGGTTTGTGGCATGCCCTGGTGAGTACAGCGGGCTGCTCAGCATATGGATCGGGGACGCAAGCATCCTCGCCCAGAGAGCCGGCTCTTCAGGGATGGGGGGCATCGCCCTTCAGGTGTGGCAGGGCAGGATCTGCCTCTGAGGCCAGCCCCTAAGCTCTGAGTAAGGTGCCATGTGTCTGCCCATTACAGTGTGGCTCGGAGGCTGCCTTCCTAAGCTCAGTGGCTCTGCATCCCTGTGGCAGGCAGACAGCTGGCCAGCAAAGTGGAGGAGTTCATCAGGCTGTGGGTGCAGGGGACGACCTGGGGGTTGGGCCTAGTCAGGCTGGGGCAGGGGGCCTTTATGAGAGCTAAGCAGAAAAACCCCTGATTAGGGGTCGGGACACGGGAACAGAAGTCCTAGTTCTGCATTCTGTAAGTTCTGACTCTGCTTACAGGACACCTCTCCAAGAGAGCTGAGTGGATTAAATGATATGGTGAACGGGAAAGAGGGGGGCTATCTTTTCGTGTTTTAGAGCGGGGAAGGGCTTCCAGAGACCAAGAATGGCCATATAGATTTTAAGAGCCCTGGACTCTGGACTTGAGCCCTGGCTCCACCATTCACAACTGGGGGGGCCCTGGGCAAGGTCTCTGAGTCTCCATGTCCTCATCTGTAAAGTGGGAATGACCGTGGTGCCTATCTCCAAGGGACTGGGAGCATAGGAGTGGCTCTGTCTGTCCCGGGAAGCTGTCTGTCTCAGGCCTGGCAGCAGAAGAGATCGGTGGCGGGGCTTGGGAACATCCAGATGGATCAGGCAGGAGCAGGGGTGTTGGGAGGACTCTGAGCTCACCCACTGCAGGGGCCTCTTTGAGGAATACCTGGAGATGGACAAGCAGTGGTGCAGCAGAGTCCCTTGCCGGTGGGGGCGGGGCGGGGCCGACCCAGCAGGAGAGGTGACCCAGACCTGACACGCCCCAACCCCCAGGGCTGCAGTTTGGATTCATCACCATATTCGTGGCGGACTTACCACTTGCTCCCCTGTTTGCTCTGCTGAGCAGCTGAATGAAGATCTGATTGGATGCCCACAAGTTCCTACTGGTGGCTGGTTGCTGAGCGGACTCAGGGCACCGGGATCTGGATGCTCCCACTAGAAACCATGGCCCTTCCATCATCGTGAACGTGAGGGGAGGAAGGGAGGGCGGTGAAGATCAGAGCCTGGGAGCAAGCTCGAGAACAGGGAAAGGGGGGCTGAGGCTAGAGACCGGGGCGAGAGATTGGGATCGGGGCAGAGGGCTAGCGCCCTTGAGCACAGACAGGCTCATTCTGCCCGCGAGAGTGGAACCAGACCCGTTTGGGCCCGGAAAGGCGGGAGGGGCTTCCCGCCTGGAGCCCCTGCAGTTTTCTTCACCGCCTTCCCCTCGGACTTCCTGCCACGTCTCCCGTATCGGTAGGAACACCGCAGCCGACTGCGCGACTCTGTCAGCTGCACGCGGGAGTCCGCACCTCCGGTTTACCGCACCCGGGCGGGGCCCAGAGGGGCGGAGCGCCGAGGGGGCGGGGCACGCTGGGAGGGGCGGAGGGGGCAGGGACCCACGGGGAGGGGCGGGGCCCGCCGGGGGGCGGGGCCGTGATTCTGTAGACCCTCCGGCTTGGCCTGGGGGCGGGGCAGTGAGCTCGTGGGCAGGCAGGGGCGGGGCCTAGCTGGGAGCGCAGGAAGCTGAGTCCGGGGGGCGGGCTAGAGGGCAGAGCCGGCTGAGGGTACTGCTAACCTGGCAGGGCCAGGCTGTAGGGTGGGGAGGGTGAAAGTGCCGATCGTGGGGCCGAGGGCCTCGCGGGACCGCGCGCCCTCCGCCACCCAGGTACAAGGGCTTTCGCGACGCGAAGAGGAATCTCACCTTCGTCTGCGGGAAGCCGCTGCCTGGGCGTCTGGGCTTCATCATCGCCTTCGAGGTAGGCTAAGCCCTCTGGGCGCCGGACAGACCAGAGTCCAAGTTAAGGCTGTGCCGCCGACTGGCTGTAAATGGGAAATGTTACAGAACAGGATCTACTCCACCGGGTCGCTATGAAGACTGAGTGGCAAGCACGTGCACAGCACAGTAGGTGCTCAGTGAATTAATTAATGTCACGACTGATGCTAATACCTCTTGGCCACAGTCCTGAAGCTCCTCCTAGCTTTGCTCAAGATCTTCTTCCTCTAGCTCTGACTCTAGCAGGTTCTTAGTGTAGGAGTTGGAACTGTACCTCTGTGTCTTTGGGCAAATGACAGCCTCTTCATGTTTTGGCTTCCTAACAGGTGAAACAGAAGTCATTTACTCCCTAGAGTTGTTGTGAGGATTAATTGAATGAATCCCCGGAACCCCTCAGAATAGTGCCTGGCACCACCGACTCAATGAACATGAGCTTGAGTAAACTCCGGGAGTTGGTGATGGACAGGGAAGCCTGGCGCGCTGCAGTCCATGAGGTCGCAAAGAGTGGGACACGACTGAGCGACTGAACGGCGAAGTGCCTTGCACTTAGTAAGCACTTGGCAGAGTAAGATCGCTAAAGCCATCGTTCTCTTTCACCGCTCCCTTCTCCCCAGCCTCTCATCGCCTGTTCGTGCTGGACCTGCCAGCCGTCCTGGCTACCTAGGTAAGGCGCGGCCTGGCCGAGCAGGCTCTGGCGAACAACGCGGAGGCGCTGCTTGGGTCAGTGCGGAAGGCGGGCCCTGGCCCCGCCCCTGACCACGCCCCTCTGCCCGCCCCAGGCCCAAGGTCCCCGTTCTGGCCCCGCCCCCTAGTTTGGCCCAGAGGGAGGATTGGCCGCTGGCTCGCTCATCTCTGCCGGACCCCGCCCATCACCCAGTCCCGCCCCTCTTTTTGTATTATGTTCACCAGAGCCCTTTCTGCTCTGGAGGGTCCTCCGCTTCGGCCTGACCCAGCCTTGCTTTCCGTACGCTGCAGCAGGAGGCGCTGTCCCTGGAGCCCAGGACGCAGAGTCCAGAGAAGTGAGACTTCCTTCCCAGGACCCTGATTCCCCCGGGATCCTCCCTCCTTTGGGGGCCTCTGCTTCCAGCTAGGCGTCAAGGCTATGGGACCTTGGCCAGCGGCCCCAGGGTCGGCCCAGGAGTTGGGGTGAGAGGGGTGGGGCTCTCTGAAAACATTAGCCTTGCATTGCCTCCCTCTGCGCATTCCCAGTCTCCTGCCCCTTGAGCAACGCTGACAGTAAACCTCTCTGCGCCCCACAGTGCCGCCTCCCCACCGACACCTGGCCCCCACCCACTCTGCAGTGTCTCATTACGTGCCGATGTTCTGGGGGCCAAGGTGGATATGAAGGAGTGAAGGGACCTAACCTCTCCAACTGAATGGTTACCAGTTGGCAAGGGAAAACTCATGGGGTCTAGGAGTGGACTTCAAAAGGCCCTGTGTTCATCAAGGCTTTTAGTACACCAGTAATAATGAAAGGGGTTAGTTAGGTCAGCTGAGACAGCTCCCAGTGGACTTGTACACACTCTTCACCAAAGTCTGGTGAGGCAGTACCAGGCAGTTGTTGAGGCCACGGATTGGTAGTGGAGTCACAGACCTGGGTTTGAACATTAATTCTGACTTTCATTTGCTGCTGGGTTTGAACATTAATTCTGACTTTCATTTGCTGTGTGACCTTTGGCAAGTTTAATTTCATCATCTGTAAGATAGGGACTTTATAAAGCTGATGAGAGACTTAAATGAGATAATGTGCTTAACCAGCACACGTCTCATGTCCTCAGCGTGTAAGTGGGAGCAGTTACGGCATCTATCTCACGGGGTTGTGGTGGAGGTTAAGTGAATATTTGCTGTGTGAAGTGCTCAGAACAGTGCCTGGCACATTAGTGTATAATAAGAGTTACTAGCCACAGCAGCACTGGTACTTGTATACACTCATATTAAATGAAGTGAAGCGAAGGTCGCCCAGTCATGTCAGACCCTTTGCGACCCCGTGGACTGTCCAGTCGGTGGAATTCTCCAGGCCAGACTACTGGAGTGGGTAGCTGTTCCCTTCTCCAGGGGATCTGCCCAAATCAGAGATTGAACCCAGGTCTCCTGCATTGCAGGCAGATTCTTTACCAGCTGAGCCACCAGGGAAGCCCAAGAANTGTCCAGTCGGTGGAATTCTCCAGGCCAGACTACTGGAGTGGGTAGCTGTTCCCTTCTCCAGGGGATCTGCCCAAATCAGAGATTGAACCCAGGTCTCCTGCATTGCAGGCAGATTCTTTACCAGCTGAGCCACCAGGGAAGCCCAAGAATACTGGAGTGGGCAGCCTCTCCCTTCTCCAGGGGGCCTTCCCAACCCAGGAATCAGGTGAATTCTTTACCACCTGAGCTGCCAGAAAACCCCGTTATAGATGTTGTCGCCCGGCTTGGCGGCAAGGACCAGCACCCTGCAGAGTCCTCAGGGACCCTGAGGAGTCCAAGGCTCATCATTCTCTGGGATGCTCCCAGCCCCAGGAAGTCCCCTGAGCATGTCTCACGCTTGGGAAGCTGCAGCAGAAGGGTGACCTCTCCCCCGGGCGGGAAAGCAGTGCCTCCTTCATCTTTAGGATGTCGGTCTGGGGTCCTTTCAGAGCCTCTCCTGGGCATAGGACTCCCATTGTTCCAGCCCCCCTCTTGTACCCCAGACTGGCCAAACCGGTTCTGGGGAAGGGGGGCGGGGAGCAGGCACGTTGAGACAGCCGCCTGCCTGCCTGCAAGGTTCCCTCCACCCTCGCCTCCCCTCTCCCTGCCCCACACAATACCCAGGAGCTTCCATTGCCTGGCTCAGGGGCCATGCTGGCATCGCCCCCTGAGGACCTGGCTGCAACCCCAGAGCCCCCAGGGCAGCCTGGAGCCCGGGACTGCGCTGGAGGCTGGACGGAGCTCCCTGGTTGAGGTAGGGCCCCCCCGGCTGCCAGCAGCCCCATCCTCCTCCCACCAGTCTTCCCAAGTCCTTTGTGCAGCCTCCCGGGCCTCTGATCCTGGCCCCCCCACGCTTGTGGCCTCTTGGGCTTCCACAGCCTGCGTGGCCTGAGTCTCCTTTCCAGCCGTGACCTCCCACTTGGCTCCCTCCATTGAGAAGAAGAGGGGCCCTGCAGGGCCCTGCTCCTCGGGCAGCAGGGCAAGGGGCACCGTGGAGGGGGCAGGGGAAAGCTGGGCATAGGAGGTAAAGATGCTTTCTCCAGGCCATGCCAGCGTCTAGGGCCCCTCCCTGCCAGCCTTGAGCAGTGGGCCCATTGTCCATGTGATGAGTGCCCTGTGGATGGGACCCTCTGTTGACTTAAAAACAGCACAACCTGAGAGTTGTGAGTTACGTTTTATTTGGGGCAATGTAAGGACTGCAGCCCTGGGAACAGTCTCTCAGAGCTATCCTCCAGACGGGGACTCTCAGGCCCAGGCCCAGGCTATGACTGTCTAAAGTCACACAGGGCTTTGAATGTTGGCAGGGGCTCCCCTCTGTGGGTTCCTTTGCCTAGTGGGCACCAGAGTATCCTGTGATCAGGTCTTGAGCAGGGTTACCTGGGACCAGTCTCTTCCTGGGAGGTTTTTTTTTTGGGGGGGTCTAGGAGAAGGAAATGGCAACCCACTCCAGTGTTCTTGCCTGCAGAATCCCAGGGACGGGGGAGCCTNTCCTTTGCCTAGTGGGCACCAGAGTATCCTGTGATCAGGTCTTGAGCAGGGTTACCTGGGACCAGTCTCTTCCTGGGAGGTTTTTTTTTTGGGGGGGTCTAGGAGAAGGAAATGGCAACCCACTCCAGTGTTCTTGCCTGCAGAATCCCAGGGACGGGGGAGCCTGGTGGGCTGCTGTCTATGTGGTCGCACAGAATCGGACACGACTGAAGCGACTTAGCAGCAGCAGCAGCAGCAGAGATAAGCTGTAAACACTCTAGCCCTGAGGGTGAGCGGACCACATCCACGGAAGGCCACAGGGCTGGCATCCTGGCTGGATGGTCACTCTCATTGTCCCTTGGCCTGGGCACAGATGGAGGCTAAGGCACCACTGATCTCCTCCCCGGGGACCTGCCTCCAGCCTTGTCTCCTCCAAGGAAGCCTTGCGTGTCCCCCTGCATTCACCCAGCCTTCTGCTCTGAGGCTTTAGTAGGGGGTGCTCCTCGGAACTCCCTGGTGGCCCAGCGGGTAGGACTCAGCGCTTCCACTGCACGGGGCACGGATTCGATCCCTGGTTGGCGAACTAAGATCCCACATGCTGTGTAGTGTGGCCAAAACAATTTTTTTTTTAATATGAGATGCTCCTGCCCCCAAAGTTCCATGTTTTGGTCATTTATCCCTGCAGCTGGCGTGGGGAGGGGGCTTCCTTTCAGCCCTCGAGAGGCTTCCAGAACCCAAGTGGAGCAGAAGCACACGCGTTTCCCCGCACAGGCGTGCCGACAGAAGCGAGTGGGGCTTCCGTGGGGAGGGCTTCTGACTCCAGCAGGAAACGAGGCCTGTCTGGTGGGCAGTGGTCCACACGCTCCTAATGTGCCAACATCACTGCCTCAGTTTCCCTACCTGGGTAATGGCCTGAGCCGTCCGGTGACTAGAGAAAGGCTGAGTACGCAGAAGCACGCCGGTCACTGCAGAGCTCCCGCTCTGCGCGAGGTGCTTTACACGCATTATCCTTTCCTTCGGCCACACCGTGCAGCATGCAGGACCTCAGTGCCCAGGGAGTCCCCTTGCGTGGTTCTTATTTTTTAGCCTTTCTGTATTTTTGGCTGTGATGGGTCTCAGTTGCGGCACGTGGAGTCTTCCTTTGCCGCCTGCGGGCTTCTCTCTGGTTGTGGCGAGTGAGGAGCATGTGGGCGTTCTAGGTGAGGCACATGGGCTTTAGTGCCCCTTGCCCCAGGCACGTGGGATCTTAGTTCCCCGACCAGGGATCAAACTCGCATCTCCTGCATTGGAAGGCAGATTCTTAACCCCTGCGCCACCAGGGAAGTACTCTTAATTCTCCTATCAGCATTTTGAAGCATGACTATCCTGTTCACTAGCTGAGGAAACAGACAGACTTGCTCCCTGTGGGGAGGGCCCAGAGAAGTCCATGGTGCTTAGGAGCAGCCCCAGCTTGTGCTCCAGGCAGGGGGTGGAGAGAGAAGGGGAAGCCGGCCAAGGGGCTGCGCTCAGGGGGGCCCGGGCACAGAGCAGCGGCCCTGTTGGATCTTCCCCTCCCTCCCTCCCGCCCCTCCCCCCCAGGCTCACTGACACTCTTGCTGTTGCTTTCATGGCCTTCTCCCTCTCTCTGTGTACTGGACCCCAGGGTATTTCAGTCAGGACGGTTTGCTATCACTTCCTTCAGGAAGCCTTCCGGGAATGCCTGGGTCAAGATGAGCCCAGCCCTCTGCTCTGACACTTCCTCTGGGCTGGTTCTTTCCAGCCTGGATTGTAACTGGTTTTGTTTTGGCTTCCCCACGAGACTGGCAGTCCTGCAGGGCATGAAACAGTTGCCTGTCTGTCTCCTCCAGTTTTCTGGGCTTCACATCTGTCTCTGAGTATCTGGCCTGTCTGAAATGCTCGGTGTTTCTGTCTCTCTGTCCCCATCTCTGGGCTCCTGAGCGTCTCAGCGTCTGCGGTTTTCCGCTTTGGAGTGCTCTGGGGTCCCGGTTTCTGGGTCGCTCTCTAAGGCATCGCTGTCCTCCAGCCTCAGCCCCTTGGTCTCCTCGGCTCTGTCTCCTGAGTCTCCTGGCCCTGCCAGGCGGGCGCTGCCCCTTTGGCCCGGGCAGGCCTCTGGGGGGGGGGTCCTTGCTGCCCAGCCTGCCCACAGGGAGGCCAGGCCCCAGGAGGCCCCCGCCCAGCCTGCTGCCTGTTTCCTCCCTCCCTACCCGCCTGCCTCACCACAGGGCTGGATGAATCAAACTCTTTGTCTGGGTGGGATCTCCCCAAGCCAGCTGGGCAGAGAGAGGGCTTCCCCTGCCGGAGCAGCCAAACACCATCCGTGGCGGGCCTTGGTGGAGAGGTGAGGGGCTGCAGCGAGGGGCCGGGGCCAGGGCTGGGGGACTCAGACCTCGCCGACCGGTAGGCCTGTCCTAAGGCTCCGGCAGCCTTGCTGGGGATGACTTCCTGCCCGAGAGGACCCACTCAGCTTGTCTTGTTCCTGGGGCTGGGAGATGGGGTCCCCTCTCTCACCCCAAGCTGGGGGGCTGGGGCTCTTTCCTGCCCTTCTCCTGGAAGGGCCCAGCCTGTCCTGGGTGGTGGCCTGCCTGCCAATCTGTGACTCTCCCAGCCAGCTTGGCATGGGTGTGGGCACCACTCAGTACTGAAGCCTACAACTCTGGGCACAGGAAGGGAGGCTGGGTAACACCAACAAGGATCTCTGGGCCTGTGTGTTTGTATCTGCATCACGCTGTTGTGAGTGTGAATGGAACAGGAGTGTGAGAAAACTTGAGTGGATATGTAAATGTCTGATGGTTCAGCGTGTGTTTGTGAAAGTGAGTGAATATATGTACTTGTATTAAAAAAAGTGTGTGTGTGAATGTGTGAGCCTGTGAATTTGAAATGTCTGGGTGTATCTGTGAAAGTACGTATGTCAGTGTCTGCAGCTGGAAGAAAATACATGTGGATGTACATGGAACAGACGTAGGTCTGTGTGACAGTGTATGCATCCGTATGTCTGATCACATGTCAGGGAGTTAGGAAAGGTACAAGGTGCTTAAAGGCACAGACTCAGAGCTAGACTGCCTGGGTTTGAATCCTGGCCCCACTGTTTACCAGATAACCTCTCTGTCTCACTTTCCTCACTTATAAAATGGGGCTAACGACAGTTTCAGACCAGGGGACTTCCCTGGTGGTCCAATGGTCAAGAATCTGGCTTCCAATGCAGGGAACTTGGGTTCGATCTCTGGTCAGGGAACTAACATGCCTCATGCTGTGCGCCAACCTGAACCTGCGAACCACAACTGAAAGAAACAAAAAGCGTCAACTCTGGGCTGCTGGGGCTTCAGAGGGTTAAATGAGCTACTACGTGTAACGTACTTGGCCTGTTGTTGAGTGAGTGCCAGGTAAGCATCAGCTATTGCCACAGAACCCAGTGTGTGCGTGTGCTCTCACAGATGTGTGTGCAGGAGGCTTCGTCCAGGCCTCCAGGACGCGGGGCTCACTGGCCACTGCTGTCCTGTGTCTTGCTCTGATGCCTTCTCCCCTGCAGGCCCTGGTGGGTGGTGGAGAAAAGAGGAATGGACTGTGGGCCGCCTGCCGCCCTCCAGCCCCGTCTGGCTGGGCCGCCTGGCACTGCCCACCGCCCAGTGGCTGTGTGCCAACAGGAGAGCCTGTCCTTCACGGAGCTGCCCGTCCTGCAGCCTCCAGGCCCCATGTGCCTGGATCTCTTCCCCGTGGCTCCGGGGGAGCTGCAAGCACCTGGCAGCCGCTGGTCTCTGGGGACTCCTGCTCCCCTCCAGGGGCTGCTATGGCCACCGCCTCCCGGAGGCACAGACCCCGAGCTCTCCACCAGCGGGGGAATGCGGCCCAGCCGGGCTGGCAGCTGGCCACACTGTCCTGGTGCCCAGCCCCCAGCCCTGGAGGGACCCTGGAGTTCCCAGCACCCACAGCCACAGCGCCGGGCCAGCCACGGATCGGAGAGGAAGTCAGCCTGTGAGTCACTCCGGGGGAGGGGGAGGGGGTGGTGGC
>SJYX01007693.1:127107-162802 GCA_006410675.1 Oreotragus oreotragus | reverse complement strand
GGAGGACAGGGGAGAGGTGGGGTGGCTCTTTTAGGACCAGTAAGCCCCCGGTTTTCCCAAACAGGCAGGACAAGTGATCTTAGATCTTAGGGATAAGGGATCCGGGGCCCAGAGGAGGCAGGGAACCTGTCTGAGGACACATGGTGAGCGGATGTCCTGGGCTTCCTGGTTCTCTGCCCCCTGCAGCCAGGTCCTTTGCTTTCTCCCCACCCCTCTGGCTGACCGCACTACTCTGGGCAAAGATCCTGGCAAAAACATTGGCCTTTCTCTCAGGCACATCCCTCTGATGCCCAGGGTCACAGGGCAGAGGCAGGGAGGTGAGACTCCACTGGATGCCAGCCTGCGCTCTCTCACCCCTCCCCCCTGTCAGGGCGCAAGATGCGGGTGTACCAGCGAGAAGAGAGCCTTGGTGGCCCCGAGGCCCACGCTGTCTTCCTGGAGCCAAGTCAGGCCGCGGAGCAGGGGCTGAGCACAGAGGGGTCCCGGCCCGCGGGGCTGCCTGGGCCTGCTCGCGGGGGCCTCGAAGGGCCTGAGCGGAGGCGCTTCTCTGCCTCTGAGCTGATGACACGCCTGCACTCTTCCCTGCGGTTGGGGCGGAATTCGGCAGCCAGGGCACGGAGCCCAGGGTCAGGGTCAGGCCCCGGAGCTGCCCCAGAAGGTACCTGCTCGCCCCGGGGCCCCAAGAACAGTTCAAGAGGCAGACGCGGGGCGGGGCGGGGTCACCGCGCACCTGAGGCGCAGCGTGTGGCGCCCAGCACCGCCCCTGGGGCCTCCCTCAGCTCTGCTCCTCTGCAGGGACAGTGTCTGGGAGAGACTCGCGCAGTGCAGAGATGAGGGTGGACGCCTCGGCGACGCCAGCTCCTGTTGGCCTGAGCGGGGTCCCCGGCAGCTGGCCGGAGCCCAGGTATCACCTCCCACCCCAGGCTCGGTCCGAGGCGGGGAGGGGCGGTGACGGGCCCTGACGCTCCGTTTCCTAGGCTGGATGCGCGGGAAGAGCCGGCGCCAGGGCCCCGGGGCGCCAACGAGAGGCGCCAGTCCCGGTTCCTGCTTAACTGTACGTGGGGGGGTTCGCCGAGGGAGGGGCCGGGAGCTTGGGTACCGGGAAACCGGGATCCGGGGGGCTGAGAGGTCGGGCCTCTGTGGGAGGGAGAGACCGGGACCATGCGTGTCCAGTACAGGGGGCACCATGTAGGAGGTGCCCGAGGTTCGCGGGAGGAGTGGCCGAGGGACCCGAGTGGGCAGTCCCGCTCCTGGAACCTTCGGAAAGGCTGGTGAGGCGAGGCGGGCCGCGGGGACAGGGCAGGGGGCCGGCGGGCGCCCCACGGCCTCCGCTCTCCTCCCAGCCGTCCTCTACCAGGAATACAGCGACGTGGCCAGCGCCCGCGAGCTGCGGCGGCAGCAGCGCGAGGAGGAGGGCGCGGCGGACGAGGCTGAGGGCGCGGAGGAGGGCCCGGGGCCGCCGCGCGCCGACCTCTCCCCGAGCAGCTCGTTCCGGGCGCAGCGCGCCGCGCGGGGCTCCACCTTCTCGCTGTGGCAGGACATCCCCGACGTGCGCGGCAGCGGCGTCCTGGCCACGCTGAGCCTGCGCGACTGCAAACTGCAGGAGGTGCGCCCGGGCCGGTGAGGGGGCGGGAGGTGGTCCTGGGAGCCGGCGAGACTGCAGGAGGTGCGCAGGGCCCGGGGTGGGGGAGTGTGGGCGCAGGAGGCGGGCCCGGGGGCGGGGTCGGCGGGAAAAGGCCTAGGGTGCGGCAGGACCAGGACAAGGACCCTAGACCGAGAGCCCCGAGGGCGAGGCCTGGGAGGGAGGAGCGGCGCAGAGGGTGAAACGCAGGGTGCGCGCGGGCCCAGCAGGTCCTAGAGGAGGAACCGGGTCGGCGGGAGGGCGCACGGGGACTGGCAGGGCCGGTTGACCGGGGCCGGCCGGATGCGCGTGGCCTGCAGACTTGGGCCCAGCTGGGTTGGAGCCAGAGTAGCAGCAGGAGGCTGTCTCCGAACCCCACCTGGCGCTAGATCCGGAGGGGGCTGGAGAAGGAAAGGGGACCGGAGCTGCGCTGAATCTAGGGCGGCGGTCTCCAGGGCTCGGGGTGCGCTTGGTGGGCGAAGCGCGTGCGTTCAGGGTTCAGCCCTGCGTCCGCCCTCACTCAGGCCAAGTTTGAGCTGATCACATCCGAGGCCTCCTACATCCACAGTCTGTCGGTGGCCGTCGGCCACTTCTTAGGCTCGGCCGAGCTGAGTGAGTGCCTGGGGACACAGGACAAGCAGTGGCTGTTCTCCAAACTGCCCGAGGTCAAGAGCACCAGCGAGAGGTGAGGCAGTGGCCCGGGCTAGCGGGGAGTCAGGCAGCCAGGCTGCAGCTGGCTGGGCTCCCGCCTGACCCTGGGCTGCCCTTTCAGGTTCCTGCAGGACCTGGAGCAGCGGCTGGAGGCGGACGTCCTCCGCTTCAGCGTGTGCGACGTGGTCCTGCAGCACTGTCCGGCCTTCCGGCGCGTCTACCTGCCCTACGTCACCAACCAGGCCTACCAGGAGCGCACCTACCAGCGCCTGCTGTAGGCGGGGCTCTGCCCGGGAGCGGCGAGGGGGACGGGGTTCCGGCGGCAGTGGGTGCAGAGGCCGGGCTGAGGAGGGCGGACCTGGGAGCGGCGGGGCGCCTGCTCTGGGCTCTGACCATGAGGAGGCCAGACCTGCTGGCCCCGGAGGACCAGAGAGGCGGCTGGAGGCGGGGGTCCCGCGTCCGGGGCCCCCGTCATCGCAGGCCCCCTCCCGCCCCCGCTGCCCAGCCTGGAGAACCCCAAGTTCCCTGGCGTCCTGGCTCGCCTGGAGGAGTCGCCCGTGTGCCAGCGGCTGCCCCTCACCTCCTTCCTGATCCTGCCGTCTCAGAGGGTCACCCGCCTCAAGATGCTGGTAGAGGTACCTGAGGGCTGGGTGGGGGAGAGGCCCCCTTTACCTCCACAGCCCCTCGGGGCGCCCAGGGCAGGGCAGGGTGCCTGGGAGCGGCCACACTGCCTCGCTGCACTGGCTCCACCTTCCAGAACATCCTGAAGCGGACAGTGCAGGGCTCTGAAGATGAAGACATGGCCACCAAGGCCTTCAATGCCCTCAAGGCGGTGAGCTCGGCAGGGAGGAGGTGTCTGGCTCCTGGGGCATCCCCGGAACCCTGGTGTGTCTCTAAAGGAGCCTCAGTCTTCAGAATCCCTCGTCTCCAAGTGGGAGCCTGAGGCTGGGCTGGGGGAGCCTGGGCTGGGGGCGCTGCGGGTGACCGCCCCATGGTCTTCGCAGCTGGTGCAAGAGTGCAATGCCAGTGTGCAGTCCATGAAGAGGACAGAGGAGCTCATCCATCTGAGCAAGAAGATCCACTTTGAGGGCAAGGTATCCGCCCTCAGCCGGGGAGATGGGGCACCCAGGGGGCAGCCCGCTCGCCTCCTGCCTGGGGGCTGCAGGCCAGTTCATCACTGTCTAGCCCTCCACCCCCTGCCCTCTGCCCCCGGCCTGACTCCTGCCTCCTCCATCCTCCCAGATCTTCCCGCTGATCTCTCAGGCCCGCTGGCTGGTTCGGCACGGGGAGTTGGCGGAGCTGGCACCCCTGCCCGCGGTGCCCCCGGCCAAGCTGAAGCTGTCCAGCAAGGCGGTGTACCTGCACCTCTTCAATGACTGCCTGCTGCTCTCCCGGCGGAAGGAGTGAGTCTGGGCAGGATGGGGGTGCTGGTGGGTGAGACTGGAGCTCTCTTCTTCTGCACCAGCGGGCTCACAACGAGTCCTGGGCTCTGCTGCCAGGGCACCCTAAAGCTGAGAGGCTCCCCCAGAAAAGGCAGAGCCGGGGCAAGTCCATCTTCTGGAAAATCAAGGGCTGGGCTGTGTGCCAAGAACTGTGAAGCTGCTCTGAGCTTAAGCCAATTGGAGCAGAGACTAAAAGCACAACCGCCCCTGAGCCATAGTGGTAATAACGAACATCTGAGCACCTTTCCTGTGCCAGGCATGCCATGTGGGGTTTCCCCTTTAATCCTGAGTGTCTTCCTGGAAAGTAGCCTCTCCGGTTATTCTTGAGATCATGGAGCTAGTGAGTGCAGGAACCAGGGGGAGGTCAGGTCTATCTGATGCGAGATCTCAGGCTCTTAACTATTGCACTCTCCTGTCTTCCATCTGTCAAACAGAGGCTACCATGTAGGGAGACGCACTGTGATAATAACTCATGGAGAGGTTAGCACACAGCCTGGTGTATACTGAACACTCATTCAGCATTAGCTGTGATTATTATAAGTCTGGGAGACTCCCTGAATGAAGTAAGCCTTAAGGATGGAGGGGATGAAGGATGGATGTCTTATGCCATGGAAAGAGTTCAGTTCTGATTTATTTATTCAGTAAAGCATCATTGAATCTCTGTTCTGTATTGGGTCCTCCAAAGGATGTTGGGAACTTAGAAATGAATGAGATTTGTCTCTGCTCACTGGCGCTCTCACACCAGTGAAAATAAATCCTGATAACCACCTGTTCAGGGTTTTGATGGAAGGGTTAACTGTACTGTAGTATTCCCTGGTGTGGAATGAGATTCAGTAAAACTTCATAAAGGAAGGAACATTTGAATTGGGTTTTGAAGAATGCGTAGGAGTTTTCCAGGTAGAGGTGATTGGAGAAATATAGCCAAGTCACAGAGGATGGAAGAGCAGAGTATGTCAGAAGTGATGAAGCCTAGTGTGGCTGAGTTTGTAGAAAGAAAGGCGAGAGAGGGAAGCTGGTGTGTTGAAAGCCATGGCAGAAAGGTTGGACTTTCTGAGAGCATGGAGAGTTAAGCAGAGGAGGCCAGTTTGGAGAACGGGCTGGAAGGGAGAGACCAGAAGCTCCTGTAACGGCCCAGATGGNAGCAGCTCCTGTCTCTTATACACATCTGGTGGTGGCGGGGGGGAGGACAGGGGAGAGGTGGGGTGGCTCTTTTAGGACCAGTAAGCCCCCGGTTTTCCCAAACAGGCAGGACAAGTGATCTTAGATCTTAGGGATAAGGGATCCGGGGCCCAGAGGAGGCAGGGAACCTGTCTGAGGACACATGGTGAGCGGATGTCCTGGGCTTCCTGGTTCTCTGCCCCCTGCAGCCAGGTCCTTTGCTTTCTCCCCACCCCTCTGGCTGACCGCACTACTCTGGGCAAAGATCCTGGCAAAAACATTGGCCTTTCTCTCAGGCACATCCCTCTGATGCCCAGGGTCACAGGGCAGAGGCAGGGAGGTGAGACTCCACTGGATGCCAGCCTGCGCTCTCTCACCCCTCCCCCCTGTCAGGGCGCAAGATGCGGGTGTACCAGCGAGAAGAGAGCCTTGGTGGCCCCGAGGCCCACGCTGTCTTCCTGGAGCCAAGTCAGGCCGCGGAGCAGGGGCTGAGCACAGAGGGGTCCCGGCCCGCGGGGCTGCCTGGGCCTGCTCGCGGGGGCCTCGAAGGGCCTGAGCGGAGGCGCTTCTCTGCCTCTGAGCTGATGACACGCCTGCACTCTTCCCTGCGGTTGGGGCGGAATTCGGCAGCCAGGGCACGGAGCCCAGGGTCAGGGTCAGGCCCCGGAGCTGCCCCAGAAGGTACCTGCTCGCCCCGGGGCCCCAAGAACAGTTCAAGAGGCAGATGCGGGGCGGGGCGGGGTCACCGCGCACCTGAGGCGCAGCGTGTGGCGCCCAGCACCGCCCCTGGGGCCTCCCTCAGCTCTGCTCCTCTGCAGGGACAGTGTCTGGGAGAGACTCGCGCAGTGCAGAGATGAGGGTGGACGCCTCGGCGACGCCAGCTCCTGTTGGCCTGAGCGGGGTCCCCGGCAGCTGGCCGGAGCCCAGGTATCACCTCCCACCCCAGGCTCGGTCCGAGGCGGGGAGGGGCGGTGACGGGCCCTGACGCTCCGTTTCCTAGGCTGGATGCGCGGGAAGAGCCGGCGCCAGGGCCCCGGGGCGCCAACGAGAGGCGCCAGTCCCGGTTCCTGCTTAACTGTACGTGGGGGGGTTCGCCGAGGGAGGGGCCGGGAGCTTGGGTACCGGGAAACCGGGATCCGGGGGGCTGAGAGGTCGGGCCTCTGTGGGAGGGAGAGACCGGGACCATGCGTGTCCAGTACAGGGGGCACCATGTAGGAGGTGCCCGAGGTTCGCGGGAGGAGTGGCCGAGGGACCCGAGTGGGCAGTCCCGCTCCTGGAACCTTCGGAAAGGCTGGTGAGGCGAGGCGGGCCGCGGGGACAGGGCAGGGGGCCGGCGGGCGCCCCACGGCCTCCGCTCTCCTCCCAGCCGTCCTCTACCAGGAATACAGCGACGTGGCCAGCGCCCGCGAGCTGCGGCGGCAGCAGCGCGAGGAGGAGGGCGCGGCGGACGAGGCTGAGGGCGCGGAGGAGGGCCCGGGGCCGCCGCGCGCCGACCTCTCCCCGAGCAGCTCGTTCCGGGCGCAGCGCGCCGCGCGGGGCTCCACCTTCTCGCTGTGGCAGGACATCCCCGACGTGCGCGGCAGCGGCGTCCTGGCCACGCTGAGCCTGCGCGACTGCAAACTGCAGGAGGTGCGCCCGGGCCGGTGAGGGGGCGGGAGGTGGTCCTGGGAGCCGGCGAGACTGCAGGAGGTGCGCAGGGCCCGGGGTGGGGGAGTGTGGGCGCAGGAGGCGGGCCCGGGGGCGGGGTCGGCGGGAAAAGGCCTAGGGTGCGGCAGGACCAGGACAAGGACCCTAGACCGAGAGCCCCGAGGGCGAGGCCTGGGAGGGAGGAGCGGCGCAGAGGGTGAAACGCAGNCTGTTATCTGTCTCCCTTCTAGGACTGTGAGCATGCCTCTCTCCACCACCGTGTCCCCAGCGCCCAGCACTGAGTGGGTGCCCTGTGGCATGTGCCAAACTTTTACCACTTGGCCCTCAGCGGAGGCTGCCGCCCTCACCATCTGAGCATTCTGTTCTGCATGTGCCAGTGGGCACGCCCCGGGAGAAAACGGCCAAGAGCCCGAGATGCAGGGCTCTGCTCCCCTGTTCCCTTCCAGCCCCAGATGCCACACCTGCCTGGCCCCCAGGTCCAGCTCCTACTCTCATCTCAGGCAGGGGTTTCCTGCAGCATGCACGCCGTCCAGCGCCTGCGGCTGTAACAATGTCCAGGACCCCCTGACCTCTGTCCACAGCAACACGGGCGATTGTTCTGCCCGATCTCTTGTCCATCCAGGACAAGCCCAGGGAAGGACCTTTCTGAGCCCATGTCCCCTTCACAGCGACAGCTGGGAGGAGTAGGTTGGGTGACATAAGCAGATAAGGCTCGGTGAGGGCTGTCAAACTAGCTTAAGGAATAATCCTGCGTTCATCTGGGTGCATTTATCACTCCGAGACGCATTCATCACAGAGGAGAGTTGGTACCACTGATTGCAGGGAAGGCGGCTTGTCACTGGATAACCTGCATCTCACATTAAATTCTGGATCACAGTCTCTAATATGTATATATTTTTAATTGCATTTTCAAGTTCATTTACATGTGCAGATTGGCTTTCCGCCTGAGTGACATCAAAGGGAAACGCAGCGCCCTCCCTTCCTCTCCCCACCTCCCCGCCTCCACCACCCGCCTTGTTTTCTTTCCTGGGGCAAAAAGCTTCTCCCCAAGTGGATGATGGCGTCCCCCACGGACAGCCTGAAGCAACACGGGCGATTGTTCTGCCCGATCTCTTGTCCATCCAGGACAAGCCCAGGGAAGGACCTTTCTGAGCCCATGTCCCCTTCACAGCGACAGCTGGGAGGAGGAGGTTGGGTGACATAAGCAGATAAGGCTCGGTGAGGGCTGTCAAACTAGCTTAAGGAATAATCCTGCGTTCATCTGGGTGCATTTATCACTCCGAGACGCATTCATCACAGAGGAGAGTTGGTACCACTGATTGCAGGGAAGGCGGCTTGTCACTGGATAACCTGCATCTCACATTAAATTCTGGATCACAGTCTCTAATATGTATATATTTTTAATTGCATTTTCAAGTTCATTTACATGTGCAGATTGGCTTTCCGCCTGAGTGACATCAAAGGGAAACGCAGCGCCCTCCCTTCCTCTCCCCACCTCCCCGCCTCCACCACCCGCCTTGTTTTCTTTCCTGGGGCAAAAAGCTTCTCCCCAAGTGGATGATGGCGTCCCCCACGGACAGCCTGCAGGTATGCAGCCCCCAGGGAGCCCCCAAGAGACACCCACATCTGCCATCTCAAGAAACTTTCTGAGGCCTCCACCCAAGAGCTCGAAAGGCAGCCATCATTTCCCTGAAGACTGAGCTACACGCCCCCCTCTCCAAATTACTGTCTTTTATCGCCTTTTCTATGTTGGAGGGGGACTTGGCAAACCCTGACAGACGCTTTCCTGTCCGTGAATGCGGAGTCACGTGCAGGCATGGACCTTTCTGCAATTTACCTCCACCTACAGATCAAAGGTCAATCTGGTGGAATACGGCCCATAAAACAAACAGTTCCATTAGAATGCACCGTGTCCTGCGGAGCAACTGCTCGGAAAGTCTGATCACCTTTTGAACACCACCACGTCGAGCTCCCCTCAGCCCAGCTGTTGGCACAAGGACATCACGTGTGGGACCCCGGAACATCTCACCCAGCAGCTGCCTGTGTGGGCAAGCCGCCTCTGAAACAGCAGCGAACAGCACTCAAGGCTTAAACAAAACAGTGGGCCTCCCGTGGGGCTGCGCAGTCAGGACGACGGGGGGTGGGGGGCCCGAGTGCCATCACCCCCGACTCGGGGCCAAAGTTTCAGCTGGGAGAAGGGGGCTTGGGGAGGCACCCTGCAAAGGCCTCCTGGTCTCGCCTACCCTACGCTTTATACCGTCAGACCAGGTCTGGGGGATTCATGCCCTCAATCTCTACCGAATCCTAAGTTTCGGACCCAGTCCTAGCTGTGGACACACACACAACCCAGCTTTGTCCATGGAGACAAAGCGCAACTCGGGGCTTCTGTGCCAACAAAAAGCCACAGGTGCCCAGCTGCTTACCCAGGCAGTAGAGTCTCAGGGACACCACCCGATTCCTGCTTCTCAGATGACTGTTAATATCCTGTTGATAACATCTCCCTCTAACAGCTGTCCCACTACAGGCGGGAATCGCACCCAGCACGCAAGACATGTGCCCTCAAGACCCTCAGGACAGCCTTGCCTGGGAAGCAGCATAACCCCCATTTTAAACCAAGGACCCAGACAACCGGCTCCTCCTAGGCTACTGGGGGCTGACGACCACTCAGCCCTGAACAAAAAAAGAGAAAAATATCCCCCATGGATGTACTTCTTTCTGCTGCGTTTTAACGAGACCAACACAGGTGCCAAGCAAAAAAAAAAAAAACTAAAAGCAAAACGCAGCCCATCTGAGACTTCAGGGACGCCCGCTGGTGGCACTCAGAGGTCATCACGGGAAGGAAGCTGTATCAGCAATTTCTCACCACACTCAGGAAACTGTAACACTCGGGAAACAATAAGTAATGAACCAAAAGCGGCGGGGGCAGGGGAGGGGGGCCGGGGAACCCAACTCNAAGAAAAATATCCCCCATGGATGTACTTCTTTCTGCTGCGTTTTAACGAGACCAACACAGGTGCCAAGAAAAAAAAAAAAAAAAAACTAAAAGCAAAACGCAGCCCATCTGAGACTTCAGGGACGCCCGCTGGTGGCACTCAGAGGTCATCACGGGAAGGAAGCTGTATCAGCAATTTCTCACCACACTCAGGAAACTGTAACACTCGGGAAACAATAAGTAATGAACCAAAAGCGGCGGGGGCAGGGGAGGGGGGCCGGGGAACCCAACTCAAGGAAGCCTGTTCGTTCCCTTGGAGAACAGAGGCCATTTCAAGACAAGAAGATGCCCCCCCTTACAAAACAACAGCAGTAATATTAAGAAAAAAAACGGGCGCGGCCAAGCAGGGAGGGGCTGAGGCCACAGCAGGATGAGAGGGCGGGGCTGCAGGCGCACTCGCTAGGGGTCAAGTCCAAACCTCCCACCGTGGACCCAGCTTTTCCACTGCAGAGACCCCTCTCTGCAGCCAGCCTGCCCCAGGCTCCCCTCCCAGATGCCCAGCCCGTCCAGTGTTCCACAACTTTCCACTGCAGTGTGAAGCTCCCACTCGTCATCACCAACGGCTGAGAGCTCGCGGGCAGTTCCCTCTGACGTCCTAACTCCATTTTCTTTTACTGGGACCTGTGCCCAGGCACGGCATGACTCCGAACTCTTCATATGCAGAGCCAGAAGGGCTGTCCAGCATAGGGGCTAAGACTGCAAGGCCACAGTGACCCCGAGCTGGCCCGCGGCTCCTCCACTTGCCAGCTGTGTGTCCTCAACGGGCCACTCAACCTCTCTGGGCTTCCGCCACCTCCCAAACAAAAAGGCAGGCCCCCCCCAAAGGGCGGGGCGAAGAGGGACCCAGTTGGTCCGTGGAGACCACTGGCAGGGCCTTGCCCAGGGTCAGCATCGGATGGGAAAGCTGCGACCTGTGATGCCCAGGTCCCAGTTGTTGAAGACTCGCCGTGGCCAGAGCTTTACGTCTTGTCTCACTTAATCCTGGCGGGTGCCGTGTCCGGGTTTCCGGAGCGCTCCCCACACACCAGCACGTGGCTGCCTCCCGGGCTGCGCTGTTGGTAATTTCGTTTTACGAAGCACGGAGTTGGGTTTACAACTCCAGCCCGCCCCACTGTAGAGCCTGTGCTCAACCTGTTTCTTACACGCCTCTTGGAGACAAAAGCTGAAGGCCTTGTGAGGACTACCCTGGCAGTCCAGTGCTCAAGACCCCGCGCTTCCACTGCAGGGGGCACAGGTTCGATCCCTGGTTAGAGAACTAAGATCCCGCAGGCCACCGGGTGGCAAGAAAAAAAAAAAAAAAAAAAGCCTCCTTAGTGGGACTAAAGAAACTCAGAGACTGCAAGGAAAATCAAATCCAGGGTCCTATTTCCTTAAAAGCTATAAATTCCAAACAGAGTGGGGGAGGTGAACAGTAGCTGCCCACCCCCCGAGAAAGCTGCCTGTTTCCCCAAAGTCCTTCTGTGTCTGGGGCAAGGGTCTCAGAGCGCAAGCCAACACACCACCCTCAAGCTCCTCGTGTGTGACCTGAGACGCTGCCCCAGAGGAAGGGCCCCCACCACGAATGCGGCCCCGTGGTGGGTTTCAACGGGCGGACCAGGTGGCAGCCACGTTCAGCATCACTCACATGAATGGGGTGAAAACCTGCAGTGAGCCCGCGATTTGGTCCTGGAAAGACAAAGGCGCTGGAGAAAAAAACTTGCTAAACCACAGAGCTGATCATCGTAGCCAGCAGCTCTAATGAGGCATCGTGGGATTACCAAAGTTATTATCAGAGTCACCACAGTGAAAGAAATTCCAAGTTAATTGAAATCAATGGTACCGTTCCGACAGCAGGTGTTTTAAGAGGCTCACGCAGCAGAGTCGGCTCCTTGGACTGGGAGAGAAGACGGCACCGCCATCGTCCACCTCTACCAGGAGTGACAGGCAGCAACGCTCCAGAGGGGGACCAGCAACAGAGCGAAGGTTCCGGCCCCACAGACACAGGGCAGGGTGTGGCAGGCGTGTCCCGGGGGCACCAAGGCTGCCAGCGCATCCTAGGTCACTGCAGTCGTGTCTGACTCTCTGCAACCCCTTGGACTGTAGCCCCACAGGCTCCCCCGTCCGTGCGATTCTCCACGAAAGACTACTGGAGTGGGTTGCCATGCCCTCCTCCAGGGGATCTTCCCAACCCGGAGATCAAACCCAGGTCTCCTGGCAAGAACACTGGAGCGGGTTGTCATTTCCTTCTCCAGGGGATCTTCCAGACCCAGAGGTGGCACCCACGCCTCCCACGCCTCCCTGCGTCAGCAGGCGGGCTCTGTACCGCTAGCATCACCTCAGCCCGCACAATTCTCTTCCAATCAACCCCTCCGCTCCGCCTGTTGGTTTACATACACTTGCTCATCTGCGATCCAGATTCATTTCAACAGCCCGGTGAGGCAGTTTTAACCACTACACCCGCTTTATGGAGGACGCACAAGGACTTTCTGGAAGCTCCTCCGCCAGAGGCAGGGGGCTGGGAGAGGAGCCGTGGTGTCACCTCCAGCCCTCTGCTCTCCCGGCCACGCCGTGCTCTACTCCAGAGGCAGGGGGCCAACTAGAGGCGGGGCAGGGCTGAAACAGAGGGCACCCTCTCGGGGCCCCGCGCCATCTGACCTTGGGGAGCTGTCCTTCTCTGACCTGCAGGGAAGACCCACCCACCCAGCCTGAGCCAAGTCATGAGATGACCCCGACAAATCACAACGTGTGTATCAAAGAGGTGTCGGAAAGGCTCGCTGGAGAACACGGGTGCTGGACACAGCCGGGTGCTGGGTGTGCGATCAGACTCTTGCTTCTCGCAGACTCGGGGGTCACCTTCTCAGGGCGACCCTGGGCACCTCATCACAGTGCATCGCCGCTGGCTGAGCCCACTGCGAAGCCTGTCTCTTATACACATCTCGTGGACTGTAGCCCACAAGACTTCTCCGTCCATGGGATTCTCCAGGCAAGAATACTGGAGTGGGTTGCCATTTCCTTCTCCAGGGGATCTTCCCGACCCAGGGATCGAACCCGGGTCTCCCACATTGCAGGCAGACGCTTTAACCTCTGAGCCACCAGGGAAGCCCATTATATATTGGGCTATATACCTATATAATGTATATGTATGCTGCTACTGCTGCTAAGTCACTTCAGTCGTGTCCGACTCTGTGTGACCCCATAGACGGCAGCCCACCAGGCTCCCCCATCCCTGGGATTCTCCAGGCAAGAATACTGTAGTGGGTTGCCATTTCCTTCTCCAATGCGTGAAAGAGAAAAGTGAAAGTGAAGTCGCTCAGTCTGTCCGACTGTTAGCGACCCCATGGACTGCAGCCCACCAGGCTACTCCATCCATGGGATTTTCCAGGCAAGAGTACTGGGGTGGGGTGCCATTGCCTTCCCCCATTTGTATATGTATACACACATACAAATAAAATGTGAGTTTAGGCAGATGCATAACGGCTCTAAATCTCAGCTGCTGCCTCTGCAAAATGGGTTTGACAATGATAACACCTACTTCACGAGACGCTGTGGAATCAAGTACGTGAGGCTGACAGTGTCTGGTCCCCAATGAAGCTTCAAAATATGGTGGCTTCTGCTGTATTAGAACTGCATAGCCAAGCCGTGGGAGGCCTTGCGAGGTGGTGAGACCTCTGTTTCCCGAGGATTTAAGGAGCGCAGAGAGTCCAGGAACGTGATTCCCGGCTCAGTGAGGGCCACGTGGCCCCTCCGCTTCTTCCAGTGCTGAGTCTGCCTGGAAAGAGCCCGTGCTGCCATGGAGAGGCACCGGCTGGCGAAGCAGAGGGAGCAAGCCCATTCATTCAGCCTGCCCTGGCACGCCTGGATTCTGGCGGACACCGAGATTGGGCCAGGCTGCGGAGGGCTGGGGTGGGGGCGGCCCTCCGGGGGTCTGTGCTGCCAGGCAGGGAGACGGGCTCACCCGTGGGGCGGCTTCGGGGGGTGCATCTGGCGTCCTGGGGGCACCCCTCTCTCTGCCCCGCAGGCTCTGCCCTGGAATCCGGCCTTGGCCGAGGACCCAGAGCCCTGCCTGTACTTGCTGCAGGGGCAGAGGGCGGTGGGCAGGCGCGTCTGGGGCCGCCTGCTGGCCAGTCCCCAAGCCAGGGGCCTCCAGGGGCTCCTCTCCGAGGCTTCCCACCCGGGGCCCCACTGTCCTCCCCCTCCCGGTAGTTCCTGGAAAACAGCCTATTGTTTGGAAGACTTGAACCTGGAGTGAGTGGAGAAAGACACTTACTCAGTCGTTCGTTGTTAGGGCACAGTGAGGTTTAAGGGTGAACCAGGAGTCTCAGTTTCAGCCCAGCAAGCCCTTGCCCCCAGCGTGGCCAGCGTGCAGCCCCCACCGGCGGGGGGACGGTCTCCTTCATTCCCTCCTACCTCCCCCCCTTCCCTCTCTTCTCTCTCTCTGTGCTTTTTTTTTTTAAGTGGATTTTAGCTTATTGAAGTCTGTTTNTCAGTTTCAGCCCAGCAAGCCCTTGCCCCCAGCGTGGCCAGCGTGCAGCCCCCACCGGCGGGGGGACGGTCTCCTTCATTCCCTCCTACCTCCCCCCCTTCCCTCTCTTCTCTCTCTCTGTGCTTTTTTTTTTTAAGTGGATTTTAGCTTATTGAAGTCTGTTTAGAACACTTTTATCACACTTTATTTATTTTCAGCCACACCACGTGGTTCGGTGGGCCTCAGTCCCATGCTCAGGCATCAGGCCCGACACCCAGTGGTGAGAGACGCCCTCCCTGTGCTCCCCCCGACCCCTTCCTTCCCTCTCTCATGCGAGGCTCCTGCGGGCCGGAGGAGTGGGAGTGGGGGTTGGACGCATCCTTGGATGGCATCCTATCCCTAATGGGATAGACAGACAAGTGAACGGTCGAAACGCAAGGGCTCCGGGACAGTTCTGCGCCTAGGCAAGCTTGTCTGTTGGCAGTGTGTAAAGTGGCACAACTGCTTCGGAAAAGAGTTTGACTGCATCTTCTAAAGCCAAGTACATGCCCACCCTCTGACCCAGTGACTTCACTCCTTTCTTTGCATACACACCCAACAGAAAGGTGTACACATGTGCCCCCAAAAGACAGGAACTATTCCTAGCAGTACCAGTCATTAACTGACAAAAACACTAGAAATGACCCAAATGCTCATCAATGGTATAATAAATTATGGTCTGTTCACAGGTGGGGAAGGCTATACAGCAATGTGAATAAACCACCTGCAGTTCTGCAGGAGGGGAGAGAGAGGCCAGGCACCAAAGGGGACTTCTTGGACAATTGCATTTACATAAAGCACAAAAGCAGGGAAAACTAACTGAGGGGGAGAGGTCAGGGCGGAGATGCCCGGGGCAGACTAGTCACTAGTCCGGGAGGAGTCTGATGATGCTGTTTACCCAGGCCGTTCATCTGGGGACAATCCACTGAGATCTGCGTACTTCGTGCCTGTGAGTGAAACTTCAACAGAACCTTTACCCTGGTGGGAGGAGCCCTGAGACGTGGGTGGACAAATAAGGGCGCAGCCACCTATTACAAGAGATCAAGGCAGGCTTCCTGGAAGTGGTGTCCCCCAAGCTACATCTTGAAAGGTGAAATGGAGGGGGCGGGACAAGGACACAGCAAAGCAGAGACCCAGGATCTGCCCTTCTCTGGGAGTGAAGCTCTTTATTGTCACAAAGAGGAGTGAGTGACGAGTCCATGACCTGACCTTGACTTTGGCCTGCTCCTGCTTTGCCTCCATGTGAGGAGGCCCGAGGATCTGTTTTGTTCCAGTATTTTTTCTGGGTTTACACGGAGGCTCGGCTTCTGATTCCAACAGAGCTTAGCTGTGAGCCAGGACCTCCCCTGGGGGAGGGATCTATGTGGTTGGAAAACGATCCTTTCTTTTCTGTTAGGATTAATTGATTTATTTGCCTGCAGGTCTTTGTCGAGGCCTGTGGGATCTTGTTCCCCATCCAGGGATCGAACCCAGGCCCTCTGCGTTGGGAGCACAGTCTCAGCCACCGGGCCACCAGAGAAGCTCCCAACCCTTTCTTCAAATGAAGGGAGACTGGCAAGACAGGTGTTTGGAATTTTAAAGTCCGTCATGGAGGCAGGAATAGCAGGGCCTGGGCCTGACATTGTTTGAGCACTTGCTGCGGGCCAGAGACAGCGGGCACGCTGCCATCCAGCGACTGCGACTATTTCCACAGCCACCTGACTCTGCGGGATGATCGAAGAGGGGGAGGAAATGCTTTACAAACTGCGAAGCGCGGTGCCCTTGAACAACACCGGGAACACGCCAACACCTCTCTGAATGGCTGGGCGTCTCATGCGCCTGGTGGGGACAGTTTTGGGCTGGGGCATAGGATGGGGCTTCCCTGGTGCTCTAGTGGCTGAGACTCCGTGCTCTCAAGGCAGGGGGCCTGGGTATCCCTGGTCAGGGAGCTAGATCCCACATGCCACGGCCAAGACCTGGCAGAGCCAAATAAGTAAATATACATGTATGTATAAATCTGAACCCTAAAGGATGGCAGGGATGGGCGTGTGGCTAGAGGAATGATACAGTGCCACTCCTACCGACCACTCACCAGGCCCTGGGTTAAGGCCTGTGTGCCATCTTCATGCTGAGTGGATACTGTTGATCCCATTTTACAGAGAAGACTGACACCCAGATAGAAGGGCCGCAGGTGAGTCCATGCACGGGAGCCCCGTGCAGGCTCACTGCCCCGGGCCCCTTTCTAGTCGGTCTTTAGATCACAAGCTCGTTCCCATCCGGGCTTCTGCCCCGGCTGCTCGCTCCTTCTGGCGTCTCTCCCCTCAGATATTCAGGTCTGGCCCCTTCTTATCCCTCGGCTGTTACTCTTCAGTTAAGTCGCGACCCTGTGGACTGCAGCACACCAGGCCTCCCTGTCCATCACCAGCTCCTGGAATTTGCTCGAGCTCATGTCCACTGAGTCGGCGATGCCATCCAACCACTTCATCGTCTGTCGTCCCCTACTCCTCCTGCCCCCAATCCCTCCCAGCATCAGGGTCTTTTCAAATGAGTCAGTTCTTCACATCAGGTGGCCAAAGGATTGGAGCTTCAGCTTCAGCATCAGTCCTTCCAAAGAATATTCAGGACTGATCTCCTTCAGAATGGACTGGTTGGATCTCCTTGCAGTCCAAGGGACTCTCAAGAGTCTTCTCCAACACCACAGCTCGAAAGCATGAATTCTTTGGTGCTCAGCCTTCTTTATGGTCCAGCTCTCAAAATGCCATCGCCTCAGGAGATCTGCCGTGATCACCGTCATATATGTGGTCTCCCCACCTCCCCTCTCGCCTGTTGGACTGTGGGGTCCGTGAGGGCCTCCTCGGGGCTGCCTGCAGCGCCTGCACAGAGGAGACGCCCAGCAGAGGTGTCGAGGGGACTTGAATCCAGCTCCGTGCGACTCCCGAGTCTGCACTCAGCGTGTTCCCTCAGACCAGCTCTGCCCCTCAGTTCCCACACCAACCCCCACTAGGAGCCACATGCTGGGAGCGAGGCTGCCCCACCCCAGCCTGGGTGAGGCTGCCCTGGGCACCAGAGACCAGCTCAGCCACTCCTGCCACCCTGACCTGGATTTGAACCTAGGCTCAGCTGTCACTTCCTGTCCTGGAGTGACCCTTTCCCACTCCAGGGTCCTTCTCTCCAGGTTTCCGATGTCCTCCTAAGAGTATATTTCTGACACTCCTGGGAGAAAGAACAAAAGGAAAGGGGCTGAAACTGCAGCAGGAGGGACTCTGGTTAGACATAAAGTAGAACTTCCCAACTGTGGGAACTGTAACAAACACCTGGGCGGGTGGAGGAAGTGAAGTTATGGAATCTCCTCCCTTGAGCAGCATGAAGAACAGGATGAGCAGTCACCAGCCTGGGTGGGGTGCAGGAGTACAGGCAGGGTGAACTCTGGGAGCCGTGCTTAGGGCCGGGGATCTGGTCAGGAAGGAGCAGAGGGGATCAGCTGTTAGCTCTGGCATTCTAGATGCTGGCGCGGGTGTGGGAGAAGGTGCAGAAAGAGGCTGAAGGGGGCAGAGGCTGTGCCTGTTTATTTAAATACGGTGATAAGGGGAATTTTAAGGTGTTTACGAGTTTCCAAAGCAGGGTGTGGGGAAGTGAGCCCTGTAGCTGGAGTCAGCAGAACGACTTGGGTCCTGTTTCACCACTTAGAAGCTGTGATGCTCTAGGCAAGTTACTTCCCCTTTCGAAGCTCTAATTCCCTCCTCTGTTAAACTGGGACGATAATGCAGACTAAAGGAGGTGGCACTTTGAAAAAGGACTTTACAGAAAGTATTATGATATATCAGGATATGTGGCAGACTGGGCAAGTGTTATTATGAAACCAATTATGCTGCTTTTGTTTTCAATGCAAACTATGCCCCAGGCCTAAGGTCTTTTAATCCTTACAACAACTCTATTATTGTTGTTATTATCTTTTTGACCGTGTCCTGAGAACCTGGGCCCTCGACCATGAGAGCACGCAGTCCTAACCACTAGCCTGCCAGGGAATTCCCACAACAACCCTATTTTGTCGCCCATTTTACAGATGAGGAGCCTGAGGCTCATAGAGGTGACGCAAATTGTCTGAGGTCTCATAACCAGCTGGAACCTGACTCAAGGCTTAAATCCCATATGATTTCAGTCTGGTATCCTGCTCTTCCCCCTGCAGCCTTAACTGGCTGAGAAGGCATTTTACAGGCTGTAAAGGATGAGTATTGTCATCATATTTTTTAAAGTCCATTCGTCTGCTCCGGTGGGAGCAGCAGCTTCTGGTCCTGCCACTAGAGGGCAGCAGAGCGCGGGGGTCCCGCGGGTGGCGCTCTTCCCACCCCGCGGCCGGCCTGAGCCCCCGACGCTTGGCTGTGTGCTGGGGGCGCGGGCCCAGCGCAGCGGCCGGCAGGGGCCCGGGCGGGCACAGCCTTCGGGAAGTCGGGGCGGCCGCCCAGTCCTGACCCGGCTCGGAGGGGAGAAGTCAGAGCAGGACGGCGGCCGGCCGCGGCAGCTCCTCCGGGTGCTGCCCCCCCGGGCCGGGAGCCCTCGCCTCCCCAGGAGCCCGGAGCCCAGGGCACCAGCCTCCCAGGGCTCGTGGCCGCCCCCAGGCTCCCTTTGGACGTCAGCTCCTGAAGACTTCAGGGGTCCCAGCGGGCCGAGCTCTCAGGGGTGCTTAAGGCTTATTGAATACGCGTGCGTGGGGGTGTCCAAGCTGGGCCCGGAGCCCCTTCCTGCTGAGACTGCCCGAGGGTGGACTGAGGGGAAGGGAGTGTTCCTAAGACTGAAAGATGCTTATCCCCAGAGGATCTGGAGACCGGGCCTGGGCCCCGGGATGTCCGGGTCTTTACACCAAGCTCTTGGCTGCCTGACGGCACAGTCAAGTCTCCACCACGCATGCGGGCTGCTAGCTCGCTTCTTTGTGGCCGACTCTTTGCAACCCCACGGACTGTAGCCCAGCAGGCCCCTCGGTCCGTGAGAGTCTCCAGGCGAGAATACTGGAGAAGGTTCCCACGCGCTCCTCCAGGGGATCTTCCCGACCCAGGGGCTGAACCCACGTCTCTAATGCCTCCTGCACTCGCAGTCGGGTTCCGCCAGCACCACCGGGAAGCCCCAAATCACCACCACTCCATCAGCATTGATGACCTCCTGAACAACCTCCTTACCCACCCCTGTAACAACCTTCTGCGCAGGTTCTGTGTATACCTTTCAAATTTTCCAAAGGAGGCGACAGAGGCTCAGAGAGAGGAAGCAACTTGCCTGAGGTCACACAGCAAATAAGCGGCAGAGCCTCTTTGGACACAGGCCCGCCTGACCTAGGGCCTGCGCCCTGAAGCCGTCAGCTGTGACAGCCGCCTCCTCCCAGCTCTGCGGCTGTGCCCCGCTCGGGGAGACCGTGCTCGTCCGCCAGCCACCGCGGTCCTCACAGCGGCTCTGGGGGGGCAGACTGGCACGGGAGCCAGCACCCGCGATGCGGGGCTCACGTGGCCTGGCGCTCCGCCTCCTCCCAGCTCCGCGTTCAGCGATGTGAGGCAGGCACTGGGAGCCATGCGGGTGCCTTACAGAAACCAACCGCCCGCCCTCCCTGTCACACGCCACATGGAGCCGGTGGTCATCGGTCACCAGCAGGCCCCTTCTGAATGGGAGCGCCCCCTCTTGGAGAGGAGAGGGGTGTACGGAGGTGCCCGCAGGCCCTCTGCTCTGCAGCCAGGTGTCAGCCCCTCTGCCTGGCTGCGCCCCGCGCTCCCCCCTGGGCTCACGCGCTGCCCGCTGTGGGGACGCTGCTCTCTGCAGCAGCGGGCCCCGATCCTCTTCCCCTCCTGGCGGTGACAAGTGCCGGGACTGCCTGCTGGGCCCCAGCTCTCCTCCTTTGGCCTGGGGGCTGGGGTGCTCTTGACCTCGCTTCTGTTTTTGAAACGTGTATTTGTTTGGCCTTCTCAGGTCTGAGTTGGCAGCAGGATCCTTCACTGTGGCACACAGGCTCAGCTGCCCCAGGCCGGGTGGGCCTCAGTTCCCAGACCAGGGATGGAACCTGAGTCTTCTGCATTGGAAGGTGTCTTCTCAACCCCTGGATCACCCCGCAAGTCCCTCCCGACCCCTCTTCGTGACCGCGGGTGAAGCCTTGTGCCCAGTGGGTGGTGGGATGCCTCAAATCTGACTTTGACGCCCCTCCAGCTGTGACCCCGGCAGCATGGCATCGATGGCCAACAAAGAGAAGTGGCAACCAACGGTCTCACGTGTACTTAGCCTCGACGCCCTTCGCCGCCTGCCCTGCAGGGTGGGGCAGCGTGAGGCTTTGCGGAAACCTGGGACAGAGGCGCCCTGGGAGGCCGTGTTGCTTGGCAGACCGGTGCTGGGTGGCGCTGGTCACCAAAGGCCCCAGAGTGGCCGCGGGATTCGGAGGGTTTGGGGTCCCAGCTGGTAGGCAGAGCTCCCGGAAGTGCGGACAACAGTGGGCTGGGAGGAGCACAGGGCAGGGCAGGGCGCGCACACCCTTTCCCCAAACAGGTGCCTCCTCCCAGACATCCCGCCGCAGCTGCTGGTCTCCAGGAAAAGGCCGATGCAATCGCTGAGTCGGCGGCTCGAGGCTGGTATCACCCTGGCAGCTCCGCAGGATGAGTAAGCTGCTTCGAGGGCCCAGCAGGGCCTGCCCAGGAGCCCCGGACTTGGCCAGCTTCCCGTTACCAGCCCTGTGCTCTCCCGCCCCGGCCTCTGGCCCAAAGGGCACCTCAAGCCCCACAGCAGCCTGGCTCCGATTTCCCAGATACCAGACTTGCTCACACGAGCAGAAGCAGGTTTCAGGAGACCTGTGGTTTGAATTTCCGGACCACTCGGACCTGCTCCGTGGCCTTGGGCAAGTCCCTTTCCCTCTCTGAGCCTCAGTTTCCTCATTGTTGACAGGCAAGTTGTCACCCTACTGGGCCTTGCTGTTCAAAGGAAAGGCAGGGGCCCGAGGTGCCGGCAGGTGGGAGGTGCTCAGGAAATGGTTCTTACATGCTCTCCCCCCGCGTGACCTGTTCTCCCAGGGACTCTGGGGAAGAAGGAAGCTGTGGGCCCTTTGCAGAGGGCCCACCTGACGTCCGTCAGCACACAGTCATCATACCCATCACACAGCGCCATGGTTCACTAGAGAAATGGGTCCGAGCTTCCATCTCCTACCCTGGCTGGCTCTGGGCTCCTGGAGTTAGGGGAGCTGAGCGTGGGTAGGAAGTGGGCACGGCCAGGGGCCACCATCTGGGTGAGGTCAGGACTTGAAAGAATCCGGCCTGTCCAAGAGGGGGACGGGCAAGGCTGCCCGAGGAGGGCATCGGGGGAGGCCTGGCTCTCCCCTCTCCGGGGCAGCTCTGGGTGGCGGCCCCTGGCCAAGAGCCCCCCTGCAGCTCAGTGCCCACATCCTGCTCCACGCGGTAGCACGTCACCCCTGCTCCAGACAGCGGCTTCTTGTGTGTTTGGGGCTTCAGAGGAATTAATGAAATTGTTATGTAATTAGCAACGTGGTGGGCACCATCCGGGACTGGCAAGGGGAGCTGGGAAGCGGGGGAGAGGGCCTGGGAGCTGGGATTGCTCAACCAGTGACCGGTGAAGAGGGCGGAGTGGGAAGTAAGCCGTGGATGGAATAAAGCGTGAATCAGTGAATGAATAAGTGAGTGAGTGAATTAATGGATAAGCTAATGCCCAAGCGATATTAGCAAACACTTACACAGCTCTCACTGCATGCCTAATATGGTTCTAAGCCCTTTCCTTGTCTGAACTCACTCAGGCTTCCCCAAAGGTAAGCTGAATTATTACCTCCATTTCACCAAGGCACAGAAAAATTAAGTAACTTACCCCACATCCTGCAGCTAGTAGGTGGCTGACTTGGGACTTGAACCCATGCAGGCTGGCTCCAGAATCTTTGGGTACCAAGTGGGAGCACAGCCCCAGGACTAGGAAGAGAGTCCACAGCTGGGCGCTGCGAGGTTGGATTTTGCAGTATGGTCCCGGAGACTTCAGACTTGACGTTATTGGGTAGGTCACTCATTCATTCATTCCACACATCTGCTGGTCACTCAGCCATCCGTTCACTCAGTGCTAGTGCTGGGTGAGCATACTGCTCTTATTCTGCCCTGGCAACTTTCTTCCTTTGGGGCTCAGCTCAGGTGCCACCTCCTCCAGGAAGCCTTCTCTGGTTTCCTCTGCAGAGGGTCCAGGCTCTTGGGCTTCCCTCTTTTGGCCATGCCACACGGGACGCCAGATCTTAGTTCCCTGACCAGAGATCGAACCTGTGCCCCCTACAGAGGAGGTGCGGGGTCTTAACCACTGGACTGCCAGGGAGCCCTCCCTCGGCATTGTCTCCCCCCGTGCTTGCTTCCCTCTTCCGCCGGGCAGTGCTTTTGTCTCTGAGCTCTGGGTATACTGTGGGTGCTCAGCAGAAGCTTGACCCTGTTGCTGCCGGGCCTCCTCCTGGGAACTGCCAGGGCCCTGCTCCCTGCTACTTCCTCCTCTCCTTCGAGCCAGGATGCTCCAGTGTCTGGGCACCCCTCCCTACCCCCCACCCAAAGACCTTCCCATCCTGCTGGTGAGTGGAAACTCCCCGGGTACTGGTTCTAGCCAGGGGCCCCCGTCAGCAGGGCTGGGATTCACCCATGCCCCGGGAGGGAACTGGGCCCGCCCTAGCTCAGCAGCCGACAGCAGCCTCTTCCTTTGCTGGCTAAATGTTTGTTTTCAAATTCCTGAGGCCTGCGTCACCTCCCTCCCGGTCCCCACTGGCTCTCCCTGGCTTTGCTTCCTTCCTCCCCTTGCTTGACCAGGCTGGTCTGCGCCAGGGCACTGGGCCAAGCCTGTCCCTCCTGCGGCCCACCTGCCAGGACCTGAGCCTGGGAGCCGGGAGCCCAGAGACTGGGGTGGAACACAGGGAGGTCAGGAGCCCTCCCAGCTCCTCTGCAGAGAGGGCGGCGGGCAAAACCTTGCGCTCGTCAGGGAGTCACAGGCTGGAAGCCAGGAGTAGTTGTCTTCGAGGCCGGGGGGCAGGCTTGGTCCCAGCCCGGGCGCCCAGCACAGGTCGGACCTAATTCAAACTCTCCTCAACTGGGGCTCTTCTTAAAATAGTAATAATAATAATAATTCCTTGGCTGCATGGGGTCTCAACTGCGGCACAGACTGTGGAGCTCGGGCTTGGCTGCCCCACGTCACGTGGGATCTTGGTTCCCCAATCAGAGATCGAACCTCTGTCTCTTGAACTGCAAGGCAGACTTTTAACCACCGGACCACCAGGGAAGTCCCCCGACCTGAGAGTCTTTTTTAAATTTATTTTTAATTGAAGGATAATTGCTTTACAATTACTGTGTTGGTTTCTGCCAAACATCGACATACCTGGGGGTCTTTTATTTGTTATTTATTTTTGGTTGCTAGGGTCTTCGCGGATGTGTGAGCTTTCCTCTAGTTGCGGCGCGTGGGCTTTCCTGCAGCTGCGGCTTGCGGGCTTCCGGCCTCCCTTGCTGTGGAGCACGCTGTAGGTGCACAGGCTTCAGCAGCTGTGGAACATGCGCTCAGCAGTTGCAGCTCACGGGCTTGGTTGCTCCGTGGCCTGTGGAATCTTCCCGGTGCAGGGATTGAACCTGCGTCCCCAGTGTTGGCAGGCGGATGTTTTACCACTGGACCACCAGTGAAGCCCGACCTGGGAGTCTTGAGTAAGTAGGGCGGTAGGCCTCAAACTTGAGCTCTAGTGCCTCAGAATCCCCCAAGCACCATGACAAAAATGCAGAGTCCTGGGCCCCGTCCCCTGAGTCAGTGGATCTGAGGCAGAGCCCGGGAATCTGAATTTGGAGTCTGCTTCCCTGGTGATTCAGATGCAGGAGGCCCACAGTGGTGAATAAGGCCCACAGCTTGAAAAAGGTTAGACAAACGGGGATTCTAACCCCAGCTCCACCTCTCACCTGTCCTGTGACTGGCCTTTGGGAACTGTACTGCCCAGTTTGGCTGGCACAAGCCACAGGTGGCTGTTTATATTTAACTTAACTGAGATGAGATGAATTAAAGCCGGCTCCTCGGGGGCGTGGCCACACTTCCAGGTGGCGGGCAGCCAGACGCGGAACACTGCCGCCCCTCATCACCCCGTCTGTAGAGCGCTCTCTTGGGCAACACCACTTTAGGATGTCAGCTCCACGGGGGCAGAGAAAGCCACCTGCTTCATTCCCTGCTGTCCCAGGAGCGCAGCACAGTGCCTGGAGCCGAGCGGGGGTCCATGAGCCCCTTTAAAGCGCGCTTCCTCATCTGTCTGCCCTGGGTGTCTGCTGCCCCGCGCGGGCCGCGCTCTGGTCGCGGTGTGCGGCGCTCCGCTCCACTGCAGAGGCTCCCCTGTCGCAGCGCGTGGGCTCCAGGGCACGTGGGCTTCAGCGGCTGCAGCGCACAGCCTGATAGTTACGGTGCATGTGCCTCGTTGCTCCGCGGCATGTGGGATCTTCCCAGGCCAGGGATGGAACCTGCGTCCCCGGCATTGGCAGGCGGATTCCTGTCCACTGTACCACCAGGGAAGTCCCATCAACAACTTTTTGATTTTTTCGTGTTGTAAAACATGCCGCATGCAATGTGAAGCGAACTGTCTTAACCGTCTTTAAGTTTCCGCTCAGCGGCATTAAGTACATTCACATTGTTGTGCAACCATGTCTCTCTTCGTCTGCAGAGCTCTGTCATCATCCCAGACTGAAGCTCTGGCCTATGGGACAGCAGCTTGCCATCGGTAAATATGTTCTAATAAACGGGTGACCTTGGCCGTCTCCTCACTCTGAGCTTTAGCTTCCTTGCCTACAGAATGGGCGTCATATGAGTTCCCACCTTGTGAGTCTATAAAGCCTAAGTGAGATCTAGAACGTGTGTTTAGCACAGGCCTTGCTGCAGAGGAAGTGCTCATCAAACGTGTGCAGTGACTATGTTATTGGGCGTCCCCAGGGGCTCAGCGGTCAAGAATCTGCCTGCAATGCAGGAGGCTTGGGTTCGATCCCTAGGCCAGGGAAGATACCCAGAGGAGGAAATGGCAACCCATTCCAGTATTCTTGCCAGGAAAGTCCCACGGACAGAGGAGCCTGGCGGGCTACAGTCCGTGGGGTCCCAAAGAGTTGGATGCCACTGAGCACTTGCTCACCGTTATTACCCCTTCGGGCATCTTCCCCGAGTATCCCACACCTCCCTGCTCTTTCAGCTCTCCGTTCAGGCAGACAGAAGGAGGGACCACTGCCGCCGTGAATTACACAGGTGTTGTGTCTCCAGGGCATGAACCACTGCTGCCTCCGAGTCCTCAGCCAGGCTAGCTACCCTGAGGACCATTACTTCCCGTGGCTTTCACCCACAGCTGTCCCAGGACCCAGCAACACACCCAGAGATGGGGGACGAGTCGGGAGAAACCTTTACAGATGATCTCAAAGTACAGATGGGAAGGCTGTGGCCCAAGGTCACACCGGAGGCCAGTGATACAGCCGCAGTCCAGAGCAGGGAGGCTGACCCCAGTCTTTCCAAGACACTGCCTGACTGGCACGTGGCAGCCACCAATTGGATGGGCGGATGGACGGATGGATGATGAGAGCCTCATCTTGCAGCTGAATGGGAGGCTCAGGGAGGTTAAGTGAGGTGCTTGGTAAATGTCTGTGGAACTGATCACTGGGTGTCAGAGGGCAGGACATACTGGTCAGGCACTCTGAACCCTGAAGCACCTTTAATCGCTGCCCCAAGGGACAGCTGGGGCAGTCTCTCGCCCTGGACAGGACGTTATCATAGTGGAGTGGAGAGAGAAGCTGAGTCTTGGCATCATGAGGGAAAGAAGGAATTTCTTTGGCTTTAGAAACAGACAGTCTCAGATCTGTCACAGATCTTGAGACAAGGGGGCAGTCTTGCTAAGCTCTGAAACTTTCTACGCTAAGGACTCTCCTGAGACATTATAAAGGCTGTGGTCTCCGGCCAGTGGTGAGCCGGTAAATGTTTAACAACTGGCTCCTGAAAGCGGGGGAAAAAGCCCCGGTTTGCATCATTTGCTGATTGCTGTGGTGTAAATACTTCTAACAGTTATTTCAAGGTCCCAGTGAAGCCTGGCTCGCAAAATTCACGAAACTTTGACGACGTACTCTGCCTCCTGAGCCAGAGGGAGCCAGCTCCAGCATATCACGGGGTCTGTGTGAGCTCGGGTCAAGGTCTTTCCTTTCTGTGCCTCGTCTCCCTGATCTGCAAAGTTGGGTGCTGACAGCTCCTGCCTGTGTGGCTGTCGAGAGGATGAAATGAGCCCTTTCTATGCTGCAACCCAGAGGCTGGAAGATCAGCAAGACTAGGGTGGACTGTAGGAGGTCCCTCCTTCCCTCCCTGGCTGGGCATTCTGGAGGGGCCCAGGGGGCAGCCGGGGCGTCAGCTGTGGGGGGCCAGCACCTCTTCCCGTCCCACCCCCGGTCCCTTGGGTAGGCTCTCCTCCTCTCTGACTCCAGGCTCAAGGGTTCCTGGGTCGCCTCGTGGAGGGGACCAGGAAGCCCCTGGCCCTTCTGTCTGAGTCACTTTCAGAAGCCAGGTGGCGGGTGGGGTGAAGGGGAGGGCAGAGCGGCTCATGGTGACTGCCAAGTTTGCCCAAACCTGGAAAGACGGGCTCATCTGCCCGAATCTGGTGGATCTGCAGCATTTCCCCTGGCTTCATGCCTGCACCGTGGGAGGGGGAGGAACTCCCCTCTGCCACTCAGGCAGCCCTCCCATCCCAAGCTGAGGACTGGCAGGGCCTGGGCACCCAAGGGGGCACTCTTTAGACAATGGTGTGCCAGCCAGGTCATGGAGTCATGCCCCACTCCGCATCTCTCTTCTTGCTTTTGGCATCTAGGTGCCTGCATTCAGGGGCTGTGAGTCTGGAAATTAAGCAGAGCTGATCGTGTTGGAAAGGGGCCTTCTCACAGTGGGAAGTACAGCTGCGTTCCTGGGAGCGCCCTGGCGGCCCAGCGGTTAGGACCGCGTGCTGTCAGCGTGAGGGCCTGGGTTCAGTCCTTGGCTGCGGAACTAGGATCCTGTGAGCGGTGCGGTGCGGCCAGAAACAAAAAGGAAAATACTGCACTCCTAGCCAGGCGCTCCAGCAGTTTCTTTGTAAAGAGTGAGAACGCAACAGAACATCAGGGCAGAAAGGTGCCTACGGCAAAGACAAGCCCGCTGCTACAAAGGTGGGGAAGCTGAGGCCAGGGAGAAGAGAGGTCATGTTCACAGTCACGCAGGGACAGAGGCTGAACCAGCACCTGGACTCAGCCCCTGCATGCCAGTCTCCTTTTTGCTCCCTGGTGAGCGGCAGAAAGGGCTGAAAGGCGATGGCTCAAGAACACGGCTGTCCTTCGGGGGAGGGGTGGCTTGCCAAGGAGGCCCCTGTGGTGGTGAACGCGTCCTGGAGGCCCAGGCCCCGAGTCTGGGGTGGGACATCCCCCTTCCTGAGGTGGTGGCGATGCTGCTTGCAGGGGGGGACCTGGGTCTGCCCAGCTTGGCCCCGACCCCCTGGGCGAACCGTGACCCTCTCCTCGCTGACATCAGTCTCTCTGGCGGTCAAACGGGGGGAGCGGACCGGAGGCTGAAAATGCAGGATGGTGGTCTGGGTGCCTGGTGTAGAAAACAGACACAAGGTGGGGCGCCTGGGGGAGCTGGCGTGAGGGCGAGGGATTAGGGTCCGGGACCTTCAGCTCCTCAGACCCCAGGGGACGGGACTCCTGCGGGGGCCTTGGCACCCCTGGGGACTGCAGGGAGGGGTTGGGATGCAGGGGGCCTGGCCTAGACCCCGAGGGCATGAGTCTGGTGCCGCCCGTGACCCCTGAAAGAGATGGAGAGACAGCAAAGTCAAGAGAGAGAAAGACAGAGAAAGGGGGGCCTCCCCGGGAGAGACATTTGAGACAAACGAGAGAGAAGGCGAGCCCGAGAGGAGGAGACACATGTTTCCACTCAAAGCTCTTGACTGTTTAAAATAAAGCCAACCCAGCAATTTTCACCGCTGACGGTTGGCCGGAGCCCAGGCCCCAGGCAGAGAGTGCCCACGGGCCTCCTGCGCCCGCCCAGGAGACTCAGCCCTTGCCCCGGCTCAGGCCTGAGGGGCCCGGGAGAGACCCCTGAGCAGGCAGGACCACCGAGGTGTCTCCAGACATCCCCCCAATGCGGCTGCCACCTCCGGAGCCTCTGGGTCATTCGGGGTTGGAGCAGCTGACCCGCACGGCTGGGAGGACGCCTGAGAGCAAATGGGCTTGCCTTGGGGCCTGCGTGGCAGGGGAGCCCTGTCCCCAGACCCTCTCCAGGGCAGAGCCCAGGTCCCCGCAGCCCCGGGTCGAGGGCATGTGGCCGGGGGTGAGCCGTGAGCTGTGGGGATGGTGGAGGGTCTTCAGGAGGAGGAACGTGCAGGCACAGGCCCGGGTCAGCACGCCTGTCCAGACTTGCTCAAAGCCCCTCCACCCCACACACGCGCATTTTGCACTCAGACCCGAGAGCCGATCTGGCCGCAGCCCCGGGGACCCAGGCAGCAATGAAGCTGGCCTGAGAGCTTCGCCTGTGTCTCTTTGCGACCCCATGGTCTGTAGCCCACCTGGCTCTCCCGTCCATGAGATTCTCCAGGCAAGAACACTGCAGCATGTGGTCACGCCCTCCTCCAGGGGGTCTTCCCCACCCAGGGGTCGAACCCGCGTCTCTTAGTCTCCTGTGTTGGCAGGCGGGGTCTCTACCACCAGCTTCACGTGGGAGGCCCAGCCTAAGAGCAAGTCCTGTTTGCAGAGCACCCAGCGGGCCCCAGAAGCGGCCAGGCGCTCACCGCCTCCCCTCGTTTAATCTGCCCACTCCATGAGGCTGGAGCCGTTACAACGTCCACTTTACAGACCATGAAACTGAGGCTCGAAGGAGTTGACACACTTACTGCCTGAATCTCTTAATAAGTGAAACGTGGGATCTGAACCTGATTTGTTTACCCAGCTCCGCTCCACCCCCTGGGGTGTCGGGGCGCTCCTGGGCCCATGGAGGGGGCACCCTCAGGCCCCGCTCCCGTCCCTTCCGGAGCTGAGACAGGCAGCTCTGAGGACGGCTGATCCCCAGGGTTTTGTTCTTGGCACAAAGGCGTCCGGATCCCGGCTTAGCCCCTGAATGGCGAGGGGCCCGCCAGCCCCGCGGGCAGGCCTGGCAGGCTCTGCTGCCACCCGCCGCTCCACCGCTGGAGCCCCGGCTTCCCATTCAGAGCTGCGGCTCAGCCAGCGACAAGCGCATCAAAGCAGGGAGATTACAGACCTGGGGGGATTACAGGCGGCCGTGCGGGCCTTGGGGGGGCGCTGGGGGTCCCACGGGGGCCTTGGTCCTGTGCGGGCTCCTCCTGGCCTCAGGGCCACCAGGAGGGCAGGCAGTGAGGGGAGGGGAAGCCAGAGGGGAAAGGGACCACCCGAGGGCAGAGTCGGGGGCAGGGCTGGTCACCGATCCAGGCGACTCCGCTCTCACTCGGGAGGTCTTCGTGAGAGAAACACTTTCTCTGTGCTTAAGATACCCCGTCCTGGGGCCTCTCCCAGAGAGAGAAAGGCCAAAGGCCGACAGAGAGGAGACAGCGTCGGCAGAAGGGCGAGAGGGGCGGCCTCCTGGGGACACTGCCCCCGACAGCCCGCGGGCGCCCTGGGGGAGGGCTGGCACGCGTGGGCAGCGCCTGGGAGGGCAGCAGCGTGAGGCGGACGGGCCCCTGTGCGTGGAGCGGCAGGGGGAGGGCTGAGCGCCCAGGGCTCCCGGGGCGTCCTGCAGCCAGGTCTGCCCTGGGCGGCTGGGGGCCCTGGGCCTGGGGGTCTTCCCCGTCCTGGGCTCCGACTCGCCCGGAAGAGAAGGGAATGTGGGTCTCAGTTCGGGGGTCACAGGGGGTGAGGGCAGGGGGGGCCGTGGGCCCTGAGGTGCTGCTCTGCTGCGTGACCTCAGGGAGGTAAACAGCCCTCTCTGGGCCCCCTTCTCCTTCCAAAGGACTCTGGCATCCTGTTGGATGCTGTGGGTTTGCTGACTGGGGGCCCCCTGCACTGGACCTTTCAGGGAGGTGGGCTTGTGCTGGCCCTGGACCTGCATTCTTTATCCGGTCCTCCCAGCACAATTACTTTCTCCCCACTTGACAGGTGAGGAAACCGAGGCTCACAGAGGCCTCGGCCAAGGTCGTCTGGCTCCTGAAGAGTTCCAAGCCGCACGACTCACTCTCGGATGCCAAGCTGTGGGTTGGGACCCCAGCAGGCTGGCCCCGCGCCTGGACACTTATGGGGCCTTGTGCCCCCGCCCCCCGGTGCCAAGGTGGCAGAGGACGGTGCCCACCTGCCCCCCCTCACCCAGCGCAGGCTTGGCCGGCACCCCCAGGAATGCCGCTGCATTCCTGTGGCGGGGGCGCGGCTGTCCGCAGCTCTGTTTGCCTGAGGCGCTGGTTGCTAAGCACTGTTCCAGGCGCTGAGTCAGCAGGCCAGCCCTCGTCGCAGGAAGGAGGTGACGGGGTGGGGAGGAAGCCCTGCTTCCCCGAGGGGTCGGGGTGAAGGGGTGCCCAGGGGTCCAAACCCAGGAGCAGTGGGGGAAGTCGGGTTGAGTCCTGCTGAGGAGCTAAGATGCTCCCTGCAGAGAAGCGGGTCAGACTTTAGATGGGAGGAAAGGCCCTCCACATGCCTACCGCTATGGGAGGCTAATCTCCTAGAATAAAGCTGACTCACTGTCCTTAACCTCCTTCCTCATCTGCGGAAGCTGAGGTGCTGCCGGTCCAGGCCTGGGACTCAGGGCTGCGGCCAGTGTGCCTGGCCTCGTGGGCTTCGAGAACCCTTCCCCTTAGGGGCCTCAGTTTCCCCCCTGCCCTGAGGAGGCAGGGAAAGCGGCCCCGCCACGCCCTCCGCAGTGGTATTTGCCCTCTGTCAGGAGCGTCACTTCCCCGCTGGCCTCCCTCCCCGCCCCCGGCCAGCCTTTGATCTCCTGGCGGTGCCTGTCTGCAGACTCCCTTTATCTCTACGGGCACTGCCCCGGGCACCACCCCACTCCCAACCCCACTGGCATCCGGAGGGCAGAGGGGCACTCCCAGAGAGCCAGCATGGAGGTGGGGAGAGCTGGCTGAGAGGGCTGGGCTTAGCGGGGTCTCACGGTGCCCGCCTGGGAGGGTCTGGTAGCTGGTGGGCACCGGGGCCAGCGCGGGGCAGGTGGTACGCAGGGNGGGCAGAGGGGCACTCCCAGAGAGCCAGCATGGAGGTGGGGAGAGCTGGCTGAGAGGGCTGGGCTTAGCGGGGTCTCACGGTGCCCGCCTGGGAGGGTCTGGTAGCTGGTGGGCACCGGGGCCAGCGCGGGGCAGGTGGTACGCAGGGTGGGCCGGGGTTTCACGAGGCCAGGAGCTTCGAGGGCCCGTTCTGGTGGTTTCTGATAAGAGAAGGAAGGGATGGTCAAAATCCGTGGGAGACTGGGAGATGGGCTGGGGGTAGGAGCAGGGCAGAGGGGTCCCACTGCCAGCCTGCCCGGCGGTCTTTGCCCGAGGTCTTGGCCCAAGTCCAACGACCAGCTGCCCCCACCTGCCTCCCCTCTCAGGCAACGGTCTGGGGGCTTGGAGCTGGAAGCAGTGCTGTCTGGCACCTCCTCTGAGGTGTGCGGGCTGAACCAACGGGTAAGGCCCGGCCCCTGCCCCTGGAATATCTCTACTCTGAAGCAAGAGCCGCGGCCCCTGCAGGGAGCTCCTAGTCTTGAGAGAGGGCACACAGACCATTCCTGGAAACCCCCAGCTGCTGGAGGAGCTGTTGTGCCCTCCCCTTGGGGGGCGGTTCACAGTCTGAGGGCGGAGGCCGGCAGGCAGGCTAAGAACCAGCAGGCCTGCTGGGAGTCCAGCGTCTTCACCAGGCCGGTTCAGAGACGAAGAAGGCAGGCAGGACCCAGAGACACCGCTGTCCCTCTGGGATCAGCCTGAGGCCAGGCCCTGGCCGGGAGGGGTCTCTGTCAGAGTGGCCCGGGGCACAGGTTCAGGCTGTGGCAGGAGGTGGGTCCCTGTGCAAAACAGTTATTAGCGCTGCTCCTCCGGCGAGACAGGGAGGGTCTATTACAGGGCTAGAGCCACAGAGACAGCCTGCCTCCTTACCCCACCCGCCCCACCGCGCGCACACACCTGGGCACAGACGTGCACACGCATGCAGACGGACGCGCCGGGCCTGTCCTCGTCCTCAGCTTCTTCACTGTGACCTGAGGGTCATCACAGCTCTCCCGCACGCCCCCTTCCTCTGGGACACGCGGATGTGGGCACACACTCGTCCTCACACACTCACACCGGCAGGCCCACGGTGCCCTGCTCCAACCACCCCCAACTCACACACAACCTACCCAACACATCCTTGCATGTGAACTTTCACACAAGTGCACACAGGTGTATATGCAGTTGGGGGACTGTGGCAGGGTCCTGGGACCCCTGTGAGGGTGAAGAGAACCCTCACTACCCCCCAGCAGCATTCTCTCTCTGGGGTGGACCCCACACATCAGCCAGGTGCCAGCGGGGCCCCCGGCTCGGTGCCCTTGCCCTCTTTGCTGAGGAAATGCCATTTTGGCCGGGGGGAGGCTGTGTGAGAGGCATGCAGGTCTGGCTTCAGTGGCCCCGAAACTGGGCTCCCTCGTCTCTAAAGCAGGGATGCACACAGCCATGGGGAGGTCGCGGAGGGGGCGGGGGCCACGAGAAGACCTGGATGCAGGCTGATGAGTGTAAAGCGCCTGGGACATCGCAGATGCTCAGTGAACGCAGGCTGGGTGGGTTGGGGGCAGTGGGACTCCCTGGAGCGTGGAAGAGAACAGATACGATCAGGCGTGTTCCACAAACCTGTTGCATTCCAGGCCTCGATCTGGGCACTGGGGCCTCAGATTAAAGCGAAGTCCAACCAAACTCTGTTCCCTCCCTTCCCTCAAGGTGCTCACTCGCCCAATACTGCAGAGGCTGGATTCTGTGTCAACAGCCAATTCCAAGTCAGTGTGGGGTGTGCTGGGAGACGAGACGTATGGAAAAGCGGCAGGGGGCCGGGGGGGGAGCGTGGGGTGGCCACTTCTCAGGAGGTGATCTTAGTCAGTGACTGTCCCTCTTTGAACTCAGTTCAGTTCAGTTCAGTCGCTCAGTCGTGTCCGACCCTGCGACCCCATGAATCGCAGCACGCCAGGCCTCCCTGTCCATCACCAGCTCCTGGAGTTCACCCAGATTCACGTCCATCGAGTCAGTGATGCCATCCAGCCATTTCATCCTCTGTCGTCCCCTTCTCCTCCTGCCCCCAATCCCTCCCAGCACCAGGGTCTTTTCCAATGAGTCAACTCTTCGCATAAGGTGGCCAAAGTACTGGAGTTGAACTCAGTTTCCCCAAATATAAAATGGGCTTGAAAATAACCAGATCACTGCTGGCTCTGTGCCAGGCACGTGGCGTGTGGCCTCTACCTGGGTGGAGCCCGTGGGCCCTTCCTCCCCTTCTGAGCCTGGGCTAGGGGGCTGGGGGTCGGGATGAGGCTGTCTGTTTCCACGGAGTTCCTGCAGTTTCTTCCCCAGGATCCCAGTCCTGCGGACCCCAGGTCTCAGGGGCAGGGTGAGGGGTCACGGCAGACCCTGGAGTGTGCTTGGCCACGGACAGGTGCAGCCAACCCCCTCAGCTAAGGGGCTGCGGGTGTTTCTGGCGGCCGCAGATCTGGGGAAGCGTCAGCAGTGTCCTGACTCCTGGGAGCCCTCAGTCTAACAGGAGAGGCATGGATTCCCTTCTGTGCCCTCCAGCGTCCAGTCAGAGGGGGCACGTGGCACAGCAAACTCACCCTCTGATGAGGTAAGTCTCTCCAGAATGTCAGAGCTGGGAGGTCCCTTAGACCCTCTCCTGAGTCTCCAAGGCTTGGCCTGGAGAGACCCACTCAGGACCCCGAGGGCGGGACTCACGTGAGGAGGGTGGGTGTGTCTCACGGGCACTGGGGCAAACTGCGGCCAGCAGTCCTCCAAAGACTTCCAAAGTCAGGACTGTGCAGGCAGGCCTCCAGACCCGCCACTCCCAGGTAAGTCTGTGATCTGGTTCCTGCCCTTGGCTGGGCAGTCAGCAAGCGCAGGTCCCACCTTCCCTTTTTTCAGGTGGGGAAACAGACCAGAAGGAGGAGGTAGTTTTCAGGCCGTGAGGCCTTCAGCAGATCTCTGCCAGCCTGTCTTTGCCTCCCGCAGGACGAAAGGAATGGACCTAGCTCAGCGACTGGCTCTGAGATACTACTAACTCCTGCTGCTAAGTCGCTTCAGTCGTGTCCGACCCTGTGCGACCCCACAGACGGCAGCCCACCAGGCTCCCCCGTCCCTGGGATTCTCCAGGCAAGAACACTGGAGAGGGTTGCCATTTCCTTCTCCAGTTTTTCCTTTAAAATTGGAGGAAGTTACAGTTCAGTACACACAGGCAAAGTCCTATCCGACTCTGTGACCCCATGGACTGTAGCCCACCAGGCTCCTCTGTCCATGGAATTCTCTAGGCAAGAATACTGGAGTAGGCTGCCATTCCTGAAATAAAGCTCAGCAAATCTCACCGTGATTACTACGTCATCACTGCTGTGAAGCGCCAATGAGGCCGGAAGGCTTTGGGAAGGAGGGGATTTGTATTTATTTGGCCGCATGTGGGGTCTTAGTTCCAGGATCAAGGATCAGCTGAAGGCCCCTGCAGGGAAAGCGCGGAGTCTTAACCACTGGGCCACCGGGGAAGCACCGGAGGAGGTGATTTCTAAAGGGGGCGCGCGCGAGGCCTGGGGGGAGCAGCGGCCGGGACCGAGGGCAGAAACAGGCATAGCGCGCACCGCACCGGAGCGCGGGGCCGGGTCCTGGCCCCTGGTCGCGGTCCCCGCAGCCCTCGTTTCCACGGTGACGGGCCGCCCCAGTTGGGCGCCGACCCCCTTTGCGGGGCGCAGAGGCGGTGCCTCGCAGCGGGGAAGGGGGCTCAGGCCGGCTGCTCCCCGCCCGCGGCGACCCTCAAAGGCGGCAGCCGCGGGGCCGGAACCGGGCGGCGGGCGCGAGACGGGGCGCGGCGGGGCCGGGCTGGGCTTGCTGGGCTTGCTGCCCCGGCCAGGCCCCGAGCTCCCCCTCCTACCCCGCCCTCCCGCCGGCAGGTGGGCGCCCGCCCCGGGCCCGGAGCCGACGCCGCCCCCGGCCGCCCCGCTCCCCGCGCGCCTTCCCGGCCGCGGACTCTCCCGCAGCGCCCGCAGCTCCCGCCTCGCTCCGCGTGCCCGTCTCCGGCCGCGGGGAGCAGGGCCAGCCTCTGACTGGGCAGGGTGGACAGCTCCAGGCCGGGGCTCCAGAATCAGGAGACAAGACTAGAAATTGGATTTTTTTTTCAAAGTATGTATTTATTTTTGAATATGTTACTGAAACATATGTTGTAGGTGCAGTTACACAGGAAGGATATACAGGCCACCCAGGCCCACCCCAACCTTCCCGGCTCACACACACACACACACACACACACCCTACCCAGGGCTGGCTGGGGGCGCCTCAGGGGGTCCAACCGGAAAGCACACAAATGGTGGCAAGTTTGGACAGGTGGCTGTGGCGTGATGGATGAGATGGCAGACAGAAGGATGGATGGGCTGGGGGACAGACAGACAGACAGGCGATGACTGCCTGGCTGGGAAGGGCTGTCTGGGAAGTGATGGATGGGACACAGAGGGCTGAGAGGGACCGGGAGGATGGGGGGAAGAAGGAAGTGGGACAGATAGACAGATAGACGGACAGACAGACTGACAGATGGGGAGACGGATCGGGGGATGGGGAG
>SJYX01007693.1:95676-122860 GCA_006410675.1 Oreotragus oreotragus | reverse complement strand
GGGGGGCGCCCGGGACACTGAGGGGCAGATGGGCGCCCGGGACATGAGGGGAGGGGCATCTCAGTCTTCCCCGCCCTGGACTGTGGCCCGACCCTTCCCCACCCAGAGGCTCTGCGGCTTAGCCAGGCCCCAAGGGCAGGATTTGCAAGGAACCCACTTCAAAGGGTCCCAGGAAGCTTGAGCAAGCCCCAGAGGAAGCAGCACAGCCTCTAGCCCAGGTCCGGGGGTGGGGAAACCCTGCTATTATAGGGGCTTCCTCCCACCCTGCCTCCTCTCCCAGTGTGGGTGCCACCTTTAAGTTCCCCTTCCCCAACCTCAGACCACCGCACCAGGGGAGCAGAGCTCCAGGAAGCTCACGTGAACGGCTGTGCTCAGGCCTGCTTTGCAGCTGCTGCTGGGGAAGGCGTTTCTTTGAGAAAGATGCAGCCGAGTACTGGCATGTGTGTGCAATGCACAGACATTTACTGAGTACCTGCTGTATGCCAGCTCCACGGGGCACGGCCGGATGGAGTGAAACTGGGCTTCTGTCCCGAATGGAGTCCCTCTGCCTGAAGGGGAGGGGAGGTGAGGAAGTAGTTACAACCCCGGGTGAGAGCTGAGGTTTGTTCCAGGGTGAGATGACTGATTCCCCTGGGAGTGCCCAGCTTGCTTTTCAAAGTGACTTTTGATTGTAAAGGTAAAAGTAGCTAAGGTTTAACGCTCACTCACTGTACGCCAGACCCTGTGCTAAGGGCTTAATGTGTAATCTCCTTTAATCCCAGAAGCCATCCTGGAGGCTGGAAGCCATCATTATGCCCATTTTACAGATGTGGCAGTTGAGATGGTAAGACTTGCCCAAGGCCACACGGTTGGTTAATGGCAGAACCCAGGTCTGCCGGGCCCGTGATTTGGTCATTCACCTGCCAGATCTGACCTGGCCCACACTGCTGGCGAGATGCTCTCCTACATTTAGTGGCGGGGCGGGAGGCGGGGTGGGGGGTCCAGTGTCTCTCCTCCAACGTTGTTCCAAGGCAAGACTGGAAGAAGGAGAAGGAGAGGACCTCCCCGGTGGTCCAGCGGTCAAGACGCCACACTCCCAGTGCAGGGCGCCGGGGTTCAAGCCCTGGTCAGGGGACTAGATCCCACATGCCACAAGTAACACCTGGCACCGCCAAGTAGATGACTTTCAAATAAGAAAATGAGTGAAACAAAACGGTTAGTTGTAAAAAAAGAAGGGATAGGAGTTGCCGAAGTGGAAAGGGCATCTGGGGAGATGATACAGTTTGCACAACAGGAGGCAGATATGAGACCACACGGTGTGTTAAAAAAAGAGTGGCTAGACTGGGCTCTGGGGTGAAACACACTCAACTGTTTAGTTCCACCTCTGTGGTCCTGGCAGTAGGACTTTAGGCAGGCCAGTTCTTTCTGAGTCTCAGTTTCTTCACCTGCAAAAGTGGAGACAACACTAACTTCCCCTTCTAGCGATGCGTTCACAAGTAAAAGTGGCTTGGCACCTAGGAGGCCTTTGAGAAAACGAGTGCGTGGAAGGGAGAGGACTGGTTTAGAGGGCCAGCGCCAGACGTGGCATCTGTGGAGAGGCTCCTGCGTCCGCGCACTGTTGTAACTGGTGCTGGGACTGAAAAGGGCTGTTGGAATCATTCCTTGCCTCCGGGAGCTTACAGTCTAGTCCAGAGGCAGTGCAGAGGCTCCGAAGACAACTAAGAGCTGAGCTGGCTGAGACCAGGGTCCTGGGGCATGTAGCAGGGAGTTCCTGGAGGTCGAGGAGGGCCTGATCCCTGGGGGCTTTGCTGCAGAGGTGGTCGCTGGACTGCCCTTGAAGACTGCCACAGGGCATCATTCCCGGTATCCAGCCGCAGTGGCCCTCTGGGTTCTGAGCGATTCAGTTCTTCCAGAGGCAGCGGAGAGAAGTACCTGGGAGAGGGCATGCCAGATCTATCTAGGCTGCCTGGCCTAGGACTCCAGTTATTTTCCAACTTAAAAAAAAAAAAATTATTTGGCTGCACTGGGTCTTCGTTGCACACACAGACTCTTCATTGCGTCAGGCAGGACCTTCCGCTGCGGCGTGCAGGCCTAGTTTTTCTGCAACATGGGGGATCTCTGTTCTCTGACCAAGGATCAAACCCATGTCCCCTACGCTGCTAGGCAGATTCTTAATCACTGGGTCACCAGGGAAGCCCCTGTTTTCCGGCTTTTACGAGCAAGCCTGACCCTTTGCAAAAGGGCACAGGAACAGTGCTCCCCCGTGGGTGAGACTGGTTTCAGTGTTTACTGTTGTTATCTGGCTGTCTTGAGCACCCCCGCCCCCAGTAAGTCCTAGCACAGGTGGGCACCTGAGCGTGCTGGTGGGCTGAAATCGGGGATTAGCAGGTGAGAGCCCTGCAGCCACACCCACACAAACACTCACACCTACACACAGACACACACCCACACCCACACACATTCACACCTACACTCACACATATGCACACGCCCACACCCACACACTCACACATTCACACCTACACTCACTCACACATATGCACACGCCCACACCCACACACACCCACACCCACACTCACACCCACACTCACACACATACTCACACAAACACACCCACACACACACTCACACCTACACACACACATGCACACGCCCACACACACCCACACACTCACACAAACACACCCACACTCACACTCACTCACACACTCACACACATCCTCACACAAACACACCCACACACACTCACACCTACACACATACATATGCACACGCCCACACACACACTCACACCCACACACTCACACAAACACACCCACACTCACACACACACTGACACCCACACACTCACTCGCACACTCACACTTGCACACACATGCACACACACACTCAGTCACAGTCACACACACACGCACATGCACACAGCCACACTCGCACACTCACACACGTACACACACTCGCGCACACACACACGCACACTCACACACACACACACTTGCACACACACACGCACACTCATGCACACGCACACTCAGTCACACACACGCACACGCACATGCACTTGCGCTCGCTCGGGCCCCACTTGCTGCAGCAGAAGCCCTGCTTGCTGCTGTGGCACTCAGGTCCCAGGGCTCTGTGGGGCCTTTATGGGGTGATTCCATCTCCATCAGGGCTTATTAGGGCACCATGAATATCGCCTTTCAGGGCGCTTTATAAGACTCACTGAAGAGCTTTCCTTCTTAGCAGTCAGCACAGCAGGAAGGACTCAGGGTTAGACAGGAAGAGAGGCAAGGGCGTGTCGCAGGTGAGTGACTGAAGACCAAGGTGCCCGCTCCACGCCCTCCGGCCGCTGACCATCCTGCCCACAAGCTTCTGCTCCTGTCCTGTGTCACAGATGAGACGCAGTGCTAGGCTCTCAGTCCCTAGCTGGGCACGGCCTCCAGGCACTCAGCGCCCAGCCAGCAGGGCCTGCCTGCCTGCAGCCGGCCCGCACGAGGCCCAGGCCACCGCGCTAGGTCTCTCACACACCTACCAACACCTTCCTTTACCCCTCGGTTCATGAGTTCAGCCAGAGTGTGCCGGGTCCCAACTACGTGTCAGATGCTGTTCCCCACACACCTCCCTGCCCTCTTGGACAGCATCTTCTGGTGGCACACCCATCATACAGAGCCTGCAGTGGCGTGCAGCACAGCACACGCAGCCTTACACACAACACACAGGAAGCCTGATGCCCACCACGCAATGCCCATAACCCAGAGGGCCCAACACAACTGCAAAACCCTCATGCATGCCATGTACTACACACATGCACACGCACACACACCCCTCACTGCCATCCACGGGGCCCTGTGCACACCTCCTGCCCCTTTCCTCAGCCACAGACGCTGCTGCCTCTGGCTGAACCACGTGTGACCACAATAACAGCTGAGATTTAAGAAGCGCCTTCCGTCGTCTTGGCCTCTGTGGTTAACATGCACGCTCGCTTTCATCTTCACAGTAACCCTCTGAGGTAGGTTCACACATCTTCCGGATGAGCAAACTGAGCCTCCAAGAAGCGAAATGTCCAGAAACTCATAGACTGACTCCACAGGTCATGCTCTCAACCTCTGCCGAGTGCAGCACACCCACAGTCACATATAAATCCTCTCTTGTCCACACATGCTCTCACACACAGACACATGTCCACATACTCGCACAGACACTTGTGCACTCACACGCTCTCAGAGGACAAGACTCTCCTCCCGTCATCTTGGTCAAAGGCTTTAATTACACTGCCCCTACACCTGTAATTAATCCCTCTCCCCCTTTCCTGGGGAGATGTCTGAACCCGCTTCCCAAGGGCGGGCGCCAAGGCTGACAGGCCGAGATGACCACGTCTGGCAGGGAGCCCAGGAGCCAGAGCAGCCCAGTGTGGCTGTTGGGTGAGAAAGTCCAGGGGGATCAAGAAGAGGCTGGGGGGAGAGGGGAGGTGGGCAGAGGGGGCGGTGGCTTCCAGGAAGCCAGGCCCTCCACAGCGGTTCCTCCTGGACTGGGCCGGCCACGTGGCAGGTTGGGCAATGGGGGGTGGTGGGTGGACAGGTAGGCAGGCAGGAGAGAGAACACTTCCCGCTTCTTTCACTAATGCCAGGCACTTCTGTCAGGAGGGGCAATGAGCTCACATCTAGGAACTTTTGGGGAGAGGCTCCTTGAAGGAGCAAGTGGGAAGCCAGTGTCCTCCAAAGTGTTAAAACGGACCAACTGATTCTACCATTCCAGGGCTGGTGGGGAGGGGTGTCCAACTGATTCTACCATTCCAGGGCTGGCGGGGAGGGGTGCTCTGCACAGCAGCCTCTGGGCCTCCCTTTCCCAGGATAGGCAGCAGAGACTACGCAGATTCAAATCCTCACTCCTCTACCTTTGAGCTGTGCAGCCTTTGGGCATATTGTTTAGGCTACTGCAGCCTTCGTTTACTCCTCTTGTTCAGTTGCTAAGTCTTGTCCAGCTCTTTGAGACCCCAGGGACTGCAGTGAGCCAGGCTTCCCTGTCACTCACTATCTCCTGGAGCTTGCCCAAACTCATGTCCATTGAGTCGATGATGCCATCCAACCATCTCATCTTCTGTCGTCCCCTTTTCTGCTTTCAATCTTTCCCAGCATCAGGATCTTTACCAAAGAGTTGGCTCTTCGCAAGGGGGCGGGTGGGGGTCTGTCTCTTATACACATCTGGTTCACNGACTCACCCGCCCCCGCCGCCGCGCTGGGTGAGGGGCCGCGAGGACTTCGCCCAGGGCGGGGCCGCGGGTGGGTGGGGGCGTTGCCGCCTCGGCTGGGGTCGCGGAGCGGACGGGGGCTCTTGCCCTTGGCCGAGGCGCTTCCTGTCCACCCGTCCTCCCAGCCGAGGCCGGCTTCAGTTTCCGACTGAGAAGGTCTGCCCGCCCGCGGGGGCAGAGGAGGTTTCCGCAGGCTCCACCAGAGGGAAGTGCAGAGGAAACCGGGCCCCGTGAGAAGCTTCCTTCAGCCTTGCCTTCCTTTTCCGCCTCCCGACCTGGGGCTGGAAGTCTTGCTGTTCCAAGTTGGGAGTAAAAGAGGCCCGAGCCGGAACTCTTTGGGGGTGAGGCTGGGGGCGGCATCTTGCCCGCGCCCCTAATCAGTCGGGGTTCCCGATCCCAACTTGCAGCCGAGTGGGTGGGCTCTTCTGTGGCCCTCAGTATCCCCCACCCCACCTTTCTGTCCTCCTCCTGGAGGATTGTGGTTCGAGGGAAGGAGGGAGGCAGCCGCCCTCGCTGCAGGCCTTCCCTGAAGGCCCGGGAGCTGGGGTAGGGGGAGCAGGCAGGACTGGTGCCCTGGGTGATGATGGCTGTGCTGTAGCCTGGCCGGGGGCTGCTGTCGAGCCCCCCTAGCCTAGATGATAGTGCCCAGCACACCCCGACGTGCGTGGCATGGGGGAGGAAAAGGACCAGGGGAGGTTTTTGCTCAGGCTCCCAGAGTCCCTGTGAGGGCCTCCCCAGGGAGCTGCACCTGTGGTGGGGGGNGGGCTGCTGTCGAGCCCCCCTAGCCTAGATGATAGTGCCCAGCACACCCCGACGTGCGTGGCATGGGGGAGGAAAAGGACCAGGGGAGGTTTTTGCTCAGGCTCCCAGAGTCCCTGTGAGGGCCTCCCCAGGGAGCTGCACCTGTGGTGGGGGGTGGGGGCGGGATGCCCCAGCTGGGACTCCACGGATGTGGAGCCTCTGCCTGGAGATGGGGGTGCAGACACCAGCCCCTTCCACCTTCACCCAGGCTGCTGTCCTCTCCCTCGTCCTTTCCCTAAGTGCAGGCCCTGGCCGCCTTAGCAGCCTTAAACTCTTAGCAGCCCCTGAATCTGTCCTTTTACAAACAGGGAACCTGAGGGCGCCCTGAGCCCTTTGTCCCCAGAGGGTTAGCTCTGAACATCTGGCTTCTTGGGCTCCAGGGCCCAGGGCCGCTGCACCGAGGTCTGGGGCTGGGTTTCCCTGAGATGTGAGAACACCTGCAGGGCTTGCCGGCCTGAACTGGGAGGTGGGCTGGAGAGCTCTCCTGAGGCCTGGGAGCCCTTGGCGTCTTGGTTCTCTCAGAGCCCAGTGTGCCCTCTGTCCCCATTTCTCTTCGTTCCTCTCCCTGTCCTGCCCCCCAGCCCCAGTCCCCTGTCTCCCCGCTTCGTTAGGAACCAGCCTGTCTCCTTCGGAGGGATGGGGAGACCAGGGAGGTGATGCCTTTTGAGTAAAGAGCTCTCAAGCATTGTGGACCCACAAGGTTGATATTTGCAATGGAATTTCAGACTGAGAAGAAGGTTTTCCTGGGGGTGGGATGAGGGCCGGGGCCCCTGGATGAGCCCAGCTTAGCCCAGGCCTTGGTGAAGCCTTCAGGGCCCGCGGAGGGGCTCCCAGCCCATGCCCATACCAGCTGGGTCCCTGGAAGCGGAGAAGCCGCCCGTGAGGGTGGGGCCGACGGAGCCGGGCGCCTGTTCCTGGTGATCGGCTCTAGGGAATTTCCCCCGGGAGGGAGGGGGCTCCTTCCTGTGTGAAGGCTTCTTTTCTTCTCCAATGAGCCCTGTGACATTTCTAAAAGCAGTTCTTGGGCTGGAAGGGGAGCAAGCTCCGGCAAGGGTCGTGGGGGTCCCTCCGTGCCAGGTTAACCCTTCAGCCCCTGGGAGCCATGAGCCCCCTCCCTCAGGAGTGTAGACTGCAACATCCCCCTCCCCGTCTAGGGAAGGGGGGCGTCCTCTCACCTTTGTCCTCCTACTTCCCCGGGCTGGAGCCAGGAACCCCCGGATTCCTTCCTGTGCAGCCAGAACATTCCATTTGCCAGTGGGCCTAGTGAATTTCCCAAGCCTGTGCCTCGGGCATGTCTGAGCAGATCCCTGCCCCTGCCCACCCCCCAGCCGCCCTCCCCTGTCCCCTCAGCCTCGTGCCATCCCCAGCCTGGCTGTGGGCCTTTCCTGGAGGGCCTGGCCGGGTCAGCAGCGGTCAGCTGGCAGCACTCTGCTCTCAGTCCCGGGGGAGTGGGGTGGTCTGCCCTTGGCAAAGGGTTTCTCAGAGTCTGCCCAGGCTCCCCTCCCCGTCCTCTGCATCTGTCTAAATCAACCTCATCTCCACCTGCCTGGGATTCCAGCCTGAGAGGCACTCAGGTCCAGGCCTTGAAGAATGCTGCTTCTCGGGGCCATGTTCCTCAGGTTTCAGAGTCCAGAAGAAGTCAGCACTAGGTCCCTCCCTGGCCCCTCCCCTCAGGGCTTTTCCTCTGAATCTGGGGGCCTTACAGACGGTTGCTGCTGGTTCTCCAGGCCCCGGATCCTCCGGGGAAGGTCGCTTCTATTGGTAGCTGCCTGGACATTACTTGGAAATGGAGCAGGATGCTGCACCAGGGGTCTTGACTGCAGTCGATGATGCTGGCAAAGCTAGGGGTGGGCAGTGGGAGGTGCCTGAGGGCATGGCTGGATCTGGGGAAGCCCCTGGCAACGTGTCCTTCCCACGAATTCTGATGCCTCTCTGGGGACAGTGAGGTCCTGGCAGCTGTTTGCTCTGGGCCTGGACCCTCCCTTTAAGGGTTTCCATCTCAGTCCCTGGACGCCTCTGGCAGGTCAGTGGCCAGGGTGTCAGGGACTGGAGGCAGCGGGAACGGCTCACCAGGGCCAGGCCTCGCCAGCTGGGTGTGTCTGTGGGTCCCTCCTGGAGGCCCCATGGGTTGAGGGCTTTGTTCTGCCTGCTCTGTGGCTTTTGTGGTGGGAAGATCAGTTTTCAGACACCCCCCCAGCAATCCCACTCCCCTTCCTGGAGTCGTTCCCACCTGCTAACAGCTCTCTCCTCTTGGAGGGCCAGGAGACACGTGTGTACACTCGCATGCTGCAGCTGTATGACCTCTGTGGGGTTGAGGGTATTTTGTGCTATGTGTGTGGGGTGGGGGATGTGGCTGGAGCAGACAAGGGTGCCCCCAAGACCTGCGTGCGTATGAACTGCTGCGGAAGGGCCTCTTCAGGAAGCAGGCAGAGAGGCCTGCTGTCACTCAGGGCTGGCCGCTGTCCCCTGCTGGGCTGAGCTCTGCCCTCTTTGCCCAGCTGGGGCTGTTAGCGGGCGGCGTGGCTGGAGGGAGAGGCCTAGTCCTCACTTGTCCTGTGCTGTGACGGGGTCCCCTCCCTCCCCGGGGGCCCTGCCTCCCTGTTTCTGGAGAGATGGGTCTTCTTGGCTGTGCTGACCGAGTGGTGGGGTCTCTCTCTGGGGGCTGGGGAAGCCTTTAAGGGCACTTGGGATTCCTGGGGGGCTCCTGCCTTTTCCACGTGGCCTGCTCCCTGAAGATAGCTCCAAGCTGACCCAGGTTCCCCTCTTTGATCTCTTACAGTCGTCCTGTTGGATTTCGCTGCGGCTAAAGGGGAGCTCGGCTGGCTCACACACCCATATGGCAAAGGGGTAAGTTGTCTGGGGTGGGTGGGGGCCTGGGGACAGGGAAGCTGAGACCTGGGGAGGATGGAGCCTGGCCCAGAGCCCATGGCTCAGCCAGGGTTTAAATCCAGGTTTCTCACCAATTAGGCAGGCTGGGGCGAGAGGGCAGGGAAGGGCCCTGAGAGATAGGGAGAGCTGGGAGAGAGCTGGTAGACAGCCGGAGGCCTAGCAGAGCAGGACCCCAAGATGCCCCAGAAGGCTGATGCCCAGAGGAACCCCCTCTGGCTCCCTCCATTCCCCTCTTGGCAGGGAAAGAGTTCAAGGCTCCCCCTGTCTTTGAGGTCCTGGCTCAGGAGATGAGGGGTGAGCTAGAGACAGAGAACAGTGTTCCCAGGTCCCCACAGCCCCGGAAGCCAGATCAGGTTCCTTCCGGCCAGGCCCCTCTCCTTGCTTCTCCAGCCTTTGCTTCCCTTTCCTGCTTGAGGCTGAGTTTGCCTGGTCTCTTTCCCACCAAGTTCACCCTTCCCCTGCCCAGCGGTCCCCTGCCCTCCCCTCACCCTCCCCTCCCCCTGCCCACCCCTTGCCCTTCTCTCCTTCTCCCCCTTTCCCTTCCCTCCTCCTCCCCCTCCTCTCCTTTCACCCTGCCCTGCTGTGTCCTGGACAGGTGGGCAAGACCCCAGGGCCCTCTCCCCAGCTTTGCGTGTGCTGCTGTGTGGCCTTGGGGAGGATACTGATGCTCTGGGCCTCGGTTTCCCCTGTATTGAATTTGTTCTGGAGCCTGAGCTGTCTCCAGGGGGTACTCAAGACCGTTTCTGTTGCTGGCCAGATCTGTGAGTGAGCTGGGCACCGGACCCTGGTCACCTTAGCTCCACAGGCTTGGAGTTTAATGTCAGCAGGTTCCAGGATCCTAGAAGGTCATCCAGCCAAGTCATGACACAGAGTAGGAAACTGAGGCCCAAGGGCATCTGAGGCCAAGGTCGCACAGTGCAGCCCAAGCCTTTCTCCTTGGCCCCTTCCGCTTTTTTCATACCTATGTTCATTCATTCAACAAGTACTTTGCCGAGTACCTACTGCATTTGAGGTAGGCCCTGGGGATGCAGAAATGCCCTAAGGAGCTCAGACTCTGCTGTGGCAGCAAGACATAGTTGTCACCACGTGGGTGCTAAGACGGCGGAGGCCATGGGAGTCCGAGGGAAGCACTCGCCCCAGCCGTGGCCCAAGCTGGGGAGCCTTCCTGGAGGAGGCTGAGCAGTCATCTGAGCAGTGATGCGGAATCAGCTGCTGTTGCTGACCCGCCCGCTTCCCTGCCACTCGCGTGCGTCTGCACAGGGCATGATGGTGATGGCGATGCCGCCGGGTGCCTCGTGTGCCCGCCACCCACGCCAGGCAGTGTGCGCGGCATTCGGTAGCCTGCTGTCATTCATCCTCGCGGCGAGTCTGTGGAGCGGCTCTGGCCCCCGTGGCAGGACGGCGACTTTGAGGCTCAGAGAGCTAAAGCCATCTGCCTGAGGCCACACGGAATCCCAGCCTCCGCCCTCTGCTCACTGTCTAATATAGAGGTTTAGCACCCCGGCGCTGGCGTCAGGGGTGATACCATGGGGTCAGATCCAGGTCAGCCACTGGTAACGTGTGAGGGAGACTTGGAGCCCCTTCCTGGACCCGAGAGTGAGGCTGGCAGGAAGCGGAGTGCCTGGCGCCCGCCCGCCTCCTGCCTGGTGCCTCTGGGCCCCGCCTCCCTGCCCACCCCCGCCTCTCGCCCCGCGCAGTGGGACCTCCTGCAGAACATCATGAACGACATGCCCATCTACATGTACTCCGTGTGCAACGTGGTGGCCGGTGACCAGGACAACTGGCTCCGCACCAACTGGGTCTACCGCGGGGAGGCCGAGCGCATCTTCATCGAGCTCAAGTTCACCGTGCGGGACTGCAACAGCTTCCCCGGGGGCGCCAGCTCCTGCAAGGAGACCTTCAACCTCTACTACGCCGAGTCGGACGTGGACTACGGCACCAACTTCCAGAAGCGCCAGTTCACCAAGATCGACACCATCGCGCCCGACGAGATCACGGGCAGCAGCGACTTCGAGGCGCGCAACGTGAGGCTGAACGTGGAGGAGCGGTCCGTGGGGCCACTCAGGCGCAACGGCTTCTACCTGGCCTTCCAGGACGTGGGTGCCTGCGTGGCGCTGCTGTCTGTGCGCGTCTACTACAAGCAGTGCCCCGCGCTGCTCAAGGGCCTGGCCCGCTTCCCCGAGACCATCGCCGGCTCCGACGCGCCCGCCCTGGCCACCGTCGCGGGCACCTGCGTGGAGCACGCCGTGGTGCCCCCCGGGGGCGAGGAGCCCCGCATGCACTGCGCCGTGGATGGCGAGTGGCTGGTGCCCATCGGCCAGTGCCTGTGCCAGGCGGGCTACGAGAAGGTGGAGGACGCCTGCCAGGGTGAGTGCGGGCGCTGCGGCGGAGGCCGTGTTCCCGGGCTCTGGTCTCCGCTCTTGCAGGCGGGGACCTTGGTAAGGTTGTCCTTGCTCTGAGACGCGGTGGTCCTGTTAGTGGAAACCGCAGAGGCTTCCTAGTTCATGAGGACGAATCCACTGAGGAAAGGACAGGGCGGAGGATGTGAGTGAAGACTCTCAGACAGGAATGCAAGCGAGAGTGTCAGTCGCTCTGTCGTGTGTGACTCTGCGGCCCCGTGGACTGTAGCCCACCAGGCTCCTGGGTCCATGGGATTCTCCAGGCAAGGATGCTGGAGCGGGTTGCCCTTTCCTCCACCCAGGGATCTTCCCAACCCAGGGATCGAGCCCAGGTCTCTCGCATCGCAGGCGGACTCTTTACTGTTTGCGCCACCGGGGAAGCCCCCAGAACCCCCAGGAATCCTGGAGTTCACGTCTTGGGTGTGCGTCTAGCGGTGTGGCTTTCAGCCAGTTCTTCACCCTCTCTGCGTCTGGGTTTCCTCGTCTGTACGATGGACAGGAACACGGTGCCCGTCTTGTAGGGCTGTTATGACAGTCAGGTGACTTAATACCCGTGAAATGCTTAGGTCAGTGTCTGACACACAAGTGTTTTTAAGTGTGATTGTTGTTTTTGGTTCATCCCAGAAGTTTACCTTGAGAATCTATTATGAAATAGTGCGGTGGGCACAGTGCCTTCAGTCCCAGGAGCCGGTTCCTTCTCCGTTGACTCGCTGTGTGACCCTGGGCAAGTCACTGAATCTCTCTGGGGCTCGGGCCCCTCTCTGGTTCTTGGAGGTGAGTGAAGTGGGCCCAGGACTTGCATCCCCTGGCCGCATGAGACAGTCCTCTGAGAAGCTGTTTGAAAAAGGCCTGCTTGGGAGGGGTGCTCAGGACTGCCTCCACCGCCTGCCCCACCCTGGGCCATGGGCCCAGGTCTGCCCACCGGGGCTTCTGCTGATGACGAGGGGGCCGGCATCATCAGACTCTCTGGGGACAGGGCCCGAGCTCTCATCCAGAGGCCGTGGCTTGGCACAGCCAGGCCTGTGATAGCGGAACGCGCTAAAGTGACGTGGATTCTTTCAGTGGTGACTTTTTCTGGAAATGGCTGTGGGGCAGGGCATTTGTGGAATGTGGGCCGACCTTTGGCAGGCTCTGGGAGCTTCTTTGCTGAGATAAGCGGGGTGTTGAGAAATCGGGGGTTCGGGGCCTGCACTTGCACATACCGACCAGTGACCTTTGGTGAGTGTCTCTTCACCTCTGGCCTCAGGCTTCCTGATCGAAAGATGAGAAGTTCAACTGTTCTAGCAGATTGTATTCTTACCTAGCAACCGTGTATCCTGCAAGGTTTCAGGTACTGGAGGACTCTGAAGCCCTTTCTCAGGGCTGCACTTGCCTCTTAGAGCCAGTCCTCAGAACCTTGCTCAACAGCCCCGAATGAGAAGTCTGCTCAGAGCCTCTCTGCCTGTGGCGCAGTCTCTGCCCTGCCCCCCCACCACCCTCTGCCTCCCAGCTGCCCTCTGCTCCTCAGCTGGCCCTGCCTGTGGTGACCTCAGGTGCACGCCCCCGGGTTTCAGACAGTGACCGCCGGGGGTTGGGGGGAGGCCGCCCTGGGTGAGCAGACTCCTCCCCATGACATCCTCACACAGGAATGCAGGCGGGGGGTGGGGGGCAGCTGAAAACTTTCCGCAGGCTGGTGATTCAGGCCCGGCTGCGATAAGTGGACAGTTGAAGTGGGGGGTGTCTCCGCATGAAGGGGGGTCGGGCTTCCCTGCCCGGGAGCGGGGGATCCAGCCTCTCAGGCTTTGTTTGTGAAGAGCTGAGCTGCCCCAGGAGAGAGGCCTGGTTTCCAGGACCGGAATCTTTGACTTTGCCCCAGGGACCCTCTGCCCCACCAGCCACTTGTTGCCCTGGTTTCCCCCCTTGGAGTCCCTCTCCCTAAATTCCCTTCTGTGTGGTTGGGAACTCCCAGCCTGGCGACTCTGAGCCTGCAGACCTTCCCCAGCCCCCCAGGACCCCGCTGGCGGGGGAGCGCCCGTTTCAGAGCTCGGTGCTGCCCCGGGCAGGCGCTCCGTCTGCCTGCTCCTGCAGGTCTGCTGCCCGTGCCATCTCACAGACAGGGAACTGAGGCTCAGAGAGGTGAAGAAAGCTGCCTGGCACCACACAGCTGAGACTAGTCGCCCCAGGACTGGGTCTGGCCGATGCAGCGGCGTCCAAGCCAGAGGGTGGCTCAGGAGGCGGGGCGGGAAGTGGCCGGGTCCTCTGGAATCCCTGAGTCAGCGCCCGGCCCGGATGGACGCTCAGGGCAGCAGGGTGGCAGGTCCCGGCACAGGCGGTGAGGGGGCTGGGGCGGGGGCTCTTCCCGAGCACGTTACAGAGGAAACCGGGAGCTGTCGGGCCTGTCCCCTGCCTGCCCTCCGCAGAGCTGTGGGCCGAGAGGGCCCCGCTGGGGCTTGACTGGTGACAAGCCAGGCCCGGAGCGGGGCTGGGCAGCCCCGGGTCAGCAGCACCCGGCTCGGGTGACCGCCAGCTCCTCCCCAGGGTCCCCTCAGGAGCTCAGGAGAGCGCTACACGGGCAGCGGAAGGGAGCTGCCGCCCAGGTGCTGTGCGGACAGGTGGGCACGCAGCCCGCTCTGCCAAGCTATGTCAGGAATGAGCCCGCTCCCCTCTGGCGCCCCCGGCCCCAGCCCTGCCTCAGGGACGCTGGAGCCGCTCAGGCTGGCCGCCATGTCCCTCGGGGCGGCTCTGTCTCCCTGTTTGTCTCGGCTTCCGGTCCTGGCACAGCAGCTGGTGCCTCGGCCCGGGGACTGCAGGCCAGGTGAGCAGGTGGCCAGCAGCTTGGGCGAGAGGCTTGGTCCAGCAGCTGGGGCGGGGGCTTGGGGGTCAGGAGGCCCCTCCTTGGGGGCTCCTGCTCCCTTGAGGGGCCCAGCCCCTCCCCGCTCCGGTCTCTGTCCCCCAGTGCCTGGACACCTCATCCCATGCCAGCATTTCCCAAGTGAAGTTTCCTCCGGAGAGCCNAGCTGGGGCGGGGGCTTGGGGGTCAGGAGGCCCCTCCTTGGGGGCTCCTGCTCCCTTGAGGGGCCCAGCCCCTCCCCGCTCCGGTCTCTGTCCCCCAGTGCCTGGACACCTCATCCCATGCCAGCATTTCCCAAGTGAAGTTTCCTCCGGAGAGCCGAGCAGTGTTTCACAGATGAGGAGACTGAGGCCCTGGGAGAGGAAGGGAGGGAGGGAGGTGGGGCCTGGCACGCGGAGGGCAGTGCACTGTCTTCAAATGCCCCTGGCATGTGGCTTTCTACCCGCAAGCTGTGTGACCTTGGTGAATCCCTTCTGGGCTTCATTCTCCCCACCTATAGGATGGGTTGGAGCCTTGGCACCCAGAGCCTACCTCCTGAGAGCCTGGGTTGCTGTGGCAAGCTGCAGACGGGGTGACCTCTGCATGGGGGGCACCTGAGTGGCCCAGACCTGGCCCAGGGGCCAGAGCTGAAGAGGAGGCACCCCATAGGCAGGCGGTGGCTCTGGGTGAGGGGCAGGGCGTCCCTAAGCATGGCAGGGGCTCACGCCCAGGCTGAGCGGGTGGTGGTCTGTGATCTCTGGGGAGTGCCCCTGGCCTTACTGCCGTGGTTTCTTCTGGCCTGAATGGGGGTTGGAGCCGTGGCAGCCAAGCCCCCCCCCCCCCCGCCTGCCNCCCCGCCCCTGCCTGCCCCCGCCCAGCCCTCAGCTCACTCCGAGTGCAAAACCTCCGTGGGGGGCCCTCCCTTCCTCCCTTCCTCCCGCACTGAGGTGAGCAGAGCGGGTCCCCAGAACGGAAGGAAGGAGGCAGGGAAAGCAAACAGCAGATGAAAGGCTGGCGCTGGGGAGGCGGAGTCTGGCTTATCGCAGCCTGGTGGAGGAATGTGCCCACAGAATGTTCCCTGGGGTGTGTGGGAGCGGGCCGCCGCTGGGGCTGGGGCTGTCAGTGCCCCGCATCTGCAGCAGGGTCGCCGACTGCTACCCGTCAGGTGCGGGGCGAAGTCCAAGCTTTGTGCCTTTGGGCTGGAGTGGCCAGCTGGCCCGGGCTGGGGCAGGTGACTGACCACAGGTGGATTGCCACCACCACCTCTTGACCCTGTGGCCTTGCCACCGCCGGCCGGGTGGGGAGCTGGGCCTGGAGGAGGGGCTCTGCCACTGGATCTGCGTCACACCAGAGGGCGTATGTCCCTGAGTCATCCCACGCTGCCACCTGAGGGGCGGGCATCGGGAACTGGAAAAACCAGGGTACACCCCTGGGCGCAGCCACCCTGCCCCTGTTCCCCTGCTCAGAGAGGCCTGGGCCTGCCAGGCGACAGGGCCGGGGAAGTTCTCCACGGGTGTGCCAGAGCCGGGATCTGGAGCTGGGCAGGTGGCATCTCGGGCACCACCCCCCAGGTCTCCTGGGTACCGAGACGTTCGTTTCTGTGGCCCTGGAGCCTGTTTGTGATGGGCATGTAGGTTCTGTCTTTACTCACATTCATCCGTCCAGTTGGCAGATGTCAGCTGAGCATCTGCTATGTGCCAGACCCTCTGTCGGGCCAGGGGACACAGAGAAAGCGGATTTCACTCCTGCGCCCCACCAGCTGCCTGTCTCACGGAAGACCCCAAATCGTCTCAGAAGGAGTCCGAAAGCCAGGGCTGTGAATTCCCCCGGAACAGGAGCGGTGTTTGTTTTTCTTGCCACGGTCTCCCGGCAGCTAGCATTATGCCAGACACGTAGGAAGTGCTCCGTTTCTGTTTGGTAAACACAAGATTGAGAAAGAGATGCCCTGATGGTCAGAAGGGGGCCAGAGATTGGAGAGTCCGGGAGGGCTGTGTACAGGAGCTCAAGCTGGGTATTGAAGGATGCATAGGAGTTTGCTGACGGGTGAAGGGACAGTGGGTATCTTGTGAGTGTGAGTTATGTTTGGGAGTGTGTGACCACCCAGTGTGTGACCCCTGTCCCCACTTGTCTGCCCAGAATGTCAGGAAATGCAACCCTTCGAGATCAGGAAGACCCGGGGGCCTGCCCGTGGCAGACACGTGGACTCTGGGGCCCCTGAGCATGGGAACACTCTGCCGGGGCCCAGGGAAGGCCCCGTGGAGCTCTGCAGCTGGAGGAGGGGGCAGCACATTCCCGTCAGGCCAGCACATGCCCTGCTGGGGCTGCCTCTCCACTATTCTCTGGCACATGCCCAGCGGAAATCTCTCCAAATTCCCTCTTTCCTGCCGGCAGCAGGCGGGCCACCCCCGGCTCAGACACCAAAGAACGGAGCCCGCCTCGGGTCCCGCTTCCTCCTCTGGCCCAGGGCTGGGGGGCTGGGGGCCTGGGGGCCTGGGGAGCAGCCACTGAGGGGCGAGGGGCCCTGTGGGGTTTACAGGTGCTGAAAGCCTTGTGGGGGTTGGGTCCCTCCACAGCCCGCCCGCTTGAGCTGGGGGGTGTGATTATGTTCTTGGGGGCCCCTGAGCACCCCGCCTCTGTGGGGCCAGGACCACCTGCAGCCAGTACTTACCCAGGGTGTAAGCCCCTCTGGCAGACAAGTCAGGGCATTCGGGGGAATTGAGATCCCAGGATAAACAGGGCCCAGCTTTCTGAAGTCTCAGTTTAACTTGTAGGTTTGGGGGAGGAGCGAGCTATTTTTGTATTGTAACAGATAAGTAATGAGAAAGAATGCAAAATACACAGGGATTCCTTAAATGCTACTGGAGACTTGAAAGGCCTTTGGGCCTTAACGTAGGAGGTCATGCTGGTGGGCCCTACCAGCTCCTCCCAAGCGGCCTGGGTGATGCCACTGTTTTCTCCCCAAGGACACAGCAGTGCCCCGTGTTAGGAGGCATCACCAACTCCCCTCCCCCAGCTGCTCTGAAATCAGTCTTGGGATTTTCTGGCTGTTGAAGCGGTCGGGCCTCCTCTCTTCTCTCTTTGGGGTTAAGAACTTTGCTTTCTCTTTGCTCCAAACTGACATGTCTGTGGGGAAAGGAGGGGGCTTTGAGGTCTGGGCTCCGGGGTTTTGGTTTTGTGACTTAGGAGCTTGTTGACCTTGACCAAGGTGTTTTACCTCTCTGAGCAGCAGCTTCCTCACCTCCAAAGTGGAAAGAATCATAACAGCGCCGAGTGTGATGACAGACTTATTGTGAGGACTAAATGAACATCAAGTGCTTGCTCCAGAAACTGCACAGAGCAGCTGCCTACTCAGTGGTCGCCGCGTGCGGCGGGCTCCAGGCTACACGGTCCTGGACGAGCCCGCTCCCCTGTGGCGTGTGCCCGAGCTCTCTCAGGGCCTGTGCTGACATTCTGCCATGGCAGGACGGGCAGGAGACGGGGGAGAAGCTTCCAGGATAGTCCCCTCGGGCCTCAACAAGCAAAGTCATTAACAGGCGCCACCACTGAAGACTCTAGAAACTGGGTGTCCCTTAGTTCCTTCCCCTGACCCTGCACCTCTGCTCGCAGAGGGAACTAGACAAGGAGGGAGACTGTCCCCAGCTTCTTTCGGCAGCATGGGTCTGACCATACCATCATTCCCCACATCAAGCCTTCAGTGGCTCTCACCACCCCTAGGAGAAAGCCCCAGTTCCTTGATCTGCCGTTAAGGGCCTTTCTCAGCTTGTCCCTGAGGCGGCTCAGACGTACTCCCTGCTACTCTCCAGGCTGTGCCCACAAAGCCACGCACACTTCCCGTCAGTCTTGCTCTTTCTCACCGCTAACTCTGCCTCCCAGCGTTTCTGCCCTGCTGAACTCCTGCTCAGCTCCTAAGCCCCGGCTGAAATGTCCCATGTTTGACTCCACAAGCCTCTGGCCAAGGCTGTTTCTACCCCTGTAGGCCTTTGCCCACCCCTTTCTGGCGGACGTCGTCCTGTGCGTCTACCCCCTGGGGTCGGGGACTCTGTCTCAGGGCTTCCCTGCTGGTTCAGACGGTAAAGAGTATGCCTGTGATACAGGAAGCCTGCGTTATCCTGGGTAATCCCTGGGTCCGGAAGGTCCCCTGGGGAAGGGAGCGGCTGCCCACTGCAGCATTCGTACCTGGAGAACCGCATGGACAGAGGGGGCTGGCGAGCCACAGTTCACGGGGTCGCAGAGTCGGACAGGACGGAGCGACCGGCACTTCCGCCCTTCCACGGGCTCTGTGCTCAGGGCTGGCCGGAGAGCCACGGAGCAGTGCTTGTGAACGTGATACTGGAGCTAGAGGTGTCTTACTCTGTGTCTTCCCGCCGACCAAGCTGAGGGTGGGGGACAGTAATTGCAGGCTTGGGGAAGAGGACCCTGGGGCCCCCACCGCATTCTGGCTGCTCCAGCAGCTGCCCAGCCCCGGGAGAGCCCTGCTCAGGGTCTGCGTCGTTTCCTGCCTGGGGGGCCGTGAGGGGGCCTGGGGCCGGGGCAGGACAGGGTGACGGGAGGAAGAAGCCTCTGGAATGAGGTTTCTGAGCCCCTCCCTGGCCTGGCCGGGACCGTACCTGCCACCAGGGAAGGAAGAGCTGTTTCCTGGTGGCCCTTGTGAGCAGGGGAAGTGACTCGGTCCCTGAAAGCAGATCCAGAGAAAATGCTGGGGGTCTGGCCTTTCCTGCTTCTTGGGGCCAGCCCCAGGACAGGAAGGCGGTCAGGCCTCGGGGTGGCGGGAGCCCCCACAGAGCTGGCACTCTGATGCTCCCAGCTGTTCTGCTGGGAGGCCAGGCCGGGGGTGGTGATCAGTCAACAAACCCACATGGGGAAGAAGGCAGAGTCAGTGCCCAGGCAGCTCGCAGTCCAGGTGGGACCTGCCAGGCTGGCCCGCACAGACTCAAGGAGGCAAAGCAGACGGGCAGCTTCCTGGGGCGCTGGAAGCTGAGATGCGGGCCTTGAGTGCCCGGCACAGGGGTGGGGCGCCTCTTGCAAGAGCCTGCTGGGGTGGGTTCGCTAAGGTTTCGAGCAGGCTGGCCAGGCACTTCCTGGGCCCCCTGCCTGACTAGGCACTTAGCACACATTCTGCCGTCACTCTCGCCAATGACCGGGCTGGCCCATAGGGGCTCAGTGACTTGCCTGGGGGCCCAGGGCGAGGGAGGGGAAGAGTCACTGGGGCTGGGAGCAGGCTGAGCCGACTCTGTCCCCGTGCCCCCAGCCTGCTCGCCGGGGTTCTTCAAGCCCGAGGCCTCCGAGAGCCTGTGTCTGGAGTGCCCCGCACACACCCTGCCATCCTCCGAGGGTGCCACCACCTGCCAGTGTGAGGACGGCTACTTCCGGGCCCCGCAGGACCCGCTGTCCCTGCCCTGCACGCGTGAGTCTCCCGGGGCCGGGGCGGGCTGGCTCAGGGGGGCGGCCGATGCTGACCTGTCCGTGCCCCGCCCCGCCCGTGCAGGCCCCCCGTCCGCCCCGCACTACCTCACGGCCGTGGGCATGGGCGCCAAGGTGGAGCTGCGCTGGACGCCCCCCCAGGACAGCGGGGGCCGCGAGGACCTCACCTACAGCGTCTCCTGTGAGCAGTGCTGGCCCGAGTCGGGCGAGTGCGGGCCGTGCGAGGCCAGCGTGCGCTACTCGGAGCCGCCGCTGGGGCTGACCCGCACCAGCGTGACCGTCAGCGACCTGGAGCCCCACATGAACTACACCTTCACCGTGGAGGCCCGCAACGGCGTCTCGGGCCTGGTGAGCACGCGCAGCTTCCGCACCGCCAGCGTCAGCATCAACCAGACCGGTGAGGGCCCCGGGGTGGGGCCGTGCCCGCGCGACCCGCCCAGGTGGGGGCACTGCCCTAGGAGGGTCGCCCGGAACTCTGCCGGGCTGAGAGGGAGGCAGCACAGAGGGGTCAAAGGCGCGGTCCCTGGAGCCTCTGCTGAGCTCTGTGGCTGTGGGCGAGTTACTCAATCTCTCCGAGCCTCGGTTTCCTCACCTGTCAAGTGTCAGGCGCTCAGTCGTGTCGGACTCTGCGACCCCAGGGACTGTAGCCCGCAGGCTCCTCTGTCCATGGGGTTCTCCAGGCAAGAATACTGGAGCGGGTTGCCATTCCTTTCTCCAGGGGATCTTCCCAACCCCGGGGTCAAAGCCCTGTCTCCTGCATGGCAGGCAGATTCTTCACCATCCAAGTCACCACGGAAGCACCTTTAAAACGGGGGTTACTTAAGGGCTGCCGAGAGCATTGAAGGAGTCCTTATACGTAGCCTGGTCCGTGGAGAGGTCGTTGCTTTCTGTTCAGTGTTTATGCACTCATGAACACTCATGGGGCGCCCCCCATGTGCCAGCCTGTGTTGGGGCCCCAGCCTGGGGCTCTGTGTTCTGGGGCTGGAAGTGGAGAACCCCAGGTCAGGCTGTGGATGGGACTGGGTCTGGTTGCTCCCCCAGGGCCCCCCTGCCCCTGGGTGGCTTCTCACACCCCTTCCCGCCCCCACTGTCCCGCCCAGAGCCCCCCAAGGTGAAGCTGGAGAGCCGCAGCACCACCTCGCTGAGCATCTCCTGGATCATCCCTCCGCTGCAGCAGAGCCGCGTGTGGAAGTATGAGGTCACCTACCGCAAGAAGGTAACGCGCACAGGGCCGAGGCTGGGCACAGGGATGCTCCCTGCACAACGCAGCCGTCTGGAGAAGCTCTGCTCTGCAGATGCGGAAATGGGGGTCTGGGGGCTTCCTGGGAGCTGCCTCTCCGAAGCCAGCCAGCAGGGGTTTGTGGGAGAGAAGATGCAGTGTTCTGGGATCCCTGGAAGAGGTGGGAGTGCAGGAGAGCCCAGTCCTGGAGATCAGGCAGACCTGGGTTTGAGTCCAGGGTCCTCCACTTGCTGGCTGTGACCTGGAGCGAGTCACTTCGCTTCACTGAGCCTCAGTTGCATCCTCTGTGAGAAGGGCCGCAACCCTGCTAACACAGCGACTAACCCTGCTAAGCTGGAGTAGCTTTCCGGCAGGCTGAGCTGACAGCCCTCCCCCGTCCTCATGGGCTGTCCCTCCACCCGCTGAACACCCGCAGGGCGACTCCAACAGCTACAACGTACGGCGCACGGAAGGCTTCTCGCTGACGCTGGATGACCTGGCCCCAGACACCGTCTACCTGGTGCAGGTGCAGGCGCTGACGCAGGAGGGCCAGGGCGCGGGCAGCAAGGTCCAGGAGTTCCAGACGCTGTGTGAGTGGGGGCCCGGGGTGCGGGCCGGGCAGCGTCCCAGCACGGCCGGGACAGCCCGGCCGGGGGGGCCGGATCAAAGGACTTAGGAGTGCCCCTTCCCGGCCAGCCGGGGCCCCGGACGGCCCTGCGTGGGTCAGCCCCACGTCTGGGGAGGGGGCAGGATGGAGGGCGGGGGGACCAGGGCTGAGCTGTGAGAAGAGAAGGATGTAGGCTCTGGCCTCGACAGGCCCAGTTCAAATCCTGCAGTGTGGAGAGTCCCCCACACCTGCTCTGTTCCCTGGGGAGGGCCTCTCGTTTGCCGTCTGTGAAATGGGGATAGGCATCCTCACGGACCCTCAGTAGTAGAGGCCCCCAGCAAGCGTCTTGGGCTCTGAGTGCCACCAGGGGCTCACCGTGGTGTGGAGTGTGGGGCTCCCTTGTCATGCTCTGGTCTCCCCCGACAGCCACGGGAGGGCCTGGCAACGTGGCAGTGATCGGCGGGGGGGCTGTCGGTGTGGCCTTGCTCCTGGTGCTGGCAGGGACCGGCTTCTTCATCCACCGCAGGTTCGTGGGAACTCATGGCCAGGCTCCCCAAGGACTTAGGCGGGACACAGGGATGCGAACCTCGGTTTCCTGAGGGACAGTGAGGTTGATAGGAATCTAGTCTCTCTCTCCCGGGGTGCGTGTGTGAAGATGCAGCGACTTGTGAAGGGCTCCGCACAGGGCCTGGGGGGCCGTTTGTGTGTGTGTGTGTGGGTGAAGATGCAGTGACTTGTGAAGGGCTCTGCACAGGGCCTGGGGGGCCGTTTGTGTGTGTGTGTGTGGGTGAAGATGCAGCGACTTGTGAAGGGCTCCGCACAGGGCCTGGGGGGCCCCGGGCGCCCCCGGGCAGAGAGGTCATGCGGATGGCATGTCAGTACTTCCTCGGGACACAAGGGCAGGAAGCTCCGGGCGCTCTAATGCAGGAAGCCTACATTACAGCCACTTAAAGGCCATTACAGGGTGTAGGTGCCAAGGAGGGAGCCGGCTTGCTCATTTCCTCTGCCCGAGGACACCAGGCCTGCACTCAGGGCCAGGGTAGGGTCAGGAGGCTCTGACACAGGGCTCACTGAGCTCCCTATGTGTCTGGTCTCCCACGGGAACTCAGGAGGAAGAGTCTGCGGACACGCCAGTCCTCGGAGGATGTTTACTTCTCCAAGTCAGGTGAGCCGTGGCCCTTGCTGCCTGCCTGCCACCCTCAGGCCTCCTGTCTGTGATGGAGCTGGGCCTCCCCAGGGGTCCCTGGCCCATCTCCTCCTCCTCCCCCTGCTCTAGGGGCCCTCCCCTCCCCAAGCTGTCTGTGACCCTGCCTCTCCTTCACCTCCCAGAACAACTGAAACCCCTGAAGACCTATGTGGACCCCCACACCTATGAGGACCCCAACCAGGCTGTGCTCAAGTTCACCACGGAGATCCATCCGTCCTGTGTCACGCGGCAGAAGGTGATCGGAGCCGGTGAGGTTGCGCGCCGCGGAGGGGCCTGGGGTGGGTTGGGAGCGCCCGATACCCGGGCTGACGGGGCGCTTCTCCCACCTCACCTGCCTGCAGGAGAGTTTGGGGAGGTGTACAAGGGTACCCTGAAGGCGTCGGGGAAGAAGGAGGTACCTGTGGCCATCAAGACGCTGAAAGCCGGCTACACGGAGAAGCAGCGAGTGGACTTTCTCAGCGAGGCCAGCATCATGGGCCAGTTCAGCCACCACAACATTATCCGCCTGGAGGGGGTAGTTTCCAAGTGTGAGTCCTGGCTCCGGACTGGGGGTGGGGGACCCGTACGGGATGGGAGGGGCGCCCGCTGGGGCGCCCGGTAGGGCCTCTGCTGAGAACTGCGCCCCTGCCCTGACACCTGTGCGCACCTCTGCAGACAAACCCCTGATGATCATCACCGAATACATGGAGAACGGGGCCCTGGACAAGTTCCTGCGGGTGAGGATGTGGGCCCGGGTGGGCTGGGATCCTGGCTGGCTGCTGGGGGCCCCGGTGGGCGTGGCCTGTCTGGCGTACGCGGTGGGCGTGGCCTGGCCCGGGTCACAGTGGGCGTGGCCTCGCTGGGGGCCGGGGGCCTGGTGGGCGTGGCCGGCTGGCGGCTGAGGCCCGGTGCCCCCGCAGGAGAAGGACGGCGAGTTCAGCGTGCTGCAGCTGGTGGGCATGCTGCGGGGCGTGGCGGCCGGCATGAAGTACCTGGCCAACATGAGCTACGTCCACCGCGACCTGGCCGCCCGCAACATCCTCGTCAACAGCAACCTGGTGTGCAAGGTGTCTGACTTCGGCCTGTCCCGCGTGCTGGAGGACGACCCCGAGGCCACCTACACCACCAGCGTGAGTGCCGCGCGGCTCCCGCCAGGACGGGGAGCCTCGGGCTGGCGCTGCCTTCGCCCTCTCACACCCGGGGCCTGGGTCTCCGGGGAGCGTGGCCCTGCCTGGGGTTGCCCCGCGGGTGCCGAGGGGACAGTCGTGACTGGCCTGGTCCCTGCAGGGTGGCAAGATCCCAATCCGCTGGACGGCTCCGGAGGCCATTTCCTACCGGAAGTTCACCTCGGCCAGCGACGTGTGGAGCTACGGCATCGTCATGTGGGAGGTGATGACGTACGGGGAGCGGCCCTACTGGGAGCTGTCGAACCACGAGGTAGGCCCCCTTGCCCGGCCCAGCCCGGTCTGGACCTGGGCTTAGCCCTTTATTCGTTCCCGAAGCCCAGGGCTCGGGCAGGGAGGAGCTTGAGGGGCTGCTCTTCGTGTGGTTCGGCCCTTCATCGGTTCAGTGAATGTCTGTTGAGGGCCTGCTGTGTGTCAGGCTGAGTGCTAGGCTCAGACCCAGTCCCTGCTGACACTCAGCGAAAGACCAAAGAAAGAAGCAGTGGGGTGGGGGAAGCGTGTGTGCCTGCACGTGTGTATATGTGTGCGTCTGTGTGTCTGTCTGTGTGTACAAGTACCTGGCACCTCATGCAACCAGGAGGTCTGGAAGGCTTCCCAGAGGAGGTGGCATCTCAGCTGAGACTGAGGCATAGTAAGGCAGCAGCCAGGTGAAGACACAGAGGGGAAGAGTGTGCAGGCTAAAGGGGGCACTGTATAGGCACCCAGAAACTGCCAAGAGTCTGGCTCCAGGGCCCTCGGCATGGCTGTTGGCCCGGTGCCCTGCGAGGAGGCACGGCCAGGGGCCCTTCCTCTGGAGGCAGCCTCTTAGCACTGAAGGTGGTGTGTCAGGCTCAAGAAAGGAGGCCCATCCCCTCTGTTTGGGCCTCCCCTTGCTTCTGTGTGGGAGTCCGGGGGTTGTGAAGGCGCCCTGACCTCCCTGCCCGCCCCCAGGTGATGAAGGCCATCAACGACGGCTTCCGGCTGCCCACGCCCATGGACTGCCCCTCGGCCATCTACCAGCTCATGATGCAGTGCTGGCAGCAGGAGCGCTCCCGCCGCCCCAAGTTTGCCGACATCGTCAGCATCCTGGACAAGCTCATCCGCGCCCCCGACTCCCTCAAGACCCTGGCTGACTTTGACCCCCGGTGAGTTCTGTACTTTTGGTCCAGGGTGGCCCCCAGGCGTCCTCCTGAGCTGCTTCAGCGTGGCGGGCAGCGAAGGGTGGGGGCTGAGGGCTCAGAAGTGACATGTGGGCGTTGCCTAGCCCAGACCAGCGTAGCTCAGGCGATGCTAATGGAGGCAATCAGCACGTGTGGTCAGTGGGCCGGCCCGGCGCTTGGCATGTTTTAACTCATTTAGACAGCTCAGGAGATGGTCCTGTAACTATCCCCCTTTTGTAGATGAGGAAACAGACACGGGCAATCGGGTGTCTTACGTGCTGGCAAGTGGTCAGGCTGGGACCGTGGCTCTGAAAACCCGGCTCTCTTACATTTGGTTCTTGTGTGGAAACTGCTGGTGCTGCTGGCAGTGGAAGCAGGAGGCGGCCATGGGGAGACGCAGGAGGCGGCAGGAGCCGGAGACACGGGGTGCTCCCGACCTGCCGGGGCGCTGTCTCCTGGAGCGCTTCCTGACCTGGTGTCCCCATCGCCCAGGTGAGGAAGCCGCGGCGGGGCGGCGGGGGGCTCATCCGCAGCCTGGTGTCTGCTGTTGCAGGGTGTCCATCCGGCTGCCCAGCACCAGTGGCTCCGAGGGCGTGCCATTCCGCACGGTGTCCGAGTGGCTGGAGTCCATCCAGATGCAGCAGTATGCGGAGCACTTCCTGGCGGCTGGCTACACCACCATCGAGAAGGTGGCGCAGATGGCCAACGAGTGAGCGTGCGCCGGCCCTGTCCCGCCTGCCTCGCCGCGGCCCCGGCTGCCTCTGGGCCTCCCACCTGCCCATGCTTCTCTCTACCCGCCCTGCTCTCCCCTCCTCCCTTTCTCTCTCCTTCTCTCTCCGGGAGAGTGGCTTTGCGGGAAGGGCAGAACCAGGCCAGCAGCCAGCAGTCCTGGGCACTTACCCACAGCTCCGGTGAGAAAATGATAGTGATTGTAGTCGTGACTGTCGCATCTGTTGAAGGCTGACCATGTGCCAGCTCCGGTTGAGCACACTTGGTTTTGTTGTTACAAACGCTTCATTGCTGTGATTTAGATATTGCGGAGGGCACATACCCTCACTGTACAGATCAAAGTTGGGTTTTTCGGCTGCGCCCTGTGGGATCTTAGTTGCCTGACGGGGATTGAGCCTGTTCCCTTTGTGTTGGAAGCGTGAAGTCTTAACCACTGGACCACCAGGGGAGGCCCATGTGCTTGAGTACTTTGACTCAGCCTGCGTGAAACTCGGCAGGGGGCTCCTGTCAGTAGCTGCGCTGGGCAGGTGAGAAACAGTACCGCCCAGGGTTCCACGGCCATTAGGGGTACTGCAGCCCGGGGCAGTCAGGCTCAAGAAGTCAGAAACCATGGAGGTCGTTAGTGGGGAAGTGGAGGCTCAGAGAGGATAGGTGGCTTTCTGCAGGTCACACAGTTTGTAGCTGAGAAAAGAAAGGCTTTGTTTCACAGCCATCACCTGGTTGAATTCCCTGTTTGACTCGTGAACAGAGGCTATTATTACTGCCCCTCCCCCACTTAACAAGTAGGGAAACGGAGGCTGAGAGGTGGTGCAGGTGGCCCACGGTCACACAGCCAGTGAGGCGCACTGTTCTTCTCCAGGACGCCGAGCAGGCTGAGCAGAGCCCTTGCGCTTTCCTGGCTGACGTGAGAGGGAGAGGGCACTGCCCACCCACCCTGGCACCGCTCCCCGTACGGGTGCCTCGAGCCCTGCGGCCCAGCGCGGGGAGTGGTGCCAGCCCCTTCGGCCCGCCCAGGCTTCCGCCCTGCAGGAGCTCTCGTCTCCTCCCAGCTGCAGCCTCAGGGACCCTTCCTGCCTCAGCCTTGGCGCGGACACCTCTCCCCATCCCGGGAGGGAGAGGACACTGTCCTCTTGGCCTTTTGTGCTTCTAAAGATAGCGGCAGTTCCCAGCTGTGTCAGGTCCAAGGTCGTGGAGGAAGAGAGCCTCGGGGTGAGAGGTTTTGGGAATCGCGTGGGAAGGGCTGACCCGGGCCCCCTGCGATTCTGGGTCACAGTTCTGGGGCTAGGGCCTCTGTCTGAACATTCTCCAAGGCCTCTAAAAACTGCTCAGCTGGACTTCTGACCTGCTGGCCAAGGCCTGTCAGAGCAAGCCCTGGCCTGTCCCAGGGGGCAGCCCGGATGCGAGTCGGGCAGAGACAGCTGGCCGGAGGGAGGCATGGAAAGGTAGAGGAAAGAGACAGATGTCTTTCTTTTTTTACACGGACGTTTAGTTGACGTGCAGCGCTGGGCCAGTCCGTGCTGCACAGCAAAGGGGCTCCGTCGTGTGCTTGCGTACATTCTCTCATCTCCCTTCCC
>SJYX01007693.1:13652-83979 GCA_006410675.1 Oreotragus oreotragus | reverse complement strand
TTTTGTACCTTGTGGAGAGGATGTGTGCACAGCGGGGGGCCTGGCCAGGGCTGGGGCAAACAGCGCCTGCATCGGACATTCCCAGACCCGCTCAGACACCATTTACTACACTGTCAGTGTTAATGATTTTGTTCTGTTGGGTTTTTTTTTTTTTTTTGAACCTTAATTTATTATTTTTTATATTTATTGTTAGAAAACGACTCATTTCTGCTCTGGAATAAAGTTGCAGATTGTTCAAACTGAGTTTGGTTTTCAGCCTTCAGAGGAGCGGTGGGGTTGAGAGGCTGTGTCTGAGGTGGGGTGGGCGTGTCCCTAGGGTCCAGTGGTGAAGATTCCTCACCGCTGCTGTGGGCTGTGGCTGGGATCCCTGGTCCAGAAACTAAGATCCCACATGCCATGTGGTCGAAAACTGTTTTGCAGATAAAATAATAAAATTGGGTCTTTAAAAAAGTGAAGTAGGGTGAGGGGTGCTCACCCCCACCCTGGAAAGTAAACAGAGCTTCATATGCAATGCACACGTCATGTAGCCCTGGGAGTGTGGTGGGCGGGAGGTGGGCAGGGGACCAGGAGTCAGGCCTCCCATGTCAACAGGCCTTCATCACCATTGATCCCAGGGCTTCTGGAGGGCGGGGGCAGGGGCCGATGGGGCAGGGTGTGGGGCCCGATGGGGGAGGGCGAGGGGAGGGCACTTGGCCCAGCCATCAGCCTCCCTCCCACACATCTCCGCAGAGCTGTTGAAATAAATTCTTTATCCATGTTGGGCTCTGAGGTTTACAAAAGCTTTTCACAAGTTTGGGCTTGTTGGAGCCTTAGCACTCCCGAGTTTCGAGTTTCGTGGGCAGCCCCGTTTTACAGAAGGAGAAAACTGAGGCTGGGCCCAGTGAAGGGGCTTGCCCAAGGCCACGGCGAGTTAGAGGCAGAGGCCAGACTTGAGAGCAAGGCCTTGCATCCCAATTAGGCGATTTTCCCACAGAGGGGAGACGGGCTCAGAGATGTGCAGTGACTTGCCCTAAGCCACGAAGCAGGGAGGAGCAGGGCCCTTGGAGGCACAGCCCTGGTCCCACCCCAAGCCTTCTGCACTATGCCAGGCCACTGCCCAGGACACCAGAGGCCACGCTTGGTGGGCCGTAGGAAGGTGTCATACCCCGGGCATCAGAGGCAGGATCAGATGGGCAGAAGTGATCCAGGGCACAGGAGGAAGTCTGCAGGAGGTCATCCAGAGCTAGGAGCTCAGGCACAAGCAGGGATTAACCAGTGAAGCAGTGGGAAAGGGTGATGCGGGCCAGGTAAATTGTGGAGGTGTGAAACTGGGACTGTGCAAGCAGTCACAAGCGACTCGGCGTTACTAGGGCGTGACGCAGAGTGCCGGAGAGATCCAGGGAAGGCAGGTCCAGCAGTCGGGATTTTAAGTTGAGGGCAATGGGAGCCAATGGAGATGTTAAGCGGGGTGAGACACAGTTGCTGTGCCCCAAACAGAAGTCAGCGCTGGAGAGGCCCAGACCTCTTGACTCCCAGCCTAGAACTATGGGGAGACAGGAGACATTCTAGCAAAGGTGGGAGGCCACTCAGCTTGCCTTGGGGCCTCAAGCTGCCCACTCGGCCTTGACTCCCTTCCTCCGTGGGGAGCCGGTTCTCGGCCCTGGCCTGCTGAGCGCCAGTGTCTCCTGCAGGGCCGGGCTGAACTGGGCGTGGGAAAGGTGAGGGAGCACAGGGGCCAGTGCCCCAGGCCTCACACTCCTGAGCACCGGCCGCCTGGGTGTGCTGAGACGGGCGGTGGATCAGGCCTTCCGGGGAGCTGACCCTTGCCTGGCCTGCCCCCAGGGCTCTGTTACTGGTTTATGGCTACTGCCACTACCACTGACGAAGCTCTTGGTCCGGCAGGGAGCAGTGTGGAGGCCTGGCTGAGTCCAATCTCCAGAGCCACTCAGCCCCCGACGGCCCCACTGGGGAGCAGGACTGGCTCAGCATGGGGGGAGGTTGGCTGCATGTGTTACCCGCCTTCTCCCAGAGCACCTGTGGGCATAAGGCCCTGCAAGGGCGCAGGAGACCGCGCAGCCTGTCTGTGGGTTGCAGGCTGGAGTCTGTGCTGAAAGGCCAGGGGACAGCTGTCTGCAGCCTCCAACAGGCCCCACGATCGGCAAGAGGGGAAACTTCATCTTTTTTTGTTTTCCACATCACGTGACATGTGGGTTGTGGGATCTTAGTTCTCCAGCCAGGGATCAAACCCACACCTCCTGCAGGAGAAGTCTAGAGCTTTAACCACTGGAGCACCAGGGAGGCCCTGGAAACTTAAATTTTTACGTTAAAGCAAATCTAGTTCTCCCCCCTGGAGAGCCTGGAAGTAGTGACCCTGGCAGCAACAAGCACATTCGCCCTCTACACACCACTCTGTAATGATACGAACAAGAACTCCCTAGAGAAACGAGTGATTCCGGGGCTGGGGCAGGGAAAACCGGAGATGAGCCCAGAGCATCCTGGACTGCTGGAGAGTAAGGAGCTGCGAAAACAACCAAACAGATGGGGTACCAGCACAGGAGCCGACCTGAAAGAGATCCCAGCGGCCAAGCCTAGGCCAGGATGAGCAACAGAGCCAGCGGCAGGATCCGATTATGATCCGGCACATTGAGTAAATGCCCACGAGTCCACACTGAGGTAAGGACTGAGGAAGCAAATAAACGGGGGAGACGAGACAAACCTTCCTTACAGAAGAATTCTCAATAATTCATGCAGGGCCCCCTCTGGGAGGTGGGGCTTAATGCCCCACTGCTTTGACTGTGGACTGAACTTAGTGAAATCTTCCAAAGAAAGGAAGCATAAAAGAGGTTTAAAAAGGGGAACAGTTTTACAGGAGAGCAGCCTGACAAGCAGCGCCACCCGCGGAGCAACAAGCAGAGCAACAGGAACGAGCTTCTCGGATCAGAAGTCACTGGGCGCCACCCACTGCTCCAAGGGTCGTGCCCACCAGTCCAGTTCAGTCGCTCAGTTGCGTCTGGCTCTTTGCGACCCCACAAGCCGCAGCACGCCAGGCCTCCCTGTCCATCACCAACTCCCAGAGCCTACTCAAACTCATGCCCATTGACTCTGTGATGCCATCCAACCATCTCATCCTCTGTCGACCCCTTCTCCTCCCACCTTCAATCTTTCCCAGCATCAGGGTCTTTTCCAACGAGTCAGCTCTTCACATCAGGTTACCAAACTATTGGAGTCTCAGCTTTAGCATCATTCCTTCCAAAGAACACTCAGGACTGATCTCCTTTAGAGTGGAATGGTTGGATCTCCTTGCAGTCCAAGGGACTCTCAAGAGTCTTCTCCAGCACCACAACTCAACAGCATCAGTTGTTCCGCACTCAGCTTTCTTCAGAGTCCAACTCTCACATCCATACGTGACCACTGGAGAAACTATAGCTTTGACTAGACGGAACTTTGTTGACAAACTAATGTCTCTGCTTTTTAATATGCTGTCTAGGCTAATCATAGTTTTTCTTCCAAGGAGCAAGCATCTTTTAATTTCATGGCTGCAGTCACTATCTGCAGTGATTTTGGAGCCCCAAAAAATAAAGTCTGTCACTGTTTCCATTGTTTTCCCATCTATTCGCCATGAAGTGATGGGACCGGATGTCATGATCTTAGTTTTCTGAATGTTGAATTTTAAGCCAACTTTTTCACTTTCCTCTTTCACTTTCATCAAGAGGCTCTTTAGTTCTTCTTCACTTTCTGCCAAAAGGGTGGTATCATCTGCGTATCTGAGGTTATTGATATTTCTCCCAGCAGTCTTGACTCCAGCTTGTGCTTCCTCCAGCCCAGCGTTTCTCATGATGTACTCTGCATAGAAGTTAAATAAGCAGGGTGACAATATACAGCCTTGACGTACTCTTTTCCCAATTTGGACCCAGTCTGTTGTTCCATGTGCAGTTCTAACTGTTGCTTCCTGACCTGCATACAGATTTCTCAGGAGGCAGGTCAGGTGGTGTGGTATTCCCATCTCTTTCAGAATTTTCCACACTTTGTTGTGATCCACACAGTCAAAGGCTTTGGCATAGTCAATAAAGTAGAAATAGATGTTTTTCTAGAACTCTCTTGCTTTTTCGATGATCCAACAGATGTTGGTAATTTGATGTCTGGTTCTTTTGCCTTTTCTAAAACCAGCTTGAACATCTGGAAGTTCATGGTTCACGTACTGTTGAAGCCTGGCTTGGAGAATTGTGAGCATTACTTTACTAGCATGTGAGATGAGTGCAATTGTGCGATAGTTTGAGCATTTTCTGGCATTGCCTTTCTTTGGGATTGGAATGAAAACTGACCTTTTCCAGTCCTGTGGCCACTGCTGAGTTTTCCAAATTTGCTGGCATATTGACTGCAGCACTTTCACAGCATCATCTTTTAGGATTTGAAATAGCTCCACTGGAATTCTGTCACCTCCACTAGCTTTGCTTGGGTTGATGCTTCTTGACTTCACATTCCAAGTGATGCCCACTTGACTTCACATTCCAAGTGATGCCCACTTGACTGCACATTCCAGGATGTCTGGCTCTAGGTGAGTGATCACACCATCATGATTATCTGGGTCGTGAAGACCTTTTTTGTATAGCTCTTCTGTGTATTCTTGCCACCTCTTCTTAATATCTTCTGCTTCTGTTAGGTCCATAGCATTTCTGTCCTTTATCAAGCCCATCTTTGTATGAAATGTTCCCTTGGTATCTCTAATTTTCTTGAAGAGATCTCTAGTCTTTCCCATTCTATTGTTTTCCTCTCTTTCTCTGCATTGATCACTGAGGAAGGCTTTCTTATCTCTCCTTGCTATTCTTTGGAACTCTGCATTCAAATGGGTATATCTTTCCTTTTCTGCTTTGCTTTTCACCTCTCTTCTTTTCTCAGCTATTTGTAAGGCCTCCTCAGACAGTCATTTTGCCTTTTTACATTTCTTTTTCTTGGGGATGGTCTTGATCACTGCCTCCTGTACAATGACATGAACCTCTGTCCATAGTTCATCAGGCACTCTGTCTATCAAATCTAGTCCCTTGAATCTATTTCTCACTTCCACTGTATAATCATAAGGGATTTGATTTAGGTCATTCCTGAATGGTCTAGTGGTTTTCCCTACTTTCTTCCATTTAAGTCTGAATTTGGCAATAAGTTCATGATCTGAGCCACAGTCAGCTCCTGGTCTTGTTTTTGCTGCCTGTTTAGAGTTTCTCCATCTTTGGCTACAAAAAATATAATCAGTCTGATTGTGGTATTGACCATCTGGTGATGTCCATGTGTAGAGTCTTCTCTTGTGTTGTTGGAAGAGGGTGTTTGCTATGACCAGCGCGTTGTCTTGGCAAAACTCTGTTAGCCTTTGCCCTGCTTCATTCTGTACTCCAAGGCCAAATTTGCCTGTTACTCCAGGTGTCTCTTGACTTCCTACTTTTGCATTCCAGTCCCCTATGATGAAAAGGACATCTTTTTTAGGTGTTAGTTCTAGAAGATCTTGTAGGTCTTCATAGAACCGTTCAACTTACAGATTGAACAATGAGGCAGAGAGAAGTTCAGGAACTCATCAGAGCCATCAGCTCAAGCATAGAAAGAGCAGGACTCAAGCCCAGGTAGCTGGGGCCTTGATAAAATGGTTTTCTGTTCGCCACCTTCAACAGCCAAGACAGGACGTTCTCCTCTCTCTGCCATGATGGGCATCTCCCTAGAGATGCTTGAGAACACTGGGTCTGGGGCAACTGAGGCCACATCACCTGCCCGAGGTCTCCTAATGCCGTAGCATTCCACACTCCAGGCACCCACACTGGAGGAAGGGAAGGGCGGGGACGGTTTGCAGTCTCCTCCGCTCTGAGCGAGGCTGGGCACTGGGGTCATAGGGATGAGTCAGGTCCTTCTCTGCCCTCATGCAGCTCTTGGTCAGGCTGAGGCAGCAGTGGCGACACAGGGACCCTGGACTGCAAGGAGAGGGGCTGGGTGCCGTGGGGGCCAGAACTGTGCGCCTGGCCCAGCCTGGAACTCAGCCAGGCTTCCTGGGGGAAGAGGAGCCGTCCAAGTTGACGCCGAGGTCAGGTGGGGGTCCAGCGGACGAAGGGCAGAGAGGGGGCCCCAGAAGGGCCTGCCCTCCGCATTGCAGGCCTCTCAGACCAGGGCCCGAGTCTCCCCCGTTTGACCAGGACAAGCCCTACTCTGGCTGCGATGCCATCCCAGCCTCTGGCTATCATGCCATCAGCAGGCCTGTGATGCCAGCCCTGCTCTCATTCCCAGACAGAACCTTCACCTCTGGCCTCAGTCCTCTCAGCTGGGAAGTGGGCCTGCAGCCCGCTGCCCTCCCTGGGCTCTGAGCTGCAGGGGCCTCGGCAGCCTTTGATGCACCCAGCAAAGCCCTGAAGGAGGCCAAGGCAGCAATTATGAGGGTGTGGGGTGGGAAGCTGCCCCTTTCCTTGCTGCTCTCACTCTGAGTGGCAAGTCAAAACTGTATCACCAGGCACTGGGCTTGTATTTTCTAATTAATTAGTAAACCATAGAGGAATGCCCCACCACTCCCAACTCTTGCTGTGGCCCCAGGGCTGAGGATGGGGCTTGGTGCACGGCAGATGCTGCGAGAACAGAGGCTGGGCGCTTGCGGTGTGTAAAGTGCTTGCATTCTCAGCTCTGGCCTTCTCTGCCTTTGTCCATGAGCAACATGCCTCCATCTCCCCCTCCTCAGAGCAGTGGCCAGCACAGCAGGCCCTCAGGAAACATCTGCTCAATAAACAAAGAATGAAGAAGACAGCGGCCAGGCTTCGGGGACCTGGGGGCCCAGTGGACCCGCGTGTGTGAGTCGCTCGGTCCTTCTGACTCTACGACATCAGAGACGGCCCGGCCCATGGGATTCTCCAGGCAAGAGTGCTGGACTGGGCTGCCATTCCCTTCTCCAGGGGATATTCCCAACCTTGGGATCGAACCTGGGTCTTCTGCATTTCAGGCAGATTCTTTACCGTTTGAGCCACCAGCGAAGTTAGGGGAGCCATATGTAGCCAGGTTATTCAATATCCCTCAACGTGGGTTGTGTCTGGGAGACGTGCTATGCAGACGGCCCCAGCTCCTGCAGGCTGCCCAGAACCATGCTGGCAGGAAAGGAGAAGGGATCAAGCATTTCTGAGCACCTACTATGTGCCAGTCAGCATGCCAAGCCCGAGACCCACGTTGTCTTACTGAAGGATCACAATGACCCTGCAAAGTATGGATTATCCCCATTTTCCAGATGGGGACACTGAGGCTCGGTGAGGTGATGGTATCAGACCAAGAGCCCACAGCCAGGAGGTGACAGAGAGAATATAAGACAAGGGCCATCTCGTCCCACTGCCTGCTGCTGAGTGACATCTGGGGAGGTTGTGGGGGTCCTGGGAAGCAGGAAGCCTCTTGACTGGGAGAGGAAGGGGGGCTCTGGTGGGTCATCTCTTGATGGCCTTGCTGTAGGACCGGACATGCCCTTCGAGGACACTGGCTCTTGGTCTGTCCACTTGTCATGGGGAGGGCCTGGGGAAATCCTGGGGGCTCCTGCCGCCCACCACAGGTAGCCCCCTACTCCTGCTACCCGCTCCCACGCAGCTCCAGGCGGCGGGCCCCACTCCAGCCCCTCGGGGTCTGGCTTGCCATTGCAAACCTCGTCAGCTCTTCTCTGTCGGCAGAGCTGGGGTTTCTGGGAAGCCACGGCCGCGTCCCCTGCCGGGGGCCCCGTTTCAGCAGCCTCATCACATTCCCGGCAACCTCCGGAGCCTGGACGGTCGGATGCAGTTTCCACTCTGGTCTGGCAGCCAGGCAGCTGTGTGACCAGGTCCCCTGCTGGGCGGAGGGTCCCTCCCCCGGGGACCAGGCCTCGGGGGCCAGGTAGCCCACTAGACCACAGGTGGTTACAGCCAAATCCGCACAAGGTATCCACTGGGCCTCTCCGCAGACCCACAGACTTCCAGACCCCCAGCCTGTCCTCAGGGCTCACCCGAGCCCTCCTGCCGCTGCACGGACCCCCCTTGTTTGTGCCTGCAGAAACGGCACTCACTGCTCCAGGCCAGCTTGAGCTCTCCAGCCTCTCAGGGACCTCCAGAACCAACGGATTTGGCAAAACTCAGCCCCACTCTCCCATGTGGTTTCGGCACAGGGGCCACAGCGGGGCTGGAATGGCATTCAGAGACAGGGCCCTCCTCCCGTCCTCCCGGTCCTCCCGGCAGCCCCAGTCCCTTCATTTCTTCAAGAACCCCGTAAACTAGCACTGCTTTCATCTACCCCGTGGGTGGGGGGGCTGCGAGCCCCATTTGTCCACGACCCGGTTTAGCTCAGGACACGTGTTCTGGTGTCCTGTGCAATTAGCAAAGTGCCCCTTTCCCCTCTCTGTCCCCACCTGGATGGTCCCTCAGCCGGTCCCCCCCACCACGAGGCACAGAGAGGAGAAGTGTGTGCTCGGCCGTGCCTGGCTCTTTGTGACCCCCTGGACCATATGCCGCCAGGCTCCTCTGTGCATGGGACTCTCCAGGCAAGAAGACTGTCACCCCTGGACCGTATGCCGCCAGGCTCCTCTGTGCATGGGACTCTCCAGGCAAGAAGACTGGAGTGGGCTGCCACCTCCTCCAGGGGGTCTTCCCAACCGAGATTGAGCCCCTGTCTCTTACATCTCCTGCGTTGGCAGCAGATTCTTTGCCACTGAGCCACTTGGGAAGGGAAAGCTTTGCCCAAAGCCCAAGGGCCAGAAGGTGCAGAGTCAGAGCGGGAATCCGGCATCTTGCCCCGAGCCCTGCTGCCCATGGGGCCGGGGGTCCGAGTGACTGAGACCAGGCTTCCTCCGGGGCCCCCTCTGTGCCGCCTGCTGCCTGGAACTTTCCCCAAGACCCTTGGCACTACCCACCAGCTTCCTCTGAGCTTTTAACTCACCCACCACCCAACTTAAAGGTACCCCTACCCCTCACCCCCACCATCTCTCCTTCACACGCTTTTGACTCTTTGCAGTCACAGGCTCACATAATGTGATGATTGTCTTTTGCAGACACACCTTCCTGCCTGGCAGCCAGTTCCATGAGGCCTGACACCTGGAGGTCGCCCCTCCACGTTTTTCACGTTGGGATCAATGTCTGGATCTTGGTTCCAGGGAAAGCGTGGGTGGCGAGAGAATCCAGACCCCACGCATCGCAGCTCATGGTAAAAGGAATACTCAGATGACCCAGAGAAAGAGCAATTTCATTCGGAAGTGGGTCAGGGAAGGCTTCCTGGAGGAGGCAGTTTCTAAGCTGACTTGAAGGATGAGGTGACAGGGGAAGAATGAGGACGTTAGCTCAGAAGCCGAAGGAAGGCCAGTGCAGCAGTGTCTGACCGAGACTTCTGTTGCCGTTCTCAGGATGGAATTTTGATCCTGGGCGCCAAGGAGCAGCTCAGTGGGTCTTAACTTGGGAGTGGGGGGATGGGCAAGAAAAATGTCAACTTTAATTTTTTTCAGGGTTCTGCTACCCCCTGTGAAAACAAAAAAATCAGCTAAGCATTGACTCGTAAAAAGAGAAAATTCAAATTTTTTTTTTTTGCCTTCCATTTGTGAGACCAGAGCTGCAGCGGCCTGCCTGGCCCTGCAGGGCCTACTCTTAGAACAGGACTGAGTTGCAGGCGCCCCATCCCTAGCCATCCATCTGGGAAGGCCCATTGTGGGGGCTCTGACATCACAGCGGGGGGCAGCGTGATGTCACAGGCCCCATTGTGGAGGCTGAGGCGCCCCCTGCAGAGGCCACCGCCCAATCCTATTAAGCACAGCCTGCGGACAAAGGCAGGCGCTTTGTGTTCTAGCCCCGTCTGAAGCGAGTCCTGGCGCGGAGGGCGGGGTGGAGAGGGGCTGTGCATTCCAGAGGCCGTCTCCCCCACCGCGGCACCGGGTCAGGCTGGAGGCCCCGCTGCCCCCCAGGCCCAGCCCTGCTCACTGGACTCCCAGCAAGTGGGACAGCAGAGATAAAGAGAGCCAAGGTCCTACGCGTCCTGCCCCAGGTCCAAGGCCACCACCTGTGACGAGAGGCTGAAGACAGAAGCTCCTGGACGCCCCATGGCACAGGCAGCCTTGAGGCAGGGGGAGAGGCCGGGGCGGGGAGAGGGGGCAGGGGCGGCTGGAGTCAGAGGGGAAAGCGCCAGGAGCACTGACCGGAAAGCCGCCTCGGCCACAGGTGGGGACCTGCCGAGAGAGGCCAGGACTGGCCACCCAGCAGCGTCAGTGAGCAGCTCTGAGCACCTGCTGAGCGCACCCTGGCCTGGGCCGTGGACTGCTCATCTGATCCCTGAAACCCTGGGCCGTGGTGCCCAGCGCCAACCGCAGGCTGGGCCGCTTCCGACAGGGCCTCAGGGGTCCCTGGGGGAGGGGGGTGGGCCTCCTGAGGCTCAAGCTCTGGGTTATCAGTTCCTCTGTCACTGACGTGCAGGCTCTCGCCTCACTGAGCCTCCCTTTACACAGCCATAAAGTGGAATATTTACTGGAAGGGCTACTGCTGAAGCTGAAGCTCCAATATTTGGCCACCTTATGCAAAGACCTGATTCACTGGAAAAGACCCTGATGTTGGGAAAGATTGAGGGCAGAAGGAGAAGGGGACGACAGAGGATGAGGTGCTTGGATGGCATCACCGACGAGATGGACATGAATTTGAGTAAGCTCCAGGAGATAGTGAAGGACAGGGAAGCCTGGCGTGCTGCAGTCCATGGGGTCGCAGGGAGTCGGACACGACTGGGTGGCTGAACAGCAACCGTAAGCTGGACTCAGTGTCCCTCTCACAGGGCTGTCCTGACGGCTGGACAAGGCAGTGTGAGCACCCAGGATGCTGCCCCAGGTGGGGAGGGGGCAGGGACTCCTCCGATCCTGGCCCCCCAGCCCTACCGCCATCTCTCCTGGGATTTCAGTCCTCCCCAGCTGGCATCTGCATCCTTTGAAGGACCTGTCTGGGGACACCTAGGTGAGGGAGGGACAGCCCCTCCAGGAGAGGTCTGTGCTCCGCTCTGGGGCCTCCCACTGGGTCTCTCCATCCTTGGCAGAGTGCCCGGGCGTGCAAGGAGGCCAGGGGTAGCTTGGTTTCGGACAACAAAGTTCTCTTTCTCCCCGGCTTGAGGAATGCCTGGCACCCCTCCCGCCCCCGCCTCATCCGTATCTGTTACCCAGACCCAGTGCTCACTTCGTGGGGCCCAGGCTGGGCATGGGCTCCGCCCTGAGCCACTGGGCAGCAAGGACCCTCTGTGCTACGGACGTGGCACCCCCGCCCCTGAGCAGCCTCCCCTGCCTGCCATCTCTCTCTCTCTCACACACACACACATGCACACACACACACACCCAGAATAGCCCAGGCCTGGGCTCACAGGCCTGAACCCCATTCAGAACCTATGGCCGGTCCAGCCTGGGCCGTGGACGCCTGCAGCAGCCTGGAAAGGAAGGCGGGCCCCAGAGGGTGAGCGCCGCCTCACCCTGTCGCTCCTGTGACTTTATACTTGATGATGTTTTTAAAAATACCCTAAATTGGCAAAGCAGGAAGTCACAGCCCCACCCACGCCTGCCCCCTTTCTCTGAATCGGTGTGGGCATGTGAGGTCCCGAGGTCTGAGCTCCTGACTTTGTTCAAGCCTCTCATGTCTACCAAGGAGGACGCAGAGGCCCAGAATGGGCAAGAGGTTCTGAGGCCTCGGAGCCTGGTTGGGCTGGGCCCGCAGGGAGGATGGGCTGGTGAGGCCACGCAAGCTCTGATGGGAGCTCAGTCTGAGCCCAGCCAAGGGCAGGAGGAGGACTGACTCCCCTCTCTCCAGATGGGGACACTGCGGCGCGGCGAGGAGCCTCCCGAGGCTCCCAGTGGGGAGCAGTGAGAGTGTGCGCTCCGGTCCTGGTCCCGCGGTGGGAGGGGCAGTCAGGGTGCCCTCCCTGCTCACCGCAGCGCCCAGGACGGCCCCAGGACTCAGGGAGGGCAGGCCTGACGGGGCGGCAGGGAGGAGCCTTCAGGTCCTGGCTGCTGCCCTGGTCTCGACCCCCGCGGCGGGGTCTGCCCTCTTGCCATAGCCCTGGGCAGGTTCTGCCCAGACACCTCAGGAATGTGTGGGGAACAGGGCTGGGGAAGATGAGGCCCGGGGACCAGGGCGGGCAGAACACAGGAGCTGCGGGTCTGGACGCTCCCTGTGCCCTGGGGCTGGACCGCGGCGGGCAGAGGGGCCCCAAGGGTGCGCAGTCATCCCTGAGTGCTGTGCGACCCCCGGGGTGGGGCTACTCGTCTCTGGTTTCCCGAGCTGCAAAGCGGAGCCCAGCAGCAGGGGATTAAGGCCTGGAGCTTGCTGACGGCATGAGGTTGGGACTTCTGGCAGGAGGGGAGGCAGAGGTGGGGGCAGCCCCGTGTGGGCTCTGCTCCCTGCCTCCCACCGCAGCCTCAGGAATCGCCTTAATTACAGCGTCAGCCTCCCTGCGCTTCCTGCCATAAACCCAGGAATCTAAATTAGAAGGCAGCAGGACTGCTCCCCCTTCTCTCCGACCCCCCAAGTCTGCCGGGAAGTTCTCCTGGAGACAGGCCGCCAGCGGGGGGCTGCCGACAGAGGTGCCCAGGGCTTAGACTGGGGTGGGGGCCCGTGGGAGGGAGGCTGTCCCCAGAATCCCTGTGCCTGTCCCTGCGAGTGCCTGCTGTGTGCCAGGCACGGGGCTGAATGAGCACGTTTCCTCCTCCTGGCAGTCGTGTTAGGCAGACACCAAGGTCCTTTGTACAGAGGGAGAAACTGAGGCACGCGTCTAAGGCCACCTGGGGTGTTGGAGGCTCAGCTGGCTGCACTCAGAGCCTCAGCTCCTAGGTGGGGGCTGGCCTTCTGCAGAAGGCAGCATCCATCCTGGGCCGGGTCTACCCGGAGCCTGCTCCCTAGCAGCCCCAGCGGGAGGGTGCTGGGCGGGGGTCGGGGAGCCTCTGGGCAGCTACCAGGCAGGTCCCCCAGCGCTGGGGCTGGGCCCTCAGATTAGGGGTGAAGCCCAGCCAGAGACCAGGGTGAGTGCATGTGTGTGGGGGGGTTTGTGTCTGTGTGTGACAGTGAGTGTGTGTGCACGTGTGTGGTGGGGAAGTGAGGTCATCTGGGCAGAAGGGAGCCGAGCCTGTCCAAACCACTGGAGCCACTGGGGAGGAGAGACAGACGTTTNGACCAACCTAGATAGTATATTCAAAAGCAGAGACATTACTTTGCCAACAAAGGTCCATCTAGTCAAGGTTTTTTCCAGTGGTCATGTATGGATATGAGAGTTGGACTGTGAAGAAAGCTGAGTGCTGAAGAATTGATGCTTTTGAACTGTGGTGTTGGAGAAGACTCTTGAGAGTCCCTTGGACTGCAAGGAGATCCAACCAGTCCATTCTGAAGGAGATCAGCCCTGGGTGTTCTTTGGAAGGAATGATGCTAAAGCTGAAACTCCAATACTTTGGCCACCTCATGCAAAGAGTTGACTCATTGGAAAAGACTCTGATGCTGGGAGGGATTGGGGGCAGGAGGAGAAGGGGACGACTGAGGATGAGATGGCTGGATGGCATCACGGACTCGATGGATGTGAGTCTGAGTGAACTCTGGGAGTTGGTGATGGACAGGGAAGCCTGGTGTGCTGCGATTCACAGGGTCGCAAAGAGTCGGACATGACTGTGCGACTGAACTGAACTGAACTGAACTTAATATGTACCAGATTTTCTTTTTCCATTTATCTATGATGTCCATTTAGGTTGTTTCCATGTCTTGGCTATGTAAATAGAGCTGCTATGAACATTGGGGTGCATGTATCTATTTGAATTAGAATTTTCTCCATGTATATAGATATACCCAGGAGTGGGACTGCAGGATCATATAGAAGCTCTACTTTTAGTTTTAAAAATAAGCTACCTAGAGTTTTCCACATGGCTACACCAGCTTACATTCCCACCCATAGTGTAGAAGGATTTCATTTTCTCCACACCTTCTGAAAATTTTATTTTGTAGACTTTTTAATGATGACCATTCTGACCAATGTGACATGATACTTCATTGAAATTTGGATTTTCATTTCTGTAATAAATAGTGATGCTGAACATCTTTTCATGTGCCTGTTGGCCGTGTATGTTTTCTTTGCAGAAGTGTCTATTTAAGTCTCTTGACCATTTTTTTTTTTGATTGGGTTGTTTTTCTCATGTTAAACTCTAATAGTTCTTCATATATTTTGGAAATTAATTCTTTGTCAGTAGCAGAAGGAAATGGCACCCCACTCCAGTACTCTTGCCTGGAGAATCCCATGAACAGAGGAGCCTGGTGGGTTACAGTCCATGGGGTCACTAAGAGTCGGACACAGCTGAGCAACTTCACTCTCACTTTTCACTTTCATGCATTGGAGAAGGAAATGGGAACCCACTCCAGTGTTCGTGCCTGGAGAATCCCAGGGACGGGGGAGCCTGGTGGGCTGCCATCTATGGGGTCGCACAGAGTTGGACACGACTGAAATGACTTAGCAGCAACAGCAGCAGCATCTTTTGCAAATATTGTCTCCTATTCCCTAAGTGGTCTTTTCTCATTTTTATGGTGTCCTTTGCTCTGTAAAAGCTTTTAAGTTTAATTAGGTCCCATTTCTTGTTTTTCTTTTTATTTTCATTAGGATTGATCCAAAAAGATATTGCTGCCATTTATGTCCAAAAATATTCTCCCTAGGATTTCCTTTAGAAGTTTCATAGTATCTGTTCTTACATTTAGATCTGTAAGCTATTTCCAGTTTATTTTTGTTTATGGAATTAGTGGATTTTCTAATTAATTTCTTTCTTTAACATGTAGCTGTCCACTTTTCCTAGTACCACCTGTTGAAGAGACTGTCTCTTCTCCATCGCATACTCTTGCCTCTTTTGTCACAGATCACTTGACCACACACTTGTGGGTTTATTTCTCGGCCTTCTATCCTGTTCCACTGATCTGTATTTCTGTTTTTGTGCCAGTTCTGTAGTGTTCTGATGACTCCCTTATATGAGTAGTCAGAGAGCATGATTCCTCCAGCCCCATTCTTCTTTCTCAAGATTGCTTTGGGTATTTGGGGGTCTTCTGTGTTTCCATACATTAAAAACATTATTTACTTGTTTACTTTTGGCTGTGCTGGGTCTTGGCTGCCGTGTGAGGGCTTTCTCTCAGTGCAGCAAGCAGCGGCTACGCGTCACTGCAGCGTGCGGCCTTCTCATCGTGGTGTCTCTTGGTGCAGAGCACTGGCTCCCGGCACGTGGGCTCATTAGTTGTGGCCAGAGTGCTTGGTTGCCCCTCAGCAAGTGTGATATTCCCACCAAGCATCGAACCTGTGTCCCCTGCATCGGTAGGCAGATTGTTAATCACTAACAGAACACCAGGGGAGCCCTCCATACATATTTTATTTTCTCAAGTTCTGTGTAAAATGTCTTTGGTAATTTGAGTGGTATTGCATTGAGTCTGCAGATTGGCTTGAGCGACTGAACTGATGCTTCCAATCCAAGAACACAGTGTATCTTTATACCTGCTTGTGTCTTCTTCTAAATCTTTTATCATTCTCTAACAGTTTTCGGAGTATAAATCTTTGCCTCCTTGAGTTCAGTTCAGTCGCTCAGTCGTGTCCGACTCTTTGCGACCCCGTGAATCGCAGCATGCCAGGCCTCCATGGCGTGCTGCGATTCATGGGGTCGCAAAGAGTTGGACACGACTGAGCAACTGAACTGACCTGAACTGAGCACACCTATGAAGACCCCTCCCTATGACCCCTCCATCCACTTATCCCCTTAGGACAACCTCTGTCCTGACTTCTAGGAGCATAGGTTACTGTGGCCAGGTTTCACTTCATTTGGGGGGATTCATGTCATTTATACTCTTTTTGTCTGCCTTCTTTGGCTTGGCTTGTGTTCGTAAATTTCATCCACGTTGCTGCATGTAGTTGTGGGTTAATTTTCATTGCTGCGGAACACTCCATCATGTGACTGTATCACTGTGTATCAGCCACTGGTTGGCATTTGTACAATGACCGGGTTTATTCTACAACAAATAGTGCTCATTGGCACATCCTCATATGTGTGTCAGTGGATACATACATGCATTTCTGTTAGGTGGAGTCTTTGAATCAGAGGTTAGGCATATTTGCAGTTTAAAAAATGCTATCAGTTTTCTGCAGAGGCTACACCAATTCCCCATCTCACGAGCCGTGAATGGGAATCTCAGTTGCTCTGTGTCTCCCATCAACACTTGCTATTCCCTGTGCCTTTCACTTTAGTCATGCAGGTGGGTGTCTGTTGACATTAGATTTTGGTTTTAATTTGTATTTGCCTGATGACTAATGCAGTGGAGCATACTCTTTTATGCTATCAGCCACTTAGGTAAACTTTTAAAGGAAAAGCTTGATCAAATGTTTTGTTCATTTTTGTTCGGCTGTTTGTTCTATTATTGATTTGTAAGAGTACTCTGATAACAATTCTTTTGAAAATGGGAGAATCCTTTTGTGGTATGAGTAGTGTTTGACTCTACATTTAGGAATCTGAATATCAGATTTTCTCAGAAGTAAGTCACACAAGTACTTACAAATTTCAACACGGAGGTCAATCTAAGTGTGGGGAAATTCAGCCTCAAACTTTCCCAGCTACAAAGCCTCCTCTTGAAACACCATAAGACAGCCGCTTTTTCCTCCAGTTCATTTCATGCTAGTTTGCCAAGGGGACAGGCATGGTCATCTCGTTGGGGGTGGAGTGAAGAGGACAGTGGGCTGGTGGACAGAGGAAAAGGGCACAGTGGGATGACCAAAGAGGATGCGAGGTCCTGCGGTGCCGGGATGTGTAACCGGGCGTGACGACACGCTCAACGAGAACGCTTGGATGCAGCTTCATCTCAGGAATGAACAAGGGTGGAGGTCTCCTGAGTTAGATGGGCAGGTGCCTGGAGAATCGGTGTCAGCCCAGCCAAGAGAAATGCTTTTGCTTAATTTGGGGACAAACCCAAGAGCCAAAATATGGAACCGAAATATCTCTGGCAGCAACCACGCCCCTCCTCAGCCCAGACTAGCACAGGTGTGCCGCTGGGCAGCTTTAAGGCCTTGCTCCTGTATCTCTAGGTGTGTGAAGTGCATGGACCCAGACTCACCCCGAGGCCCCATGTCAAAGGATGGCCCCCAGCTGTGCCTCACCAGTCCCTCCAGCTATGCTATGCCAGGCTTCCTGCCTGAAGACAAAGTTTTACCCTCAAAAATCTCACAGTATTCTTGGAGAAATAAAAAGTAAACAATTGATGTCAGGATAACACAGTGGTTGTGAGACAGGTTTCTGGGGTGTTAACAAGGAAGGGGTCCTACCCAGTGGCTGAGGGGGGGGACCATCAGGGCGAGAAACCTCAGGAAGGGCTTCCTGGAGGAGGCGCTGCCTGGGAGTCTATTTCTTTCCATCATTTGCAAAGGGGATATATTTGAGAAAAGTTAGGAGTTCACAAAACCCCTCCCTGCATCAGAGCAGAAGGGAAAGATTTCCAATTTCCTATCCTATTTAAATACCCCATGCTGTTATATCTAGGGTCCTTGTGACTTATTTTAATAAACCGTTTTCCCCATTTTGAACATGAACTCAGTGAAAGCTAATTAAAATGGTGTAAAGTGTGACCTTGTGTGAATTAATCAATGTTAGAAAAAATGAGCTTATTTTCTCTTCCTTCCTGTTCCTTACCTTTGGAAACCCAAGGAAACATTCACCGGCCATGTACACAACGCTGTCAGGACTCACGGTTTTCAGCATCCTTCTCCTGCTCACAACCACAGGAATGGACGGCTGGGTGACCAGGTGCAGACTGGAGGGCCTGTCGTGTTGTAATTCAGCAGAGACTCCGTTTACCAGGTGGGGGTAAGACGGGTGGACCCCTGAGTAAGGGAAATGAGTGGGAGTTCATTACAGATGAGGGTTGGGCGTGTAAGCTAACAGTCTCTCCCAAAGCCCGTTGAGCCAGAGGCTGAGAGAGTCAGAAGCTCACATGTGCTCTTCTGGATGGAGTCTACGACAAGACATCAGCTGAATCCACTGAGGTGCAGATGGGTGCAAGCGACAGAAACCCTGATTCACCATCATCTCAGCAGCGAAGTGGTTTATCATCTCACATAGTGAGTCCAGACAGACAGCTGCTCTGGGGTTGGTTAACGCACCAGCTCACCAATGTCTCAATGACCCAGTTTATTTCCATCTTTCTACTCTGCCATCCAAAATATTTTGGATTATCCTCACCGATTGTTCTCCTGATGGACCCAAGAAGACTGCTTTTAGGAACACTTTTAAGAAGACTGATATTAGGAACAATACACAAACTCCAAACCCAAAGGCTTCCTCAGCGGATTTCCTGCTTAGGTCCATTGGTCAAAATGGCACCCCACACCCAAGCCTAAACCAATCATTTCTCAGGACAGACCCTTCCCACACATTGGCCTTCCAGCCAAGGCCATGGACTCTCACCCCTGGTAAAGGCGATGGCCTAGATTTCCCCAGAGGACTTGAATGAGGATGAACAAGATCAGATTCTGTTACTAAGGCAGAACAGAAGGCCACCAAGGTGTCCACGCAGAACAAGAGGTTCCTGCTTCCTCTGCTTGGAGTTGAGAGCACAGACTTGGGGATTCAGGGTTTGCCCCTTTGAGCATCTCATTTCTTCTTTTCAGGAGCAAGTAGGCACTGGAGTCACAACAGACACACAACTGTAGTCAGTCGTGTCCGACTCCATGGAATTCTCCAGAGCAGAACACTGGAGTGGGTAGCCTTTCCCTTCTCCAGGGGATCTTCCCAATCCAGGGATCAAACTCAGGTCTCCCACATTGCAGGCAGATTCTTTATCATCTGAGCCACAAGGGAAGCCCAGGAATACAGGAGTGGGTAGCCTTTCCCTTCTCCAGGGGATCTTCCCCACCCAGGAATCGAACCGGGCTCTCCTGTGTTGCAGGCAGATTCTTTACCAACTGAGCTATCAGGGAAGCCCAGTGTGTAATGAAGAAACAGCTTTATCAGAATGAGAACACGGGGGACCAGACCCAATATGAGCAGGTAGGGGAAGCCCTTAACAAAGTTGTGGAGTGCCCAGAACTCAGCTTCTGATGCCAGGGGCCTCCCTGTTCTGTGTCCTCCCTCCCCAACCCAGATTCCACCCAAGGGGCCCAGGGAATCCTTCTCCCCTCTGTCCCACCAATGCCTGCAAATGGGGACGAAGCACAGTCCACACTAAGCTTTACGTAACAATGAGCCCAGGAGAGGGCCTAAAACCAGACTTGAGTCCCAGCTCCGCCATTTGCTAACTGCTGAACCATTTTGAGGCTCAATTTTCTCACCCACAAAATGAAAATAGTGATAACTGCCCAATGGGCTGCTGCTTCTGTGGTCATCACTGTTCACTGTAAGAGGGCAAGCCAACCACTAACAAATTGAACATCCCCATGCCTGCAATGCAGGAGACCGCCTGCAAGGAAGGAGATGCAAATTCAATCTCTGGGCTGGAAAGAGCCCCTAGAGAAGGAAATGGCAACCCACTCCAATATGCTTGCCTAGAAGATCCCTTGGACAGAGGAGCCTGGCAGGCTTCAGTCCATGGGGCAGCAAGAGTTGTTCACGACTTAGAAACTGAAGCAGCTCCACCACCTCTCCTTAATAATCATTTATTTCTCACCAGCACAGAGTCCAACAGAGATGATTCTGGCCAGCCAGCTCTCCCGCGACCCAAGGACTCAAGCATTCCTCAGGGCCTTCCATTCTGTGGCGCCAGGATCTTCAAGATCCAGGGGATCTTCCCAACCCAGGGATCAAACCCAGGTCTCCCGCATTGCAGGAGGATTCTTTACCAGCTGAGCTACAAGGGAAGCCCAAGAATACTGGGGTGGGGAGCCTATCCCTTCTCCAGTGGATCTTCCCGACCCAGGAACTGAACGGGGGNGGGGATCTTCCCAACCCAGGGATCAAACCCAGGTCTCCCGCATTGCAGGAGGATTCTTTACCAGCTGAGCTACAAGGGAAGCCCAAGAATACTGGGGTGGGGAGCCTATCCCTTCTCCAGTGGATCTTCCCGACCCAGGAACTGAACGGGGGTCTTCTGCCTTGCAGGTGGACTCTTTACCAGCTGAGCTACAAGGGAAGCCTGAAGGTATCTAAGGGAACGTCATATCTGCTTTCACTATCTAGACCCAGACACAAATTCCTTGCGGTGAACTAGGACCTTCCGAGATCCAAGGGAGCTGGAAAAGAAAACTGCTGTGTGCCAGGAAGAGAAAAACACACGTGCTGGGCATCAGGCTGGCCCTTGTCGTTGCTGTTATCAGTAGCACAGTTACTGAAAAGGTGGTCATTTCCAGAGTAACTATGGCCCCCGATGGTTCATTGATGGTCCCTGTCATTACCCCAGGGAGCCAGCTCTAGGAGATGATGACCCTTAAAGGCTGGTCTGGGGTGTCAAAAGATCAGACCCCACTGCTGATGGAATCGTGAGATATGGTGGCTTCTATCTTCTCCGAGGTACCAAGCACAATCAAGGACACGCGGGTGTCTGGAGAGCAGGAAGCACCTGGGATGCTCCTCCATCTGAGACAGCCCTTCACTCCCGACAGGCAGGTGGAGGGTTCCTGCCCCACTCCCAGGCGGGTGAGCTGGTCACCTGCAAGCCCAGGGCCGTGCTGTCTGCGCCGTCTCCCGCCTCCGTCTCTGTTTCATGCCTCCCCGCCCCTGCCCGATGGGTCACCGTCACGCCCTCCTCATCTCAGGCCAGCTTCTGGGGAACCACTTGAAATTTCAGGTAAACTGGAGCGTCAGAATCTCCAGAATCCCAGGCCCTGTTGAATTAAGTAGCCGAGAGGGGCCTTGGGGTACATCAGTATTTACCTCCACCTCAGTTTTCACATTCACAAATCAAAACATCACAGACTCAGACTTTGGTGTGAAATAGAATCCCTGAGCCATGCGGAGACTCGGAGAAGTTCACGGCATCTCATCAGCACACACTTGGCCTTTAAAGGGTTCCGAGAGCGGGGCTCAGCCCATGGGCAGCCAGGTTCTCTGAAAACGAAACTGGAATCAGCAGAGGGCCTCTGTCAGCCGAGTTAGACTTGCTTTTCTCAGCAAGTCTGTCACATTGTGGATGGGGAGCTGCTGGATCGAAGAGCAGGAATCTCCCAAGATCTGTGCTCCGATCACACTGTCGGCCCGGGGGGGTGTCTCGGCGCCGCGCTGACCACACGGAGCCCTTCCTCCGCCTGCTGTCTCCTTGGCGTTGACTGGGTCTGCCCTTCCTGACTGCCCTCCACTGTGGAGGTCTCCTCACTGAGGACCACAGAGCAGCTGTGCACATGGCTGTACCTCCAGGCACCTGGGGGGCTTCTGTGGCAGGGAGCAAGTCTGTTTGTGACCTCAGTGGGGACCCCGTTCTCAATACCTGCACTTAAAGTGAAAGTGAAGTCGCTCAGTTGTGTCCGACTTTTTGAGACCCCGTGGACTGTAGCCCTCCAGGCTCCTCCATCCATGGGATTCTCCAGGCAACAATACTGGAGTGGGTTGCCATTTCCTTCTCCAGGGGATCTTCCTGACCCAGGGATCGAACCCAGGTCTCCCGCATTGCAGGCAGACGCTTTAACCTCTGAGCCACCAGGGAAGCCCTTAACTTGCACTTAAGTCTTCCTTATTTCAATAAACAATTATTGAATAATGTGTTGCTTACACTTCCGCATAAGACTGCATGTAAAGAAAGGATTCTTAGCTCAACCCAGTTTGGAAACAACTGCAAGAAAGGGCACCGTATCAAATGAGGAGCAAAGGATGCTCCTGCTGCTCCTACTCAGATTCCGTCGGGCAGAGGAATGGTCAGGGTTTCCTCCGGACCTGCCTGTGCCTGGAGGAAGCAGCCGGCCGCTGTCCTGGGCTGACGCTGCAGCCTGGCTTCACCTCGAGGGCAGGGAGCTCGTTTTCCCTCTGAACTCACAGCCTGCTGCCAGCGGGGGGTGGGGAGGGCACCTGCAGAAGCTGCTGCAGGACTGTTTGGGCATCAGAGGAGGCCATTCCACTCTTCCCTGGGTCCTGGGGGCTCAGCAGGTAGGAGGCGGACAACGGGCAGGCGGGCGGGCAGCCGCAGCCCTCTGGAGTCGCCCCGCCCACTCCGCCAGCACTGCCGTGCCATCTGCACCCGTCTGCCCGCTCCTGGTCAGTGGCCGCAGTTGGTGCAGGACCATCCAGAAAAGAGGATGCTGTGACTCTGAGAAGGAGGGGCGCTGGGATCACCGCTAACCTCTCCACCTCCTCTTGCAGATAAACGAGCTGGTCAGGAGTGGAGATGACGCCCAAGGTCATGCGGGTGGTAAGGGGGAGCTGGGAACGTGATGCAGGCCCAGCCCACCCCCGATCATAGGGCACTCCCTGGCCCTGGGCCAGATGCCCTCTCTCTACTTCCTCCTCTCTCTCCCCCATCTCCTTGTGGCCCCAGCTGCATTCCACCTTCTCTGACTGCTTCAGTCCCGACCGACTGCAGCTGCAGGGATACCCAACATGCTAGCAACGCCCGTGCCCTCACCCTTCTCCTCCAGCATGCGATGTGCTTAACCCAGCTCGGGGCTGGGGGCCTGGTGGCCTCTGACCACGTGGCCATTGCCCGACCGAAACTCTCTGTGACCTCAAGTAGGAGCTGCAGTCTGTAGGCCAGGGGTGGGCTTGACTGGGGCACCTGCAGCAGCCTGACCCTCTGCACAGACATTCTTGCTGACCCTCTGCGCAGACACCAGCATTAGTAACTCCCAGGGTGAGGGTGAGGCAGGTCCTTGTCCCACAAGCCTGATTCTCAGACGCCAGACCTGCTTCCCTGGGATAAGAACACTTTAGAGGCCGCTGGGCAGTGTGTGGCTTTCATCTGACAAGCTCAAGGGCTGACTTGTGTCTCCAGCTTCTCCTGTCTTCCTCCTTGGTGCCACCTCCCTCCCCCATCCCCACACCCCGCACCGGCCCAGAGCAAAGTTGTCGCTCCCTTCTTTCAAGCCTCCACGTACCTGGTATGACTTACACCCTTATATCCTGCAGCTGTCTTGCAGCGACCTGCTTAGTTCTCTGCCCCGGGTTTTCTCACCTGAGACACTCTGAAGGCAGAACCTATCTTCTCACCCAAGGATGCAGGTGCTGAGAAGGGCCTCGGTCACTGCAGGCTGACTGGGATCCTGGGCACCTGGGGTCCACATCAGGGTGCAAAGGGCAGGCTGGGAGGCAGAGTGAGGCTTCCCCCTCCAGCTGGGACCATGGGTGACCAGGGCAGCTGCTGATTTCCTGTGACATCACAACCCTCAGTTAAGCAATTAATAGAATTAACCCTCAGTTAACTGAGAAGAAGACCTTAAGGTGTGTATGAGGGGACCCTGGAGCGTGCCTGACAAGCATTTCTGAGGCAGGAAGGGAGAGAGAGAAGGATGGATGGAGCCAGAGGGCTGGGGGGCCGGGGAGGGGGGCGGGAGGCAGACAGACAGACAAGATGCTGGAGGGGTTGGGATGGTGCGGGGGAGACCAGCCATGCCCAGGGAGAGGGCGAATCTGAGAAAGAGGGAGCTGAGACTGGAGGCAGGCGGGGGGTGATCCAGGGGAAGGGGGCTGCCGTCCAGGCAGCTGCCGCCCGTGCCCTCCTGAGCAGGGGCCCAGCGAGGACCCCTTACGTCTGCTTTCGCTCGGGGGTCTGAGATCACTCCTTGCCTGCACTTTGCACAGTGTGGTCCACCGAAAGGGGCCAGACCAGAGTCCGGGCGGTCGGGGGTGGCCCCAGGGTGACCCCGAGAGCACAGGGACAAGCAGGGGAGGCGGGAGGGCAGGAGGGGCCGCTCAGAAGCAAGAGTGGCACAGAGGCTGCTCGGGAGGCGGGTGCAGAGCTGGGTCCATCCCAGAGCCTGGCAGGGCGAGGCAGGGACCAGGCAGCCGCTTCTCAGCAGCCACAGCTCCGTCCCACTCTGACCTCTCATCACCCAGCTCTCAATGCGGCTTACTGGGCGCCACGGGCCCGGCAGCCCGGCTGACTGCCCACTGCGCTTGCCCTAACCCCACGGCTCTCAGGCATGATGATCTTCCCCTATGGGACATCTGACAACGTCTGAAGACATGCTTGGTTGCACAGCTGGGGTGTGTGTGTATGTTGCTGGTGTCTAGTGGTAAAGGCTAGAGATGCTAAACATCCTATAGGACACCTCATGTAACTGAGAAGCTGAATGGTTCTATGAAGACCTACAAGACCTAGAACTAACACCCCCAAAAGATGTCCTTTTCATCATAGGGGACTGGAATGCAAAAGTAGGAAGTCAAGAGATACCTGGAGTAACACAAATTCAGCCTTGGAGTACAGAATGAAGCAGGGCAAAGGCTAATAGAGTTTTGCCAAGACAACGCGCTGGTCATAGCAAACACCCTCTTCCAACAACACTAGAGAAGACTTTACACATGGACATCACCAGATGGTCAACACCAAAATCAGACTGATTATATTCTTTGCAGCCAAAGATGGGGAGCTCTATACAGTCAACAAAAACAAGACTGGGAGCTGACTGTGGCTCAGATCATGAGCTCCTTATTGCCAAATTCAGACTTAAATGGAAGAAAGTAGGGAAAACCACTAGACCATTCAGGTATGACCTAAATCAAATCCCTTATGATTGTACAGTGGAAATGACAAATAGATTCAAGGGATTAAATCTGATAGAGTGCCTGATGAACTACGGATGGAGGTTCGTGACATTGTACAGGAGACAGGGATCAAGACCATCTCCATGGAAAAGAAATGCAAAAAGGCAAAATGGCTGTCTGGAGAAGTCTTACAAATAGCTGAGAAAAGAAGAGAGTTGAAAAGCAAAGGAGAAAAGGAAAGATATAAGCATCTAAATGCGGAGTTCCAAAGGACAGAAAGAAGAGATAAGAAAGCCTTCCTCAGTGATCAATGCAGAGAAAGAGAGGAAAACAATAGAATGGGAAAGACTAGAGATCTCTTCAAGAAAATTAGAGATAGCAAGGGAACATTTCATGCAAAGATGGGCTCAATAAAGGACAGAAATGCTATGGACCTAACAGAAGCAGAAGATATTAAGAGGAGGTGGCAAGAATACACAGAACTGTACAAAAAAGATCTTCATGACCAAGATAATCATGATGGTGTGATCACTCACCTAGAGCCAGACATCCTGGAATGTGAAGGTAAGTGGGCCTTAGGAAGCATCACTACAAAGCTCGTGGAGGTGATGGAATTCCAGTGGAGCTGTTTCAAATCCTAAAAGATGATGCTGTGAAAGTGCTGCACTCAATATGCCAGCAAATTTGGAAAACTCAGCAGTGGCCACAGGACTGGAAAAGGTCAGTTTTCATTCCAATCCCAAAGAAAGGCAATGCCAAAGAATGCTCAAACTACTGCACAGTTGCACTCATCCCACATGCTAGCAAAGTAATGCTCAAAATTCTCCAAGCCAGGCTTCAGCAATATGTGAACCATGAAGTTCCAGATGTTCAAGCTGGATTTATAAAAGGCAGAGTAACCAGAGATCAAATTGCCAACATCCACGGGATCATCGAAAAAGAAACAGAGAGTTCCAGAAAAACATCTATTTCTGCTTTATTGACTATGCCAAAGCCTTTGACTATGTGAATCACAATAAACTGTGGAAAACTCTGAAAGAGATGGGAATACCAGACCACCTGACCTGCCTCCTGAGAAACCTGTATGTAGAAACCAGGAAAGGGGTACGTCAAGGCTGCATACTGTCCCCCTGCTTATTTAACTTCTGTGCAGAGCACATCATGAGAAACGCTGGGCTGGAAGAAACACAAGCTGGAATCAAGATTGCCAGGAGAAATATCAATAACCTCAGATATGCTGATGACACCACCCTTATGGCAGAAAGTGAACAAGAACTAAAAAGCCTCTTGATGAAAGTGAAAGAGGAGAGTGAAAAAGCTGGCTTAAAACTCAACATTCAGAAAACTAAGATCATAGCTTCCAGTCCCATCACTTCATGGGAAATGATGGGGAAACAGTGGAAACAGTGACAGATTTTATTTTGGGGGGCTGCAAAATCATGGCAGATGGTGACCGCAGCCATGAAATTAAAAGATGCTTATTCCTTGGAAGGAAAGTTATGACCAACCTAAACAGTATATTAAAAAGCAGAGACATTACTTTGCCAACAAAGATCTGTCTAGTCAAAGCTATTGTTTTTCCAATAGTCACGTATGGATGTGAGAGTTGGACTTTAAAGAAAGCTGAGCGTCGAAGAATTGATGCTTTTGAACTGTGGTGTTGGAGAAGACTCTTGCGTGTCCCTTGGACTGCAAGGAGATCCAACCAGTCCATCCTAAAGGCAATCAGTCCTGAATATTCATGGGAAGAACTGATGCTCAAGCTGAGTTTGGCAACTTGATGTGAAGAGCTGACCCATTTGAAAAGACCCTGATGCTGGGGAAGATTGAAGGCAGGAGGAGAAGGGGGCAACAGAGGATGAGATGGTTGGATGGCATCACCAACTCCATGGGCATGAGTTTGAGCAATTCCGGGAGTTTGGTGGTGGACAGGGAGGCCTGGTGTGCTGCAGTCCATGGGGTTGCAAAGAGTCGGGCCTGCCTGAGCGACTGACCTGCACTATTGTATCCACCCCTTTCTGTTCTCAGCTGTGCCATCTTAGTTCGCACCTCAGGGCCTTTGAGCTGCCTTGCACTTGGCCCTACTTGGAATTCACTCTCCCCAGATCATCATATAGCTGCTTGCTTTCTTATCCTTCCAGAACTGGCTCATTCATTCGCTTCTTAGAGTGGTAGACGTCCCCACACCCTCCCGCACTGTGCACTGTAAACCTCTTGAGTATTTCCCTACCAGCATTTACCCCAAATCGTGAAGATCTTGTTTATTCAAGTCCTTATTTATAGTTTGTTTACCCTCTACTTGGCTGTGAGCTCCATGAAGGCTGGGAACTTTGGCCCCCAGCGGGACCCAGGCTCTGAACACTGGGTGATAAGATTCAGAACTCAACTAGAACAACCGGGCTGTTTTGAGAGCTTTGCGTAGCTCAGTCCCATGAGGTAGGCAACACTGCAGTGCCCAGTTCACAGATGAGGAAACCGAGGCTCAGGGATACCCGGTGACTTGGCCAAAGGAACGCAGCTAGCTAGTGCCTGAGCTGGGATGGGAACCCGGCAGGCTGGCTTCTGGGGCCAGCCTGAGCAGTGCCACGCTGCGGCCTCTCTGCAGCCTCAGCGGCGGTGTGACCTGTTCACCAGGACGCTTGCCTGTCTCTCCCTGAGAGATCCTCCCTCCGCCGTCCGCTTGCCCCCCACGTTTGGGAAGCTGCTGTCAGTGGAGCGGAGGTTTTGACAAGGAGGCAGTCAGGGCGCCTTTGTCCCCCAGTCAGCAGGGAGAAACGGCTCCTCTGGGCAGCTCCCGACAGTGGGGAGGCTTGGGGAGCCTGAGCGGAGGGCTCCACCCCGCGGGGCTCGCCCATCGCAGTCACCGCACTGCGTGCACGTGAACCCTGGGGCGCCGTCGCCTCTGCCAGGCACTCCTGGGCCTGGAGAGGAGGGGTCCCCCTGTCTTCCTGGCAGGGCAGGGGGCAGAGCACAGGCTGAGTCGGGGCGTTGTGCACAAGCCCCCCACGGGGGCCTCCCTGCCCAGTTGGCAGTCTCTAAGGAAGAGCTGCAACCACTAGGGGCCACCATGGCAGGGGAGGAGGAAGCCCTCTGCAGCAGGCTGGGGCGCCCGGTGTGCGGGCGGGGTGGGGGGAGGAACTTGGGAGGCTGCCCAGAGCTGCTTGCCGCCCAGATTCCTGGCAGGAAGCCCTCCAGGCCCGAGCCCGCCGCCCGGCCCTTCTCCGTGCTCCTCGGCCCTGTCTGCCTGGCTCTGGTGCCTCCTGATCGCCAGCATCCGTGCTGTCCTGCCCGTTTCCCCCACGCTGCTTTCCCCGGTACCGTCCCCTCCGCCAGCATCGGTGGTGCCGATCGAGCGACACCCTGGGCCTGCGCTCTGCCAATGGCGCTGTGCTCGGCTGTGTCCAAAACTTTGCGGCCCCGTGGACTGCAGCCCGGCAGGCTCCTCTGTCCATGGGATTTCCCAGGCAAGAATGCTGGAGTGGGCTGCCATGCCCGCCTCCAGGGCATCTTCCCGACCCAGGGATTGGACCCACGTCTCCTGTGTCTCCTGCATGGCAGGCGGGCTCTTTGCCACTGCGCCCCCTGGGAAGCTCATTCCTTCGTTCTCGCGGTGACTAGCTGTGTGATCTTGGGAAAGTCTCACCATCTCTCTGAGCCCCCAGTTTTGCAACAGTGAAAAGAGGGATGATGAACAGGGGTTTGGAGGTTTCACTGGGGTGAGAGATAGTGGTGAGCGTAGCCCAGGCTGGTGTTGAGTGTTGCAGCCTCGGGAGCTATTCTTTTTTTAATTCTTTGCAAAAACTCTCCTGGAGCTTCCAGGGGCACATAGACTCCTAATAGCATCGCCCAACCCAATAAGACAGGGTTCTGAGGGCCTCCTGAAGGGAAGCAGGCAGTGGCCCCGGGCTCTCGTCCCGACTCTGCATCGGGTTGCTGTGTGACCTGGGCGTGCCATCACCCTCTCCAGGCCCCAGGTTCCCCGTCTGAACCCAGTGACTCGGACGACCTTAAGCAACAGAACTTTCTCCACCTCAGTTGTTAAACGGAGGAGTGTCAGTGCCTACTTACAGGCGCAGGGTCACTGACAGGCGCCAGTCCATTAATCTAAGCAAAGTGCTAAGAACGGGTCTGATACGGTGGTTAGTGCTTCACAGATGTTAGCCGTTATTAGCTAACCTTGTCTCTGAGGAGCTTTTAAAAATCTGGGATAGAATTTGCATACTACAAAGTTCACCGTTTGAAAGTATACGCTTTGTCGTTTTTAGCATATTCCGAGGCTGTGCCGCCATCGACGCTGTAATTCCAGGACGTGCTCGTGGTCCCCAGACGCGACTGTGTACCTGTCTCGCTCACCCTCCACCCCTGGCAACCACTGATCCATCTTCTTTTTTATCATTTAATCTTTTAATTGAAGTATAGTTGATACACAACATTATATAATATGGATATATAATACAATGGTTCACAATTTTTAAACCCCATTTACAGTTACTATAAAATATTGGTTACATTCCCTGTGTTATACAATATACCTTTATAGTTTATTTTATACAGAATGGCCTGTGTCATTTACTCCCTTATTCCTAAACTGCACCCCCCAACTGGCAGCCGCTAGTCTTTTCTCTGCATCTGGGAGTCTTTCTTTTTTGTCATATTCACTGGTCTTTTTTTTCGGCTGAGCCGCGCAGCATATGGAATCTGAGCTCCCCAGCCAGGGGTCGGGCCCCTGCCAGCCTCCCTGGGAGCATGACGTCTTAGCCACTGGACTGCCAGGGAAGGCCCTGGGGTGCGTTTCAGACTCCACGTGTAGGTGGTGCCACACAGTATGGCCCTCTCTGTCTGGCTCGCTTCGTTTCGCACGATACCCTCCAAAGGGCTCCTGTGCTGGCTCGGGGGTGGAGAAGCCGCCTGGCGTTGCAGGAGACCCGGGTGCAGTCCCTGAGTCAGGAAGAGCCCCTGAGAAGGAACTGGCAGCCCACTCTGGTATTCTTGCTGGAAAATCCGATGCACAGAGGAGCCTCAGGCTACGGTCCATGGGGCCACTATGTCGGACTCGACTTAGACACTAAACCAACACGAACAGGCCTCTGAGTCCATCCAGTTGCTGCAAAGTCCTTTCATCTGTTGATGGGCATTTAGGTTGCTTCCAGTCTTGGCAACCGTACTGTGAATAGTGCTATCATGAACACTGGGATGCACACATCTTCAGAAATTAGTGGTTTAATTTTTTTCTTGATGTATACCTAGGAGTCGCATTGCTGGATCATCTGATAATTCTATTTTCAGCGTTTTGAGAAACCTCCCTACCGTTCTCCACATTGGCTGCACCAATTTACATTCCCACCAACTGTGTGAGAGGGTTCCCTTTTCCCCACATTCTCGCCAACATTTGCTTTTTGTGCTCTGTTGGAGGATGATCATCCTGAAAGGACTGAGGTGACATCTCATTGTGGTTTGATGTTCGTTTCCCCAGGGATGAGCATCTTCTCATGTGGAGTTGGCCATCTGCACTTCCTCTTTGGAGGAACATCTATTTAGTTCTGTCTAAATCAGGCTAAATTGGTCCCATCACTTCATGGGAAATCGATGGGGAAACAGTGGACACAGTGTCAGACTTTATTTTTTTGGGCTCCAAAATCACTGCAGATGGTGACTGCAGCCATGAAATTAAAAGACGCTTACTCCTTGGAAGAAAAGTTATGACCAACCTAGATAGCATATTCAAAAGCAGGGACATTACTTTGCCGACAAAGGTCCGTCTAGTCAAGGGTATGATTTTTCCTGTGGTCATGTATGGATGTGAGAGCTGGACTGTGAAGAAGGCTGAGCACCAAAGAATTGATGCTTTTGAACTGTGGTGTTGGAGAAGACTCTTGAGAGTCCCTTGGACTGCAAGGAGATCCAACCAGTCCATTCTAAAGGAGATCAGCCCTGGGATTTCTTTGGAAGGAATGATGCTAAAGCTGAAACTCCAGTACTTTGGCCACCTCATGCGAAGAGTTGACTCACTGGAAAAGACTCTGATGCTGGGAGGGATTGGGGGCAGGAGGAGAAGGGGACGACCGAGGATGGGGTGACTGGATGGCATCACTCACTAGATGGACGTGAGTCTGAGTGAACTCCGGGAGACGGTGATGCACAGGGAGGCCTGGCGTGCTGCGATTCATGGGGTCACAAGGAGTCGGACACGAGTGAGCGACCGGACTGAACTGAAACCAGGCTTCTCTTTTTTTGATGCTGAGCTGTATGAGCTGTCTATATATTCTGGATATTAACTCCTTGTCTGTCATATCGTTTTCAGACATTTTCTCCCACTCAGTAAGTTGGAGTTTCCGTTTTGTTGATGTGAACAAAACCTTGCTCTGCGGAGGCCTCTGTGTGCTGCTGACGGTCAGCCTCTCAGGCGCACCTGACCCCTTGTGGCCTCACGGACGGCAGCGCGTCAGGCCTCTCTGTCCCTCACCATCCCCGGGAGCCTGCTCAAGCTCATGTTCAGTGAGTCAGTGATGCCATCCAGCCATCTCACCTTCTGTCACTCCCTTCTCTTCCTGCCCTCAGTCTTTCCCAGCATGAGGGTCTTTTCCAAAGTCAGCTCTTCACATCAGGCGGCCAAACTCCTGGAGCTTCAGCTTCAGCATCAGTGCTTCCAATGAATATTCAGGACTGATCTCCTTTAGGATGGACTGGCTGGATCTCCTTGCAGTCCAAGGGACTCTCAAGAGTCTTCTCCAACACCACAGGTCAAAAGCATCAGTTCTTCGGCGCTCAGCTTTCTTTATAGTCCAGCTCTCACATCCATCCATGACGACTGGAAAAACCATAGCCTTGACTAGACGGACCTTTGTTAGCAAAGCAATGTCTCTGCTTTTGAATATGCTGTCGAGGTTGGTCATTGCTTTTCTTCCAAGGAGTAAGCGTCTTCTAATTTCATGGCTGTCCGCAGTGATTTTGGAGCCCAAGGAAATAAAGTCTTTCACTGTTTCCATTTCCCCTCCGTCTCTCTTTTATAGGTTTAATTAGGTCCCATTTGGGTTTCCCAGGTGGCACTGGTGGTGAAGAACCCGCCTGCCAGGGCAGGTTAGACACAAGAGACTCAAGCTCCATCCCCGGGTTGGGAAGGTCCCCTGGAGGAGGGTGTGGGAACCCACTCCAGTGTTCTTGCCTGGAGAACCCAGGGACAGAGGAGCCTGGCGGGCTGTGGTTCATAGGGTCATAAAGAGTCCACCATGACTGAAGCGACTTAGCGTGTAGGTCCCATTTGTCTATTTTTGCTGTTATTTCCTCTGCTTTAGGGAAACAGAGCCAGAGGAAAATATTGCTGGGGTTTATGTACCACTTCCCTGGTGGCCCAGACAGTGAAGAATCTGCCTGGATGCAGGAGACCTGGGTTCGATCCCTGGGTTGGGAAGGTCCCCTGGAGGAGGGCGTGGCACCCCACGCCAATGTTCTTGCCTGGAGAATCCCAGGGACAGAGGAGTCTGGCGGGCTGCAGTCCATGGGGTCGCACAGCGTCGGACACGGCTGAGCGATGGAGCGCTGCATAAACTGCTCTCCATCTCCACGACTTTCCCTACTTGGGATGTTTCATAAAAGCCGGGAATGCACAGTTTTGCATTTGGCATCTTTCATTTAACATAATGTTTTCAAGGCTCATTCACAGTGGGATCAGTGCTATGTTCCTTTTCGTGGCTGAATAATATTCCATGGCATGGCTATACCGTCTGGGTTGTTTCCACTTTTTGGATATTATGGATAATGCGGCCGTAAGCATTCACGTAGAAGCTTTGTGTAAGCATCTGTCTTTTATTCTCTTGGGTGTCTCTGTTGGAATGGCACTGCTGGGTCACATTTAGCTTCCTGTGGAATTGCCAAACTCTTTTCCAAAGTGATCGCACCAGTCCACATTCTCAGCAGCCACGTATGAAGATTCCAGTTTCTCCAAAGGCTTGCAACCCTTGTCAACGCCCGTCTCTTCTACCGCAACCATCTTAGTGGATGTAAGTGGTGCCTCCTCGTGGCTTTGATTTACATTTTCCCAAGACTAGTGATGTTGAGTACCAGGTACTTAGTGGCCATTCATATACCTTTGGAGAAATACCTATTCAATTCCCTTGCTCATTTTTAAAAGGGGTTGTTTGTTGATTCTACTCTTGTGCTATAAGAATTCTTTTTTTAAAATTTATTTATTTTTAATAGAAGGATAATTGCTTTATAGAACTTTGTTGCTTTCTGTCAAACATCAACAGGGAAGAGTTCTTTACATATTCTAAATAGTAGGCCCTTATCAGATGTCTGAATTGCAGATATGTTTTTTTCCCATCCTGTGGGTTGTCTTTTCACCTTTTTGATGGTATCCTTTGAAGTATAAAGGTTTTAAATGTTGATGAAGTCCAATTTCTCTATTTCCGCTTTGCTTGTGCTGAGTCATCATTTCTAAGAAACCATTGTTGAATATCCAAGGTTACACAGATTCACACTTGTTTGCTTCTTTTTGGGGGCCACATCCCGCGGCTTGTGCGACTTTACTTCCCCAACCAGGGATCAAACCCATGCTCCCTGCACTGGAAGCTCAAAGTCTCAACCTCTGGACCGCCAGGGAATTCCCTACTCTTGTTTACTTCTAAGAGTTTTATAATTCTAGCTCTTAGATTTAAAACTTTGGGCCTTTTTGACGGAATGGTGTATGTGAAATACGGGGTCAGATAGAAGTCCAATTCCATTCTTTTGCATGGGGAAATCCAGTTGTCCCACCTTTATTTGTCGAGAAAGCTATTTCCCCATTGCGTTTTCTTGGCACCCTTGTCAAAACCCAGTTGACCGTAGTGTATGGGTTTATTTCTGGGCTTTTAGCTTCACCCCATAGGCCTAAATGTCTGTCCTTATGCCAGTATTACACAGTCTTGATTACTGTGGCCTTGTAGTAAGTTTTGAGGTTAGGAAGTGTGAGTTTTCTAAATTTGTTATTTTTCAAGATTTTTTTTTTTTTTTCTAGTCTGGGTCCCTTGAATTTCCAAATGAATCCTAGAATGAGTTTGTCCATGAGGACCTTTGAACCTGTGATTCTGAAGCCATGATTTTTGAAAATTTCAATGCCTGAAGTCATTGTGGTCTGTGTCTGTCATACTTTTAAGAATTTATTGAAATACTCTTGACACATAACATCATGCAGGTTTAAGGTGTGCCAGATGCTGGTTTCATGCACTTACGTGCTGCGATGCACTTTCCGCCTTAGTGCTAGTTAGCGCCTCCACCACATTACATGGCGGTTATTTGGAGTGCCTTCTCTTGCTGCTGGTTCGGTCTTACTTCCTTATGTACCTAGTTATCCTTGACTGTGTTCAAGTCACTGTACTGGAAAATTTGAAATAATTTGAAATTACTAAGATTATAATTTCAAAACTGTCTGTGAAATAGCACGAGGCCCGAGACGGCGGTGTCTCTAGCCAGATGAGCGCTTTGCCAGCTTCTCCCAGCACCTGGGGCTGCTGACCCGCGGCCGCCGCGAGTTTCACGAGTCGTCCTGGTGACTGGGCTCAAGGCTGGGTTTTCTTCTGGTTTGCCTTATTCTGAGGATGTGTCTGCTTAAAGATGTGGGGCATCAGGCTCCCCGTCTTGGGCCGAAAGCTAGGTTTCCCTTTTATTCTTCCCCTTTCCCTGCCTCCCTTGAGGCCATCACCAGAACTCAGTTTCAAAGCTGATTCTTCCGGATTGGCAGTTACCGTCAGGGCAAACAGGATCTCCAGACTGGGCTTTCCCCTCTGGATTTTTGCCTTCTGCTGGACTCTTACTATGGAATTCTTTTTTCTTTCTTTGTTTTTAAAAATGTATTTATTTTGGCTGCACCACGGGGCATGTGGGGCCTCCGTTTCCTGACCAGGGGTCGAACCCAGGCCCCCTGCATTGGGAGCATGGAGTCTTAACCACTGGGCCTCCAGGGAAGTCCCCATTCTTTCTTTTTAAAAGCCTGGTTTATACGCCCTTCTTGACTGTGCTGGGCCTTTGGTCACGTGCATGGGCTTCCCCCGGCTGTGGCGAGCAGGGGTTGCTCTCCGTGGTTGCAAACCCGCGTCCCCTGCCTTGGCAGGTGGAGTCTTAGCCACTGGACCACCAGTGAAGCCTGTGGAGTTCCTGTTAATTGTCTGATGGTCTTAAGAAGACGATCTTTTGAACTGGATCTAGGGACTCTGGTTGTCTTCAGAGGAGGGCTGTTCCAGTTGCATATCCCAGGACCCCTGGCACAGAAGTCCCTGCACTTCGGCCTCCGCTGGCATTTCTCTGCCCTTGCCCAGGCTGTGTTCTGGTGGCTCGGATGGCAAAGAGTCCTCCTGCAGTGCGGGACACCTGGGTTTGATCCCTGAGTTGGGAAGATCCCCTGGAGGAGGGCCTGGCAACCCACTCCAGTATCCTTGCCTGGAGAATCCCATGGACAGAGGGGCCTGGCGGGCTGCAGTCCGTGGGTTCCAAAGAGCGGGACACCACCAAGCATCTGAGCACGGCAGCGGGCCGCGTCCAGGTGAGACCCCCTCCTGCCTCATCTTGGGCACGCCTACTCTCAAAGCCCTGCTCAGAATTTGGCCACTATGGGCTCTCCCAGCTCACGGTCCCTTGCTCACAGCCCTGGTCCCTAGAGTCCACATCTCCACACCTGTGTTTATTTACCATCAAACATGTGTGTGGTGCTCACAGTCCGCCAGGCCCGTTCCAAGCCCTGGGAACTCAGCTGTGACCAACACAGAGGCTGCCCCTTACTCTCCAGGAGGTTAATGAAAAGTTGGTCGCAAATCAGTGGGATTTGGGTTGGGAGGAGGAAGCAGGAGCCACAGAGTACTTTGCAAGGAGATTCAAGCAGGGGAGGCTTCCAAGAGGAAGCGATATTTAAACTGAGGCCTGAAGGATGTGTAGCAATCATCCAGCAAACACGTCTGTGAAGGTGCTGAGTGGAGCTGGTGAATCAGCCTGGTAGTCGGGGTGGGGACGGAGGGGCAGGGAGAAGCTGGGAGGCGCCTGCAGCACCCCGACTGCCTTTATGGGTCCCTTCTTCCTGCCTCCCTTCAGAGATGGGCCTACAAAGATGAGAGGCCCCATGCTTGAGGGAAAGCAAACGCCCTTGACCTTCAGCGCCACGCAGCCTCTTTCAGGAAAGGTCGCCGTCCTTGGCTCGCCTCAGTCCTGGGCTCCGGCCTCCTCCTCTGCTCCTGCCGGGGGCGGAACAGGAGCGGCCGCGTCCGCTCGGCTCCAGAGAAGCCGGATGCAGGGCTGAATGAAGCCACAGAGCCGGCTCCCTCAACCGCGGCTGCCAGGGCGCCCTCCGCTCAGCCCCAGGCCCTTCCTGTGCCACCTCCGGCTCCATCCTCCCATCTGTTTGCCTTGGATGGGATCCCTGCGCTCGGGAACCCGAGGGACGGGGTGACGGGGTGCAGAGGAGGCCTGAGCCTTCAGCAGGCTCCAGTGATGCTCTCTGTGCAGCCCGGCGTCCGGCGATTGGAGACATACGGGACCCCTCACCCCTCTCTTGCCCCCACGTCCCCCTTGATGTGGGCCCAAGCCTGGAAGGGAAGGTTGGTCAGCCCTCAGGAACCGGGAGCTGAAGGGCTGAAGGGGAGGTCGCTGTCCTGACCCCTGAAGGCTTACTGCAGGGAGCTGGGTAAGTGACCCTGCCTGAGGAGGGACTCCGCTATCCCACCCCATCCCGTTGTCTAGATGGGTAAACCAAGGCTCAGGTCACGTGCAAACGGGGGGGGAGAGGCAAGGGCTGAACCCAGGCGCCCTGCTTCTTCTCCCGTCCCCTCCTCAGATGCCCCCATGGTGGGGGCGCCTCAAGGCTCACACTCGGGCCGCGCTGGACGGGACCGCAGGAATTAACCATTCTCCAGCTCCAGAGCCTGAAACTCAGCCTCCTGGGAACAGATGGGGATGACGGGCCCCATCCCATCCCGTGACATTTCATCAGAGGCTGACACCTTCCTGGCCCACAGCTCCGGGGCCAACCACAAAATGCGCTGAACAAAACAGGTCCTGTGCAGTTTTTCCAAGCCCTTGTCAATGCCGCCCAGGCAAAGACCCCCAGAAACACGGCTGAGCAAAGCTGGCTGCTGCCTGTGGCAACCAGGGTGGGCGCTGAGGGGCGGCTCCGCTAGAAGCAGTTGGGCAGGACTTGGGGAGGGCTCCGGGCTGCTGTTAGGAGCTCTGGGAAGGGCGCGAGGGAGTGGCGTTCAGGGGCTGGATGCATCCGCAAGCGGGGGTGACGGTGTGGTGTGGCGGGGCACCCTAATGGTTTTAATCTGGAAGTGAAGGGGGTTGAATTGAAGCTCAAGCTGTGATCAGCAAAAAAAGTCGTCACTCACTCAGCTGGGATGTCTGGTCATTTTGTGGTTTGGATCACATTCATCTTTTGTCTGCATTCAGACTTGATTATCGAGTGGTCTTGATTTTTGTCGTGATCCCTCATGGTCCTCGAGGGGCCCTGTCTGGTGCTGGTGATCTGTGAAACTGCTCTGCTTAATGGGAATGCATGGGGGCCCAGGTGGGGCGGGGCCGGGCTGCTCCCGGATGTCTGTAGGGCCTGCGTTTCTCTTTCAAAGCGTGAAACAAAATACGTGAAGCCTGGGAACACCGGCCACCTCACACAGGAGACCTGTAACTGGATAAATGTCAGCCGTGCCTCGTCTGTGGGTCCCAAAGCCGCAGAGGAGGTTCAGCTGAGAGAGAAGCCACGAGCCTCTGGAGTCAGGCCTGGGTTCAGAATCTGCCTCTGTTCAAGCTCTTAGACAGATCACCTTCCTCCTTGCAACTGCATCCACCCACGAATGCTTAGCGAATGCCTACTGTATGCCAGGGAGGGGGAGCCTTGGGCGAGAGCCTTCACTCTCTGGACGCAGTCTCAGTTAGTCCAGGCACTCCGTCGTGGCCGGCTCTGCAACCCCAGGGACTGCAGTGCGCCAGGTTTCCTTGTCTATCACCAACTCCCGGATTTTGCTCAAACTCATGTCCATTGAGTCAGTGACGCCATCCAACCATCTCATCCTCTGTCATGCCCTTCTCTGCCTTCAATCTTTCCCAGCATCGGGGTCTTTTCTAATGAGTCTGCTCTTCGCATCAGGGGGCCAAAGTGTTGGAATTTCAGCTTCAGCATCAGTCCTTCCAATGAATATTCAGGACTGATTTCCTTTAGGATGGACTGGTTGGATCTCCTTGCAGTCCAAGGGACTCTCAAGAGTCTTCTCCAACACCACAGTTCAAAAGCATCAATTCTTCGGCACTCAGCTTTCTTTATAGTCCAGCTCTCACATCCATCCACGACGACTGGAAAAACCATAGCCTTGACTATACGGACCTTTGTTGGCAAAGTAACGTCTCTGCTTCTTAATATGCCGTCTAGGTTGGCCATAGCTTTACTTCTAAGGACTCAGTTTACCCCTCTAGAAAATGGGAAGAAGGTTGGTCCGTAAGATTAACTGCTGTCTGTCTCCCAGGGTTGCTGTGAGGGTCACTGAAAATCCGTGTGGAGTGTCTCAAGCATGGTCTGGCACATGCCACCTATTCTTCCCAGGGCCTCCCGCCTCTCCTGACCACCCCTGCCTTGCCGGCCCTCTGTTGGTGGGAAAGAAAAAGAGCGCGTTCCAGGTTTAGCCTGCTCAGGGGAGTGAGGCCCAGGGACCTGAGATGCCAGCTGGTTGCCAAGCAGGTCTGGGGCTCAGCAAGCAGGAGGAGGGCCTGGCCCCTGAGGTCTGCGTGTCCAGCTCTTCCTGGGGCTGGACCATGTGGTACAGTGGGGTGCTCAGAGTTCCCCCGAGACAGCCGCGGCTCTGCCCCGGCACCAGCCCCACCTGGCTGCACCGTGGTCTGGACGCTGCCTGTTCTTGGGCCCAAAGCTGTGCCCTGTGGGGGCGCCTTCCCCGGCCTTCTGGAGAGCAGTGGAGCCAATCGCTTACCGGGGCCTGGGGAGGCTGCGAGGGTGCTGGGCGTGGGGGTGGAAGATGGCATGCCCCGTCCTGCCCTCTCCCGGTTGTGGAGGAGGGTGGTGACAGAGGGGGGCAGGAGGAAGCATGTGTATCTGCCGGAGGTGGCAGAATGGAGGGCCCATTGCAGGGCCTCAGTGGTGTGGCAGACGGGGGCCTCCGCAGACGGGAGTCTCCGCAGATGGGAGTCTCCGCAGATGGGGGCCTCCGCAGACGGGGGCCTCCGCAGACGGGGGCCTCCGCAGACGGGGCCTCCGCAGACGGGGGCCTCCGCAGACGGGGGCCTCCGCAGACGGGGCCTCCGCAGACGGGGGCCTCCGCAGACGGGGGCCTCCGCAGACGGGGCCTCCGCAGACGGGGGCCTCCGCAGACGGGGGCCTCCGCAGACGGGGCCTCCGCAGACGGGGGCCTCCGCAGACGGGGGCCTCCGCAGACGGGGCCTCCGCAGACGGGGGCCTCCGCAGACGGGGGCCTCCGCAGACGGGGCCTCCGCAGACGGGGGCCTCCGCAGACGGGGGCCTCCGCAGACGGGGCCTCCGCAGACGGGGGCCTCCGCAGACGGGGGCCTCCGCAGACGGGGCCTCCGCAGACGGGGGCCTCCGCAGACGGGGGCCTCCGCAGACGGGGCCTCCGCAGACGGGGGCCTCCGCAGACGGGGGCCTCCGCAGACGGGGCCTCCGCAGACGGGGGCCTCCGCAGACGGGGGCCTCCGCAGACGGGGCCTCCGCAGACGGGGGCCTCCGCAGACGGGGGCCTCCGCAGACGGGGCCTCCGCAGACGGGGGCCTCCGCAGACGGGGGCCTCCGCAGACGGGGCCTCCGCAGACGGGGGCCTCCGCAGACGGGGGCCTCCGCAGACGGGGCCTCCGCAGACGGGGGCCTCCGCAGACGGGGGCCTCCGCAGACGGGGCCTCCGCAGACGGGGGCCTCCGCAGACGGGGGCCTCCGCAGACGGGGCCTCCGCAGACGGGGGCCTCCGCAGACGGGGGCCTCCGCAGACGGGGCCTCCGCAGACGGGGGCCTCCGCAGACGGGGGCCTCCGCAGACGGGGCCTCCGCAGACGGGGGCCTCCGCAGACGGGGGCCTCCGCAGACGGGGCCTCCGCAGACGGGGGCCTCCGCAGACGGGGGCCTCCGCAGACGGGGCCTCCGCAGACGGGGGCCTCCGCAGACGGGGGCCTCCGCAGACGGGGCCTCCGCAGACGGGGGCCTCCGCAGACGGGGGCCTCCGCAGACGGGGCCTCCGCAGACGGGGGCCTCCGCAGACGGGGGCCTCCGCAGACGGGGCCTCCGCAGACGGGGGCCTCCGCAGACGGGGGCCTCCGCAGACGGGGCCTCCGCAGACGGGGGCCTCCGCAGACGGGGGCCTCCGCAGACGGGGCCTCCGCAGACGGGGGCCTCCGCAGACGGGGGCCTCCGCAGACGGGGCCTCCGCAGACGGGGGCCTCCGCAGACGGGGGCCTCCGCAGACGGGGCCTCCGCAGACGGGGGCCTCCGCAGACGGGGGCCTCCGCAGACGGGGCCTCCGCAGACGGGGGCCTCCGCAGACGAGGGCCTCCGCAGACGGGGAGTCTCCGCAGACGGGGAGTCTCCGCAGATGGGGGCCTCCGCAGATGGGGGCCTCCGCAGATGGGGCCCTCCGCAGATGGGGGCCTCCGCAGATGGGGCCCTCCGCAGATGGGGGCCTCCGCAGATGGGCCCTCCGCAGACGGGGCCCTCCGCAGCTGGCCCCTGCAGCTGGGCCTCCGCTGAGGGCTGTGTGGGGCATGGATGTGCACTGACAGGGCTCTGGCACCTGGGGAGGCGTCCCTGCACTCCTGCCCATGTGGTGCCCCCACAGCGGTGGGTGGGTCTCAGAAACAGCCTGGGCTGTGGGTCTGAAATAGCCGGGGTCAGCCCTCAGAAGGGCGCCTGCTGGCTGTGTGTCCTTGGCCAGGTTGCTTGTCTTCTCTGGACCTCCTTCATTCACTCCACAAGTGCCACTTGAGCTCTTGCCGCGTGGCAGCCCTGGGAAGACAGGGTCGGACAAGTGAGAGAGAGTCCAGTCCCTCAGGCGGCTGCCAGTGTCACCTGGGTGTCCCCGTTTTTAAAGTGGGGGTGGCAACACCCGTCTCCCAGATAGTGTGTGCCAAGGGCAGGACCTCGGGTCTCAGTGGTCCGTGGAGACTGGTTTTCCTCCTTGTCCTGGAAATCTTGGAGCTGCACCCCTCCTTCCAAAGGACACAGCTCTCAGCTGGTGGGGACAGGGGCCAAGGGCCCCTTCAGGGTGCGACCCAGCGCCCAGACGGCCCTTGTCCTGCTCCTTGGGCCTGGGGAGCCAGCGGCAGAGGCAGGCGGGCCGGGCTGGTGGAGGTGGGGGCCTGGGATCCCGAAAGCCTGGCGCCTTCCCAGCACCAGTGCAGGGAAGGCGTGGGCTAGGTGTGGGCCTGGAACACAGAGAGTCTCTGTGGGCGCCCCGCTCACCCCCACCTCCCCAGGATGGGCAAGGTGAGGGACGGGACTCCTCTCTTCTCCCTGGGCTGAGCTCCAGGGATGGGGCTGGGGAGAGGGCGGCTGAGGTGACTGCCAGCTTCCCACTGGGCTGCTGCTTACACCCAGGTGGTGAGCTGGCTCTTGGCTTCGCTGCCTGCTCACCTGGCCAGGTATGTCAGGAGAGGCACCCAGCACTCTGACCCTGTTGGGCCTGGGCCAGGAAGGGTGGCAGCGGAGGAGGACTCTGGGCACCGGCTTAGAACCGAGCGATTTCTCTCACTGCCTGCTTTCTGACATGGGCCAAGGGCAACTCCTCTGAGTCTAAGGAGCTGCAGATCCTCTTGTGGCAGGGAGGCGGGTAGTGCCTCAGGCGCCCCTGGGCCGGCAAGGCAATCCCACGGGGGGAGCTGGTGACCTCTCTTCCCCACCCGTGGACTTGGGGTGGGGGTGGTGCATCTCTACAAGGGCAGCTGCCAGCTGCTGGCCCAGAGGCAGGTGAGGAGGAAACAGGCTGCAGCTCATGCGGGAAAGATGTAAGTGAGGCCCGAGAGAGCTGGAATAGCCAAGGGGGGCACCGGCTCAGCAGAGACGCTTGCAGTTGCTGACCTGAGCCGTCTCCGGGCCGGCCTTTGACAGCAGTGGGGAGACGGTCCAGCAGAGACGGAGGAGGGGCTGGGAGTCCAGTCCCCTCTCCTGACACCAGCTGGAGCCCGTCCCAGACCCCCGCCCGTTCCCTTCCATGTCCCAGCCATTGCCATGGCAAGAACCAGGCTAGGGAGCTGCTTGGTCAGGACTGCGCGGCGAACCACTTCAGCCTCTCCGAGCCTCAGTTTTCCTCTTCTGTATGGTGGGCAAAGTGCATCTGCCTCTCAGGGCCCGAGTGAGGCCATATGATTTCACACCAGAGGTCAGATTGTTGTCGTTCAGGCGCGCAGTCGTGTCCGACTCTTTGCGACCCCATGGACCGCAGCACGCCAGGCCTCCCTGTCCACCACCAACTCCCGGAGCTTGCCCAAACTCATGTTCATCGAGGCGGTGATGCCATCCAACCATCTCTTCCTCTGCCATCCCCTTCTCTTGCCCTCCATCTTTCCCAGCATCACGGTCTTACCAATGAGCCTTCACATCAGCCAGGTGTGCCAGGTCATTTGTATCTGCCACACATGGTTTAATTTATTCCTCTCGTCAGCTCTCTGAGGCAAGCGTCATTATAGCCCCATTTGACAGGGAAGCTGGGGCTTCGAGAGTCCCGGGAGACACGCGGTGAGCTGGGAGAAGGGAGGCCTGTGGCCGCTCCTGTTGCTCTCAGGGGGCAGAGGAGGGAGGCCGGGGCTTGGGTCGGGGCCTGGACGTGTGGCCACTGCAGGAGAGCAGACCCGCAGTGCAGTCCCGGGCTGCAGCTGGCCCCTCGGAGGGGTGTCTCGCCATCCAGACAGGGGTTTCCTTCCAGCCACCTTCCCCACTTTCATTTTCCGCAGCAAAGGGTCCCAGCTGCACGGCTGGCTCCCTAGTGACAGGGACTGGGACCCAGGCCCCCACCCCCAGCTGAGGTTCTGCTTGGGAGGATGGCCTCGGCCTCTCAGTGCTTGCCCCGGGGGACGCCGCCACCTCCCAGCCCCTCTGCCGTCCGGGCCGGAGCCCTGCCTCCATCCTGTGCACGTTCCCTGCTTCCTTGGGCTCCCGTTGCCCTGGTCTAGGCGTCCTCTGGTTGGGGCACTGATCTGGGGCATCCAGAGAGAGGCAGGGAGGGGTTCTGTTTTGGCCCAGTTCTGACCTCACTTTCATTATACGTGCAAAGAGCAAGGTGCAGGGACTTAAGGTGCCATCAGCACACAGCCTCGGAGGAGGAGCAGACCCAGAGCGGACCCCAGGGAGCCCACTCTGATGCCGGCACGTCCACCCCCACTCATTCGGCCTCTGCTAAGCCCCGCCCCCCCTTTCCAGAGCCCCACTGCCGCCCAATCTTCGGCCTCCAGTCTGCCCCTTCCAGAAGCCACATGGACCGTCTCCCTCCCCTCTGCTGAACCTGTCAGTGGCTGCGCTGTGCTTCCTGGTGATGTGCTGGCCTCCAGACCCTCTCTGTGGTGACTGGCCAGGCCACAAGCCAGCTGGGCCCGGGCCTCCTTCCGGCCCTGCGTCCAGAGTGAGGGGCCAACAGTCCCCCGTGAGTTGCCAGGAGGCCCCTCACGTGCTCCGGGTCCCACCTGGGCAGTCCAGCAGCCCCGCTCTCCCTCTGGAGACCCCCAGGCCCCTGGAAACCAGAGCTGATGAGCGGGCGGGCGGCCTGCGTGTAAAGCTCCCGGGACTCAGGCATGCAGCGGCCCTGCTGGGCACCCCCGGCCCTCTCCTCCCCAAGCAGCTCCCTTTCCAGGGAGCAACGAGCCGAGCAGCTGCCTCCTGGAAGGCACGCTTGCGGAACAGGGTGGCGAGGCCTCAGCTCCGTGCATCTCCACCTCCCGGCAGGGAGGCCTCCACCACAGGGCCCACCCCACCTGCCCGGCTGCCCCCCGCAGGTTGCTTTCCGGCCTGGGCCCAGCTCAGCCTCAGGGCTGCGGGTCACGTAGCCAGGCTCGCTCCTCCTCTCTCGAAGCTGTGCTGCTGAGCACAGCGGTTTCCTGCCGGGAGCACACAATGAGGCCTGCCCCGTGGGACCCACCCGGGCGACGCCCTCTCCGAGCCTCGGGTGCCCTGGTGAGAAGTGAGGGGTGAGACAAGGTCACGGGAGGCCACTCTCTCACGATGATAAGAGAAACTCTCCGTGAGCACCGAATGTGCGTCCTCACGAACACCGCAGAAGCTGGCGCCCAGCGAGGCGAGCCCTGCTCTGTGGCCCGGCTTCCCCTCCGCGGTCCAGCCCCCACTCTGCGGCCCAGCCCTCCTCCGCGGCCTGGCTCCCTTCTGCGGGCCGGCCTCCCAGAACTTTTTCCTGCTGCGCAGAGGTCTTTGACTGGCGCCAGCCCCTCGCGCAGCCCATGTCTCCCCCTCCTCCCCCCAGAAGGCACCCAGCCCAGATGGGTTGAGCACCAGAGGATCGTTGGTCCAGACCTGGCCTACAGTGACCCGAGTCTGCAGACCCCGGGGGGCAGTGGGACAGAGGGTTAGGGCGACATTGGAAGCAGACTCGAAAGCGGAAGTGAGTTGAGGTGGAAGGGAGAAGTGAAAGCTGAAAACGGCCGCAGGGGCAGACGGAGCCAGCCCCCTCGGGACCCAGGACCGTGTGGCCAGTCCCCAGCCAGGGGGTTTGCAAGCCTGGGAGCCCAGCATCTCGCAGAGCTAACTCCTGACCCCCGCCTGTCTCCCCCTCCACCGGACCCTCAGCCTCGACAATCCCTTATCTGTCTCCCAATTTGGACTGGGCTCTCCGGCCCAAAGCCTGGGCCCCAGGGCCTGACCATGAACCAGAGCCTCCCAGTGGTGGGGACAGGGGATGTGGCCACACTCTCCAGGATGGACCCCAGAGCCTCCCAGTGGCGGGGAGAGGGGATGTGGCCACACTCTCCAGGTGACAGCGCTCCAGGATGGACCCCAGAGCCCCCTGGCCTGACTCGGCTGAGGATCAGGGTTTGCACAGGGGGTTCCTGGGAGAGCGGGCCCCAGGGCGGGTCTTCCTCAGAGCAGGGCAGGTGTCTGTGGATGAGGAGACAGCTTTCTGCCCAGACGCTGAGGCTTCCCTGGGGGTAGGGTCGTAGCTACGGTCCCCACGGCATGTCTCCCCTTCCTCAGGCTCAGCGTCCAGAGCCTGACAACGCCCCTGCCTCCTCGCCAGCCCTCCAGGATTAGAACGGACTCTGGTGATGGTCAGCCATGATCTGCATCCTGTCCCCCCTCCAGACCTGCAGGTGTCTCAGCCGCTCAACTCTGAAGTTCAGGGTCCCCAGAAGGGTCAGCCCTGGACAAAGCCCCAGAGATGCATCCTCACCTCCTGCCTCTGGTCTCCTCCTCCTGACATGGAGCGTGGCCGCCCTGCCCTCCGGGGCAGATGGGACGCAGGACTCTGGCACTCATGTCTGAGTTTCCTCAGTGCCACAAAGGCCCTTAAAATAACCCCCACTCCTGAGGTTAGTTGTTGCTTACTTCCTAAGTTCTGTCAGACTCTTTATAACCCCATGGACTGTAGCCCACCAGGCTCCCCTGTCCATGGGAATCTCCAGGCCTGAATACTGGCGTGGGTTGCTGTGCCCTCCTCCAAGGGATCTTCCCAGGAATCGAACCCGTGTCTCCTGCATCGGCAGGCGGATTCTTTACCACTGAGCCGCCTGGCAAGCTCCTAAGCTTTGAGGACCAGAAGGTCAACGTGTATGGAAACCTCCACCCAGTGAGGAGCAGGATCCTGAGGACTTTAATGGTTAACAGGATTGACTTGCCGTCCCTCTGCGTGCCTGTTCCTTCCCCCCTGGCTCCCTGCACTTCTGACTTCCTTATCTCATGGTTGCCACCGCCTCGGGCCTCCAAGCCTGCTGGAAGAGCCCTCTGTCCTCAGACAGACCCTGCCCCAGAGCCACTCGATTTCACACCACCACAAGCCTCTCCCCAGATCAGCTTCTGCCTCTCCCAGCAGGCCTTGCTGGGTCTCCTCCGTCACACCGCCCCGGGCTTGAGGTCATCACGAATCTAGGGAATCAGGCCCCGGGTGGCAGGACCTGGGAGGACAGGAGCAGGGTCTTGGAACCTGCATGTTGAACCTGCTTCCCAGTGGGTTCTGCTGCCCACTGTCCTACTGGCTGGAATAGGAGCGTCTCACCCGTCAGCTGAGTGCTGGGGGCCCTTCTGGCAGCTCTGACCTGGTTACTGCCACTCCCTGCACTGGGAAGAAACACTTTCCCAGAGCGTCTGTTTCTCCCCCGACTCACCCCACCTGCTTCTTGGGCTGCGAAGGCAGGAGTGGGCAGGGCTGCAGAGACCAGCTGGGCTGAGTTTGTGTTGGGGGTTTTCCTCTTTAGCTGGTTTTCTAGACCAACAACCTGGGAGGTTGTGGGGCCAGAGCCAGACCCACCCCCTTATGGGACTGGAGGGGTCACAGTGGAAGCTGGGGTCCCAGAGCCAGGCTGTCTTAAGGAATCCTGCAGCTCTGTGATGCAGAAGCTATTACCCCATTTTACAGAGGAGGAGACTGAGGCTCAGAGAGGCCCGAGGACATGCCCAAGAGCACACAGCTGGGGAGGGAGCTGGGAGGGGGTGACTCAGCAGGGAGCCGAGGTTGGGGCTGCTGCACCCGGTACTCGCTGCTCTTTTCCTCCCGCGCCTCTCCACGTCCCTCCTCCCCACTCTGTGCTCCCGTCCCCCTCAGGCAGCCTCTTTCCTCTGCAGGTGGCCCGCCCTCAGCCTGTCCTCACCGCTCTGCTCCTAAGTGGACGCGAACCCCTCGTGGCTTCACCGGTCAACGTGCAAAGCGTCGATTGGGTCACAACGGCAACGTTTAAGAAGCTGGCTGGAGTCAGGACCTGCGCTAAGCTTCACCCACGGCTAGCTCTTTCGGCTCTCACGACAGCTGTGTGGAGCGGGTGTAATCATTACTCCCATTTTACAGGCGCGGCGCACGAGGCCGGAGAGGCAACCTGCCTGCGGCCGGCAGAGCCAGGATTCAAGCGCAGACAGCCCCGACCCCAGTCTCCGCCCGGCTGTCCAGCCCAGACCCGACCGCCTGCTTTCCCGTGGGCCCCCGGCGCGGGGGGTCCCTACCCCTGCCGGCCCGGCCCCATGCCCGCCGCAGCCCCGCCGCCAGGTCGGGGGTCTCTCAGGCCCCTTTCATCCGCGTCCGCGCTCGGAGGGGCCGGGCGAGTCGGGCCTCCGCTTGCCCACAGCGCCCCCTGCCGGTCACAGCGAACGCTGCGGGACCCCTGGCTCGGGCCAGGCCCCACCGCCCTAGGAACCCTCTGGGTTAATAGAGGCCTTTTCTTCCAGCGAGCTCAAAGCACTTTCCCATCTGTGATCTCCCTGGCCGGGGCCCAGCTTCAGGAGTGTGGGAGGGCTCAGCGTTTCTCTCCCCACTTTACAGAGACAGACCGAGGCCTGGAGACAGACGGGGCGAGCCCCAGCGTGCTGCTGCAGATCCAGAGCTCCTTTCTCCAACCTTCTCAGATACAGATGAACAAACCGAGGCCCAGAGGGCAACAGGCTTGCCCAAGTGATACCTAGGCTAGAGCCCTGGGGTCCTAAATACTGTCCAGGGCTTTCCCACGACATCAAGGTCTCTGCCTGCAGCTCAGCAAGGCTTGTCCAAATCATTGAACGTAAGAGCCTCTGTTGGCCAGGGTGTAAAACCAACGCTGCTTCCTGCTCCGCCTGCCTGCTGGGGGGTGGGGGGTGGGGGGAGATGGGGGGCAGTCATGACCGGCTGAAGTCTGGTGAGGTGACAGAGAAGGCGGAGACCCCTCACCGCACATTTCAGCAGGACCCCACCCCTGCCACAAACATGACACAGGAGACTCCAGTCCCAGGCCCGCCCTTCAGACAGGCCAGTGCTTTCATGTCCTGCCCCCACCGACTNGTGGGGGGTGGGGGGAGATGGGGGGCAGTCATGACCGGCTGAAGTCTGGTGAGGTGACAGAGAAGGCGGAGACCCCTCACCGCACATTTCAGCAGGACCCCACCCCTGCCACAAACATGACACAGGAGACTCCAGTCCCAGGCCCGCCCTTCAGACAGGCCAGTGCTTTCATGTCCTGCCCCCACCGACTGCTCAGAGAATTGGGGGCGGGAGGGAAGAAGCAGGGGGGGCCGCCGCGCCCTGCGTCTCAGCTCCTGACCCTCGCTGTACCCCTCCTTGCACGTCTCACGATTTGTCACTCATTCCAGTGACTTTGTCATGCCTGCCTCCTCTGCCAGACTCTAAACCAAGTGTCAGCAAACTTTTTCTGCAAAGGGCCAGGTAGCACATGTTTTTAGCTTTGAGAGCCATGGGATTTCTGCTGCAAGAACACAATTGTGCTGTTGGAAGGCAGGGCGGGCATAGGTAAACAAATGAGCACAGATGTGTTTCCATAAAACTTTATTTTAAAACGAGGGCCAAGGGCTGGATTTGGCCCTTGGATCATAGTTTGCTGACACCTACTCTAATCTCCAAGACACCTGGGACCTGTCTGATTATTCTCAACTGTATACCATTATCTGAGCAGACAGCACATTGCTGATGCTGATTTGATCAATATTTGACGAAGACATGAATGAGGAGGGACCCAGGGAAGGCCTCTGCGGCTGAGACTCGAGGGATGGATACAGGGGACATGAACTAATCTAGGGGAATGCACAGTGTGTGCAAACATCCAGAGGCGGAAATAGGGGCAGACTTGGGGGCACGCTCGGAGTCTCCCGGCTGCCCCGGCACAGCCACAGCTCGGGCCCATGTTGCAAGGTTACTGGAAGGATTAGCTAGACAGGACAGGACTGGGAGGGTCTCACTACAGCAGCTGGCATACAGGAAGGCCTCAGCTGCCATGATTATCATTGTTGCTGTTATTAACCCAAACATACCCAACGGCCCCCTGAAATCAGGGGGCTCTCCCACGCTGGCGGTGTGCCTCTGATGCCCATGAGAACTGCCCCTGAAACAGCTGGGGGACAGCGGTCCTGATGCAGGCGACACCTCACCCCGTTTACGCAGCGGCTGGAAGCTTTCCAGAGCAGGGCTGGTGCCGCCTTAGTGCCCTGCGCTGCACCTGTTCCTCCTCCATCAGACTGGGGGCATATTCCCTGTCCCTCCCCCGTCTAGTCCCACTGGTCGCCGGGAAGGGACTCCGACCTGTTGTCTCAGTCCAGCTGGAAGCCCCCCCAGTCTCGAGCCTGGAGCTGAGAGTGCAAAACTCTGAGGTCCGCCTGTGGCCTTTTCTCTCACTTCCCTGAAAGGGCCCGAGCCCTGGTCTCCAGGACCCCTAGGCAGGGCCAGGCCTCCAGAGGAAGCCCCTGGCGCCTGAAGCCTCCAGGCGGAGCAGGCAGTCCCTCCAGCTGCAGGGTTCCAGGCCCAGCTGTGCTCCTAACTGGCCTTGGTTGGCTTCCCAGGTCTTTCCACATCTGTGCGGTGGGGATCAGGACCAGGTAACGTGGGCTCAGGAGTGTTGCTGGCCTAAGTGAAGACTATGTGGAAGTCTGGTCAATGCAGCCTTATATTCTGAAGCGTGGAAGGGAGATAACAACTTTGTGCTAATGAAAAGGCACCCAGGACTTCTCTGGCGGTCCACTGGCTGAGACTGTGCTCCCAATGCAGGGGGCCGGGGTTCGATCCCTGGTCAGGACACTAGATTCCACACGCCACGACTAGGACTTCACGTGCCTCAACTAAGACCCAGCAAAGCCAAATAAATAAATATTAAAAGAATGGCATCAGGGACTCGATGGACGTGAGTCTGAGTGAACTCCGGGAGATGGTGATGGACAGGGAGGCCTGGCGTGCTGCGATTCATGGGGTCGCAGAGAGTCGGACACGACTGAGCGACTGAACTGAACTGAACCGAACTGAAAAGAAAAAAAGGTATCCCTTACTAGGGCAGACCCAGCCCGTTCCAGAGCCCAGGGCTTGGTGACCACAGCACAGGGGGTTTTTCCGTGTCCTCCTGCTCTGCTGGGCCCCTCGTGCGGAACACACCACGCACAACCTCACACAGTGGGTGAGTCCGAGTCGCGCCCGGTACTTTCCAGGTAAATTGGCCTCGGGAGGAAGGCCAATGACATCAGTGAAGACTGAGGCTGTCTCAGGCTGCCCCCTGGTGGTCGGACGGCGCATGACACACAAGGCCCCGGAGACGCATCTCAGGGGGCCCTGAACCCGCGTTCGTCCCTGCGGGGGACCTCCTCCCCGCCGGCAGAGTCAGGGTGCCAGCTTCGGACCCCTGAGAAACGGATCCTGTCATGAAGCAGCTACTGTAGGCCAGGCCTGGGCCGGGCACTTTGGAGATGGGCTCAGTGAACCGCGTCACTCACTGGGCCGGGGCCGGCCCCCCATGTCACCGGTGCCCATCACAGCATCTCCTCCATCACCTGGGAGCCCCTTGAGGAACTTACCCTTTTCCGTGTCCTGGTCCCACCCAGTCGTGAGGGAGGAGGGGGAGCTCTCACTCAGCACCCCACTCTGGCTGGAAGCCCCCAGGCCCGACGCTGGATTGCAGAGCGGGCACCATCAGAGGTCAGCTGTGCGCTTCTTGCCCAGGCATCTCAGAAAGGCCCCCAGCCCTGGTCCTCAGGATGCCCGGGTCAGGCTGGGCCTCCAGAGAGACAAGGAGCTCTACTGGGGGCCTCACCCGGGCCTCGACAGCCCCCGGCCCGCGCCCCAAGGGTGACGGGAAGGGAGGCTGGAGAAGGAGGATGGGGCTTCCCAAGGCCCTCTGGATGAAGACGAGATCCCAGCACCTGGGGATCCGGGCCCACGGCCTGGCCAGCTCCGCCACCCCACCAGCTCACCCTCTGAGCGCCAGCCACCCAGGCCTGGGGGGGAGGGAATGGTGCGGGGCAAGGGGAGCCACACGTAGAAATAACTCAGGTCAGGGAGACCAGCGGTGCACGCCCGTTCCCGCCGAGTGTGGCAGGAGAAGAGCTGAAGGCCAGCTCGCGGAAGAAGAAACACAGACTTGTCCTGCTGAGAGTCGGACCCTCCCTCCCTCCTCCACACCATCGCCCACGCCGGTCTCTCTGCCAGGCCGGGTCCCACTCACCTTCCATCTGTGGACTTATCACTGTCACCGCCGCTGGACGCTGCCTCCACCTGAGAGACCAGATCAAGTCCTCCTCTTCCTCCATCTCAAGAGCTCTTGTCTAGAACCTTCCAGGGCGGTGAGTCTCAATTTGCCTGGGCCGTTATCAGGTTAATGCCAACCTCCCCCACCAATCTGTTCTCCCTCCCAGGGAATGTGTCTCCATCACCACCCCACAGCGCCGGGCACACAGTAGGTCTCTGGAAGTATCTGCTGGATGAAGGAGAGGTGAAATCAGACAGCCTTGGCTGCAACCACTTTCCGGACGTGTGGCCTCGGACAAGCCGCAGGTTCTTACCTTCAGTCAGTGAATATTTACTGAGCGTCTACTAGGTATTATTCTGAGCACCGGAGGTAAACCCAGGTCCGTCTGGTTTCCAGTTCTGTTCTCTTTCCGTGTATCCAGCTCTGTCTTTCCTGAGAAAACCAGTGTTGAGGAGATGGCTGAGGCTGGGAGGGGGGCATCTCCAGTCTGAAGTCTCGCCCTCCCCCACTGGACCCTGGGTATCATAGATGCCAGACCCCATGGGCCCGTCAGCACCGTGCCTCTGAGTCTTTGTGGACGTAGAGCCCTCCTTCATCTCTGCATACCAACATCCCTCTTAACCTTCAGGCTTCCACTGCAGGCTCACCCTCGCCTCGACACCCATCCTTCTGACCCTTGGCAGAAGCAGCTCTCCCCCGACCGCCCGTGGCTGGCGTGGGGGTGCCCCGCTGGCCACCCTGACCAGAGTTATTTATGCACGTGGCTCTGCGCACCGCGCCGTTCCCTCTCCTGGGACTGGGCGGGGACCTCCCAACCCCCTAGTGAGTCATCCCTAACCCCCTGTTGGTTGACCTCTCTCCCACCCAAACCCCGCAGCGTCTCCTCTCCACGCTGCAGCGCCCAGCCTGGGGCCAGGCACTCGGCATGGTGGACGTTCACTGTCCACCAGGAGCAGTGGGGCAGGCCACGCAGAGGGGCTGCTGCTGGACCCCCCAAACCATGTCGGGAGAGCACAGCGGCCACTCTCCTCTGGCCTCTCCCCCACCAGGAGCCCCCTCCCCCATGCGTGGCTGGGAGGGGTGGGAAGTCACCAGGCAGATGGGCTCTGGGCTGAGACGGAAAAGGACAGCCTGGCCCTGGGGAAGGACAGCCACACGTCTTGCGCTGTCGGGGAACTGTCCACTTCAGCAGAATTCCAAGGACTGGGAAGGTGAATGTGGGTGTGCCGGGGGCAGCCCACCCCCCTGAGGCCCAGTCTCAGCCGAGGGCCGGGGCTGGGCTGACGGGCAGCAGGCCTGCGTTCCAGTCCTCACTCGGCCGTCAGCGGGCTGTGTGACCTTGGGCAGGCCCCTGCCCCTCTCTGAGCGCCCATCTGGACAAGGAGAGCAGCAGTCAGTGGAGAGCTGACCAGCGTGAATGCTGAGGCCAGGCTGGCCAGAGCCCCACCCTGGACCGTCTCTGGCTGGGAAGCAAGCGACCTGGGGTGGCACACTGCCCAGCCTCCCCGCGGGCCTCTGTCTCAGGCTGAAGGGGTGCCATGGGCTCCCCGGGCACCCTTCCCCTCGTGAGCCCGGCACCCCCGCTGCCCCCCAGCGGGGAGCCTCCGTGGCTGTGACCCAGCATCCTGTGTCAGGGTGAGTCACAGCCCTCCTTCCAGCCGGAGCCAGGCACTCCGTGCTGGGAGGAAGAGAAAGGACCTCCGCCTCCCCTCCCTGGGCCGCAGAGCACGGACAGGGTCTGGCTGCAGGCGGATGGGCGAGGTCAGAGCTCCCCCTTAGAGCAGGCTCGGTGGGGAGGGGCTGGGGGTCTGAGGCAGGCAGGGCATGGCGGCCTGGAGCAGCCCAGTCCGAGGGCTGTGCTGGGCCCCAGGACCAGTGCGTCTGTCGTGGGCACGCTGGCATCTCATAGGCACTTTGCATGCGTCCGCTGGACGGAGTTTCCTCAGCATTCCCGCTGCATGAGGAAATGCCGCACACCTGTGTTCACCATCACTGCGATTTTTAGCTCTAAGTACCTACTACGCCTCAGTCATTTTGCACACATTATCTCACGGATCCTTACAGCAATCCCGTGAGGCAGGACTTCTACCCGCAGTTAGCAAGCAAAAAACCTGAGGCTCAGAGAAGGGAAGCGACTTGTCCCAGGTCGCGCAGCGGGTGTGAGCTGAGCCCACGTTCTCACCAGCGGCGGACACCCCCGGCCGGGGTCTCTCGCCACCAGGACTTTTCTCTGGAGAAGGCGCCAGGCCTGAGGAAAGAGGAGGCAGCAGCGCCCACCCCGGCGCCCACCCCCGCGCCCACCCCTACACAGGCAGCCACCAGGTCCGGATGCTGCCCGGCTGGAGGCCCCAAGCCCCACCACGCGGCCACCCATCCGCCTTCATTCCTCAGCGCCCTACTGGGAGGGCACCAGGGAACCTGGCCTGCTCACTCGTAAAAGGGGCACCGTGCCACCCGGGCTGCCTGGCGCACACGGAGGTGTCAGGATGGAGCGAGATGGAAGGAGGCGAAAGTGAGCGCTCCGTGCCTGAGGGCTGTGCTGGACCGCTGGCTGGGGAGCTGGGGTGTGAATGCGAGTGTGTGTGAATGTGGGTGTGTGCGGTGGTGAGCGTGTGGGTGAAGCATATGTTCACACGTGCAACTGTGCGCACGTGTACTCACGGGTGGGCATGTGAGAGGGTGAGTGTGAGTGATTAGAGGGGCCTCGGTCACCCGCCCCCAGGCGCCAGAGGGGACCACAGGCTCTGACCCTGACCTACCGGCTCACCATCCCCACCGTCTACATCCCCGGCCTGGCCCATCGACCCCTAGTGAGGGGCTGAAGGGCAAAAGTCGCCGCCCCTCCCCGCGCAGGAGCCCTGGGCAAGGCCTGTGACCGCCTCCGTTTCTTCCCTGCAAAGCGGTTCACTGTCGGCCCTGCGCTGCGCCCGGCTGGCCGGACACTGGAGCCTCCCCGGCCCCGCCGCCCGACCCTGCCTTTCACCCAGCGCCCCGGCGGCCGAGGGCCCGGGGTCCCCGCCGCCCGCTCCGCCTCCGCGCTTAGCGCCGCCCCCGCCGCGCGGCCACAGGTGCGCGGGCGGCCGGGGCGGTGCCAGGCTAGCGGGCGGCGCGATCCGGACGCCCGGGCGGCGGCGGGAGCCGCGGCCCGACCCCTCCGCGCTCGTCCGCGCCGGCGCCGCGCGTGGGCCCCGCGCCCGCGGAGACATGAGCGCCCGGCGGCCCGGCCCCGCGGCCCCGTGATGGGCTCCTGCGTGTNGCGGGCGGCGCGATCCGGACGCCCGGGCGGCGGCGGGAGCCGCGGCCCGACCCCTCCGCGCTCGTCCGCGCCGGCGCCGCGCGTGGGCCCCGCGCCCGCGGAGACATGAGCGCCCGGCGGCCCGGCCCCGCGGCCCCGTGATGGGCTCCTGCGTGTCGCGAGGTGAGGGCGCCCGGGCCGTGCCGGGGGAAGGCCTGACCCCTGGCTGTCCCCGGGGTGGAGCAGGGAGCCCCGGGAGACGCCCTGGGGGGCGGTGGGGTGGGCAGGTGTTGGAGGCTGCGCCGGGTCCCTTCACCCCGCAGCGGGAGCAGCAGGGCTGAGGTGAGGGGGGACAGACCCTGGCTCCCACTCTGCGGTATGAAGCCAAACCCACTGACCCCGGGCACGGCCTTGGAGGGCCGCCGCCTCTTCCCGCACCCCAGCCCTTCCTCAGGTGCGGAGGGGTAACCAGGCCTTGGGCAGGGGCTGGGCGGGCTCCAAGAGACCCGCCCTGGGAGAAAGGGCAGGGAAAGGGCGCTGCCTGGGGGCTCTGCTCACCAGGCCCCCAGGGTTCAGGTAAGTGGCTTAGGATGTCTCAGGAGGGTGAGATAGTGCGTCGGGGCTGGGCTACGTGAGGTTCTTTCATTCATTCATGAAACTGATGTCAGCCTGACACCTACTGTGTGCCAGCCACTGTGTACACACTGTGTGCCTAGAGCCTGTGAGCCCAGCACAGCATCTGCTCTGAGGCCTCCAACCTGGCCAGAGGGGAAGGTACTATTTAGAGTGGAGAGTACTTAAGTTTCTTTAGAGCCAGCAGGCTCTTGGTGTGTCTGCAGAAGCCCAGAAGGCTGGGCAGGCTCCTGGTGTTGGGGTCCTGGGGGGTCCCTTTCCTGTGGCCCTCCCGCACACTTGGCTGTCCTGTGCCAGGCGCCGGAGGCCCGGCCCCAGGAGACTTGCCCGTCAGCCACAGACCAGGGCGGTGCTGTCAGGACTGGGGCGGGGGCTCGGGTCCGCTGACGCCCCCGTAGCTGGTGGGCCCTCTGCCGCCCCCTCTGTGAGAGGCCAGCCTGAGGTCTGAGCCTGGACTCCTCCTTGTGTGTCCTGACCTTGTGCCCTCCTGCGGGGGTCTGCCCACTCCCAGTGCCAACATGCCCGCAGGCAGGTTGGATGCAGGTTCAGAAAGTGTGAGCCCCCTTGAGCGGAGGACAACCATTGTCCCGTTACCCTGGCTCTGGGGGTCTGAACCCCTGAGTGGAAGCCAGCTGCCCCTCTAGCTGTCACTGCTCCTCCCAGAGTGCACGTGGCTATCCAGGGGCTGGTGGGGACATCCCAGGCTCAACTCGCCAGCCTGGGTCTGTGCTAGCACAGCCCGCATCTTACAGACAGGGAGACAGAGTCTGGGGCTGCGTGGCTTAGAAAGGGCGGGAGTGAGACTTGAGCACAGTCACGCTGGCCTCGGTGCCCGTGCCCTCGTCCCCGGCACCCACAGCCAGCCCCTGGACCAGGGCTGGCCTTGCCCGCTCCTCCCCAGCTCCTGGCCTCTGGCTTCCAAGAGCCTCTGAGTCTCTCTCTACCTGCGAGGTCACTCAGGTGTGTCTGACTCTGTGCAACCCAACGGGCTGCAGCCCGCCAGGCTCCTTTGTCCACGGGATTCTCCAGGCAGGAACACTGGAGTGGGCAGGCATGCCCTCCTCCAGGGCACCTTCCCGACCCAGGAATTGAACCCACGTCTCTTAATATTTCCTGCATTGGCAGGTGGGCTCTTTACCACTGGCGCCACCTGGGAAGCCCTGCGAGTCTCCACACCGGCCCCGATTGCTAACAACAGCCCCCGTACGCCACGTGCCAAACTCTCAGCCTGAAGCCAGGCGAGACTGCATCCTGCTGCTGCCCATAGCCACCCAGAGCCCGCAGGCAAGTGCAGCTGCCCAGCCAAAGCCCAGGCTTCGGGCCACAGCTGAGAGAGCCAGCCCACCCAGCCCTGGGCAGCAGTTAGCCCCCTTGAGCCAGGCCTGAGAGGGTAGGAGTGTGAACTCTGGAGCCGGCCAGCCTGCTCTGCCACCTCAGCAAGTTACTTAACCCTGTGTATGTATCTCAGTGTTCTCATCTCTAAAATGGGAATAATACTGCTATGGATGGCTTAGAGGTCCTGAAAGTGAAAGTGAGAGTCGCTCAGTCGTGTCCATTTCTTTGCGACCTCATGGACTGTAGCCTGCCAGGCTCCTCTGTCTATGGAATTCTCCAGGCAAGAACACTGGAGTGGGTTGCCATTCCCTTCTCCAGTGACCTTCCCAACCCAGGGATCGAACCCAGGTCTCCTGCATTACAGGAGGACTCTCTACCAGCTGAACCACCAGGGATACTAGGAGGGGATTAAATGGCTTCATGTAAAGCACTCAGACCACTCCCTGGCATGTAGCAAGCCCTGTAAGAGTTAGCTGTCACTGTAGGTTTTAATTTCTGTTATTACCCTTCTGTGCAGAAGCTAATCCAGACCCTCTTGGCTGGGAAAGGGGAAGCTGCAGGGGCTTTGAGCACCATCCCGCCTTGCAGGAAAAGACACACTGAGGGGCTGAGGATGTGGGGAAAGTGACTCGGCCCAGATGGAGGCACCAAACGCCTTTCCTCAGAGCTGCTGTGTGTTGTCTTGAGTGCTTATCCTGAGCTGGCTGAGGCATCACTCTCCTGACCTTGTTAGACCCCGTTCAACCCTGGAAGAGGGGCATAGGGCTCAGAGGTGGGAAGGGTCTTGCTGAGGTCACACAGGCAGGACCCAGAGAGGTAGGATCTGAACCCAGGGCTGCCTGATGTTGGAGCCTGAGCGCAGAGCGCCTGCCTGCTGCTTTCTCGCGCGCACGAGGCAGCCAACTCTGGAGACACGCCCTTGTGGGCATTCGCTTCGGCTTTGCTGGCACCCGCGGTGACAGTCTGTACTGAGCGATCTGTGTCTGCCCGCCTCTCCCCAGCTCCAGGTCTCTCTGGGCCCATCTCCTGCCCCTGGGGCTGAAACTCTCTGCCTGCCCCTGCCCACTGCTCCAGACCACCTGTCACCCTCCTGGCTCCACCCTGGGTCCAGTGCCCTGGGAGCTGTGAGTTGTGAGACCGGGGAGTTCCTTCTGGAAGGTCAAGCATCTGATGATGCCTGGGAGGGGCTGCAAGCTCTAAGGGGCCGACCAGAGCACCCCCAGCGCTCTGACCCCTGACTGTGACCCCCCATCCCCAGCACCCCCAGGCCCATGAACAGTGTCCCTCTGGGCACCGTGGGGAGACTGGGGAAGGGTTGGATGGGGTCTTGCCCTTTAGAAGCTCACAGTCTGAGGCGGGAGACACCACCTTGGACAAACAGCCTGAGGACTTCTCAGGAGCTCAGCGCTGGCCAGCAGGCAGAGCACAAGCTCTGGAGTCTGACTGGCCCAGGTTTGAGCCCCATTTCTGCCACTTACTAGTAGGTGCCCTTAACCTCTCTGAGGCTCAGTTTCCCCATATGTAAAATGGGTGTGAGTGAGTGAGTGAAGTCGCTCAGTCGTGTTCGACTCTTTGAGACCCCATGGACTGTAGCCTCCTAGGCTCCTCTGTCCGTGGAGATTCTCCAGGCAAGAATGCTGGAGTGGGTTGCCATTTCCTTCTCCAAGAGATATTCCTGACCCAGGGATCTCCTGCATTGTAGGCAGATGGTTTATCATCTGAGCCACCAGGGAAGTAAATGGGCGTTCAGTTCAGTTGCTCAGTCGTGTCCGACTCTTTGCGACCCCATGAATCGCAGCCTCCCTGTCCATCACCAACTCCTGGAGTTTACTCAAACTCATGTCCATCGAGTCGGTGATGCCGTCCAGCCATCTCATCCTCAGTCGTCCCCTTCTCCTCCTGCCCCCAATCCCTCCCAGCATCAGAGTCTTTTCCAATGAGTCAACTCTTCGCACGAGGTGGCCAAAGTACTGGAGTTTCAGCTTTAGTATCAGTCCTTCCAATGAATACCCAGGACTGATCTCCTATAGAATGGACTGGTTGGATCTCCTTGCAGTCCAAGGGGCTCTCAAGAGTCTTCTCCAACACCACAGTTCAAAAGCATCAATTCTTCAGTGCTCAGCTTTCTTCACAGTCCAACTCTCACATCCATACATGACCACAGGAAAAACCATAGCCTTGACTAGAAGGACCTTTGTCAGCAAAGTAATGTGTCTGCTTTTCAATATGCTGTCTAGGTTGGTCATAACTTTTCTTCCAAAGAGTAAGCATCTTTTAATTTCATGGCTGCAGTCACCATCTTCAGTGATTTTGGAGCCCCCTAAAATAAAGTCTGACACTGTTTCCAGTGTTTTCCCATCTATTTCCCATGAAGTGATGGGACCGGATGCCATGATCTTCGTTTTCTGAATGTTGAGCTTTAAGCCAACTTCTTCACTCTCCTCTTTCACTTTCATCAAGAGGCTTTTTAGTTCCTCTTCACTTTCTGCCATAAGCGTGGTGTCATCTGCATATCTGAGGTTATTGATATTTCTCCCGGCAATCTTGATTCCAGCTTGTGCTTCTTCCAGCCCAGCATTTCTCATGATGTTCTCTGCATATAAGTTAAATAAGCAGGGTGACAATATACAGCTTTGATGTACTCCTTTTTCCTATTTGGAAGCAGTCTGTTGTTCCATGTGCAGTTCTAACTGTTGCTTCCTGACCTGCATACAGGTTTCTCAAGAGGCAGGTCAGGTGGTCTGGTATTCCCATCTCTTTCAGAATTTTCCACAGTTTATTGTGACCCACACAGGCAAAGGCTTTGGCGTAGTCAATAAAGCAGAAGTAGATGTGTTTCTGGAACGCTCTTGCTTTTTCCATGACCCAGCGGGTGTTGGCCATTTCTCTGGTTCCTCTGCCTTTTCTGAAACCAGCTTCAACCAGCTTGAAAATGGGCGTCACGGTGTCTAGTCTGCAGAGTTTCCCTCTTGGACTCTCTCTTTCGTCCGCCTGGCTTGCAGGACCTTAGTTCTCTGACCAGGGATTGAACGTGGGCCCCCAGCAGTGGAAGCACTGAGTCCTAACCTCTGGACCATCAGGGAATTCCCTGCAGGGTTGCTGTTAAGATAAAATGGGAGATAACAGATAGCAAGGCCTAGCAGAGGAGGTGTTCAGTCAACAGTGTAAGGAAATCACTGTTCGCCGGACTATGCCGGGTAGGGCTGCAGGTAAGGTAACGGCCTAATGCAGCTGAGGCTGATCTAGGCAGGCTGCCGGAGGAGGTGAGGCTAGATGAGGGTGTTCAGGGAAGTTGGGCTCTTGTCGCGCAGGCGCACCAGCCTGGGGAGTGAGGGGCCGGGATTCGCGCGCGGGGCAGGCCTGCGGGGAGAAGGCCGTGCCCACCATGCTGTGTCCAGGGCGGGGCTGGAGCCTGTCTGTCACGTGGCCGCGGTCCGCCCCGTGCACTCAGCCCGGGGGCCCCGGGACGCATGGGGGAGCCCCGAGACGGTCCAGGGAGGGCGTCACAAGGGCCTTCGGGCCTTGGCTGCGTCTCAGATCCTGTGTTTCGAGAGGAGCCTCACCCTCTCTGGGCCGCTGAGCGGAGCAGGGTGAAGCCTGGGACCCGCCCGCCCCCCAGGACGTGGGACCCGGGCAGACGGCAGGCACTGACTGATGGGCAGGGGCGCCAAGGCCCAGGGCAGGGACTGGAAGGCCGAGAGAGGAGTCCTGGGGGTTACGTGGCGGCCTCACCCCAGGCGTGAGCGGAGAGGAGCAGTGTGGGAGCTCTGCCGCAAGTGGGTGAGGCATCGGGAGCAGCTGCCTGGGTGGCTGGACCCGGCGGACTGAGAGGGCGGCGTGGGAAGGCGGGGGGCATCCTTGGGGCGCTGAGCAGCTCTGGTGGAGGAAGGGCATGGGGGGATGGAAGGAGAGGGCGGCCGCCCTGCAGGGTCAGGAGGCCCTGCTGCCGTGGTGACCGGGGCCTGTTCTGAGCCTGGCCCTTGGTGGAGGGGCAGTCAGAGAAGGGACCTCAGACCCTGGGTTCAAGGGAGTGGGCTGCGCACTGGGAAAGAGCGGGTGCCCCACGGCTCCCGTGGGAGAGGAAGGTGCCCCCAGGAGTGCAGGCGGAGGGTCTCCGCAGGCTGTCCCCCAGCCCCCACCTGCATGAAACGTTCTGTTTTTCCAGTTGCCTGTGGTGACGTGGCCGCTGGTCCCAGCTGGGCAAAGAGCAGCCTGTGATTTCCCCCGGGGCTGGTTCATTACCTGACGTCTCCATGTCAACCAGCCTGTGACATCAGGGGGCCAGAGTCCTCAGGGGGAGAAGGCAGCTTTGACAGAGGTGCCTGCACCCCTCCTGAGCTGGGGGCAGGGAAGCTGGGGAGGGGCTGGGAGCAGGAGTCCAGGTCTGTGCCACGTCGACAGATAGTCTTGTCCAAGTCCCATCTCCTCCAGGCTTCAGGATCACTTGCTATCTCCCCTCCTTCCCACTCTGTGGCCCGTTTCCAAACAGCTTCCGGCGACAGGCAGGGGCTTGGAAGTCCGTGGGAGTTCCCGGGGCAGCCGGTAGCCAGCGTCACCTGGCCTGCACCTTGGAGGCCCCGGCTGGTGCGTGCAGGAACCCTCAGAGGGCAACTTTCAAGCTTTTTTGACTGGACCTGTAAGAATAAATGTGCTTTGTATCATAACCCGGGACGCACACATAGAAAATCCTTACTGTGCACACACGGGTGTCTTTGCAGTTCAAAAGAGGCTTCATGAAGTAAGGCTTAGCCTGACTGTGCAGTGGGTCCTGCTCTTTTCTGTTCCACCCCATTCTGTTTCATTTTTTAAAAACACGACCAAGGAAATTGCTTGCTTGACCCACTGAAGGTTTCCCCCCACCCCCTACCTGGTTTGAACACCAACTCCGAAGGGCTTGGAACATGGCGTCTGTACACTGGAAAGTCTGAAGCCCGGTGAGGCGCAAGATCTGCCCAGGGTCACAAGGCCAGAGCTGCGGGTAGGGAGCACAGTGTGTTGCGCGCTCCGGCGCACAGGGCCCCACCTCACGGCCCTGCACTGCCCCACTGCTCCTAGTTCCCGCATCACTGAGCTCTGGATCCAGGGCTGGAGCGTCACCCGACTCCACTGCCCTTTTTCCGGTCCCTGCCCCAGACAGTCTCACTGAACTGCCCCAACCTGCCAGCCCGTAATACCCTTCGGGCAGATCACAGAACCCTCCCGCCTCTTCTGGACACAAGTCCAGTCCATCCAGTTTGGATGACACTTTCCTCTCCCGTCTCATCTCACCCTCCCCTCATCCCCTGTGGCTGAGGGTTGTTGTTGTTCCTTTGCTAAGTTATATCTGACTCTTTGTGGCCCCATGGACTGCAACACACCAGGCTTCCCTGTCCTTCACCAACTCCCAGAGCTTGCTCAACTCATGTCCATCGAGTCAGTGATGCCATCCAACCATCTCATCCTCTGTTGTCCCCTTCTCCTCCCACCTTCAATCTTTCCCAACATCAGAGTGCTTTCCAATGAGTCAGCTCTTCGCATCAGGTGGCCAAAGATTTGGAGTTTCAGCTTCAGCATCGGTCCTTCCAGTGAATGTTTAAGACTGATTTCCTTTAGGATTGACTGGTTTGATCTTGTATTCCAAGGGACTCTCAAGAGTCTTCTCCAGCACCACGGTTTAAAAGCATTAATTCTTTGGTGCGTGGCTGGCTGTACCAAGGGTCATGTTCTGCTCTTTGCTCTGCTGGCCTCTCTCTCCTTTGGGTCCCATTCTCCTGTGGCATGCTGGAGTCCGGCCCAACAAACGAGAAAAAATGGGGCAGAGACCATTTTGTATTTGTATCTCTCTGGAGCTCTGACAGTCTCCCTCGGCTACCCCTGGCTCACTGGTGACTCCTCTGTGCGGTTGGCACCTAAATGTTCTTTCCTTCCTTCTTCCATCGAATATTTAACGAGCACCTACAATGGGCCAGGCCCTGGGCAGGCGCTAGGGCCATTGTGGCAAATAAAACAGACAGAGTCCCAGCCCTCCCAGAGCGCGTGTTCTAGGGGAATCCATGAAGGAAACAGACACACGCTTTGTGGAGTGACGGGTGTAAAACAGGGTGAGGGGCTGGAGAGGCGCGGGCGTCCTGGTAAATGAGACGGTTGGGGAGGCCGCACTGGGGTTGTAGCATCTGAGCAGAGACCTGGGCGGAGTGAGGCTTGAACCGTGTACGCGGGGAGAGAGTCCCAGGTGGAGGAAAGAGCAGCCGGTGCACAGGATCCGAGGCAGGAACGCCTGGAGTGAGGGGCAGAGGAGGGTTGGGGGTGGGTGGCGGCCAGGGTCTCCCAGGTTAGCAAGGGAGATTCTCCGAGCCCATGGCAGTGGGAGAGGGTGGGCCCATCTTGGGAGATCTGGTCTGGTCTGACCTCTTCACCCCCTGCTCCACTCGCTCTTCTCCCTGCAGTGGCCCACCTTCCAGCCTCTGGGGCTGGGGTCCCAGTGCCTGCAAGCGGCCCTCTTAGGGGGCACCAGCAAGACTCACACCTGGCCCCTTTCTCTGTGTCTGCCTGGCCCGTGACAACACAAGCCTTGCCTTACTGGAGGTGGGAGGGCAGGGTGCCCCTGCCCCAGGCATGGCCATCCAAGCAGGGAGGGGTGGAGTGGGCAGATGGGGTGGTGGCCTCGCCTTTGCAGGCTTGCCAGATCTCTGCAAGTGAGGCCCTGACCTGACAGCCCCTCATTCAGCCTGTGGGGAGAAACGGGTGGGGTCAGAAGACGCTTGCTCCTTGGGGTGGAGGGGAGAACTACGACAAACGTACACAGCATATTCAAAAGCAGGGATGATCACTTTGCCGACAAAGGTCCGTATAGTCAAAGCTGTGGCTTTTCCAGTAGTCATGTATGGATGTGATTTTCATTCTTTATGTGATTCTCCATAAAGAACGTGGAGCGCCAAAGAACTGACGCTTTCAAACTTTGGTGTTGAAGACTCCTGAGAGTCCCTCGGACTGCAAGGAGATCCAACCAGCCCATCCTAAAGGAGATCAGTCCTGGGTGTTCATTGGAAGGACTGATGCTGAAGCTGAAACTCCAATACTTTGGCCACCTGATGCGAAGAGCTGACTCCTTGGAAAAGACTCTGATGCTGGGAAAGACTGAAGGCAGGAGGAGAGGGGGATGACCGAGGATGAGATGGCTGGACGGCATCACTGACTCCATGGACATGGGTTTGAGCAGGCTCCGGGAGGCAGTGAAGGACAGGGAGGCTGGTGTGCTGCCGTCCATGAGGTCCGAAAGAGTCGGACACGACTGAGTGGCTGAACAACAAGAGTCAGGAGGGGGTTGACGGCTGGGGCGGCAGAGCCGGTTTCAGCCACTTTGACTCTAGAGGGTGTCCGCCCCCCACCCCACATCCACCCTCTGAGTGGTTTTCTTCAAAAGCGGGCCCTCAAAGCCTCCTGGGCCTCAGTTTTGGATCCTAGGAGACAATTCCCGAGGAACCAGAACCATCTCCCTCAGTTGCCCGTTTTACAGATACGGAAGTGGAGGCTAGGAGAGGTGAAGTCACTTGTTCAGGGCCCACGGGAATAAAGGGATTTGAACTGGACAGTGTGGCACCAGGGCCTCAGACAGCTGTCTTCAGGGCAGTTCCTCGGGAGCCGACCCTGCAGCTGGGATTTGCGAGTGACTGGAATGTGAAGGGACCCTTCCAGAGGAAACCCGTGCGGAAGGGGAGCGAGCGGGCCGGAGGAGGCGCAGCCAGGAAAGGATGTCCGCCGTCCGGCAGGGGCGGTTTCGGGCTGATCCCACCGGGGACTCGGATGAGAGTGACGCTCAGAGTTTTCCCCCAGGAGATAAAGTACCTGGGGCCCTGCCCCTCAGTCACAAGCGAGGGCCGCTCCGCTGGGAGCAGCATCGCTTCTTGGCTGCTTTCAGCCCAGTTGCCCTTGGGCAGCCCTCTGGGAAGAGCTCAGGAGCTGCCTGGTGGAAGCCCAGCCCGTGCGGGCGGGACTGTGGGCAACAGAAGCAGATGGGGGTCCACGGGGTCTGGGGGCTGCGTGGGGCGCCCACAGCCTCCCCTGCCTGCTTCTCTGCGTTTCCAGTTCTGCCCACTCTCCTCCGCCCAGCCCTGCCTTTGGGGTTGCCTGGCGCCTCCCATCTCCAGCCTCAGACCCTCTCTGGCCTCCGCCTCCTCCCGGAAGCCGCGTCTGTGTCCACGCCATCCGTTCCTCTGCTTCTGTCCAGGCGGCCCCCAGCCAGAAAGGGTGATGGGAGCCACTGCCCAGGGCAGGACAGGGGAGGCCGGGAGGGGAGCCTCTGTAGCATCGCCCCAGACCGCTCCTTCCAGACTCTGCGGCTTGGCGCAAGCCTGGCCTGCCTCACCCCCTCCCCGCTGGCCTCACCCCTCCTCTCCCCACCTCACCCCTCCCCTCCCCACCATCCCTGCGCCCATCCAAACCATCCACCTTCAGACACCCGCTCCTGGCCAGATGCCCCATCAGCGCTCCCATGCAGCCCCCAGTCCCCGCTGAAAATCATCACAGCTCCTCCTCTGCTTTGCGAGAGGAGTCTTGGCATCAGACCCGCAGGGTTCAGGTCCTGACTGCCCGTCGCCAGCCGTGTGCCTGGGGCTGTGACCCCCCCACCTGCCCTGGGTTTCCTCACCTGCCAGGATGACCACGGAGCCTCCTCTCTAGGTCACGGTGAGGACTCTGCCATCATGCCGGGACAGGAGGGTGAAGAGAACAGCAGTCCTCAGGTGCTGCCCTCGCTGCCGCTCAGCCTTGGGTTTGAGTGAGGGGCTTTGCGGGGCTTCCTGCATGTGACTGTGAGCTCCCCGAGGGCAGGCAAGGACAGAGCTGATGCCACCTCGGTCCCCAGGTGCCTGCAGAGCGCGGACGTCCAGGAGGTGGGTGCTCAGTGGCTGAAGGAATAAGCGGCTACGTGGGTGAATGCATGAGTGGCCGCTCTACAGCGCTTCATGTAGCTGGACTTCTCTGGACACCCAGACCTCAGCTCTGAGTGGCTCTCAGAGCTTGTGAGTTCTGGGTTAGTGGTCTGTCTCACTTAGTAGAATGTCAGCTCCACAAGGGCAGAGAAATCACCTCTGTCTTTTTTTTTCGGATCGTGCTGCACAACGTATGTGATCTTCGTTCCCCAGCCAGGGATCAGAGCCACACCCCTTGCAGTGGAAGCGCAGAGTTTTAACCCCCGGACCACCAGTGAAAGGACGTAAAAGCATTAGCTGCTCAGTTGTGTCCAACTCGTTGTCACCCCATGCACTGTAGCCCACCAGGCTCCTCAGTTCATGGAATTCTCCAGGCGAGAGTACTGGAGTGAGTAGCCATTCCCTTTTCCAGGGATCTTCCTGACCTCAGGGTCGAACCCAGGTCTCCCACATTGTGGGCAGATTCTTCACCATCTGAGTCACCAGGGAAGCCCAGGCTTCAGCACTGTGTCTCTAGTACTCAGAACAGTGGGTGGTACATAGTAGTTGCTCAGCTAACGCCATTCAGTGAATAGAAGAGTAAGAAAGCACATTAATTGAATCAGTGGTAAGAGTGTTCCCTGTCTTCCTGGGGGACTGGAGGGTTCCTCTCAGTTGGACCAAGGATTCAGTCCAGCAATTCAGGTTGCTTGGTTCAAGGTGTTCACTCCCTCAGCAACGACTGTGAACCTAGTATGTGGAAGGCCCTGATAATTCGACAGTGGCGGGCCGATCCCTGCCCTCCCACCAGAAGTACTTTTACCAGACAGTAGAAGGCATCCCCCAGGTGTTTAGAGCCCCTACTAAGTGCAGGCGCTGTGGACGCAGAGCCCCAAGCAGAGCCGCCACGGTCTCCACCCTCGCGGCGCTCACATTTGTTGTAGGGGAGACGCTGGACACTTAAATAAACACAAATATCAGGGTGATGACTGTGGGTGTGACTGGTGGCTGGCATGGGGACAGGGAGGTGGCCAGGGACGGCTTCTCTTGGCCGTCTTCTGAGTGCTGGATGATGAGGCTCTAGAGGGTCTGGGGAACGAGTGTTCCAGGCACAGGAGACAGCGAGGACGAAGAGCAGGCTTGGCCGTTTGAGGAGCAGCACAGAGCGGAGTGCCGAGGACAGCGGGTGCGGGCGCGGACCGGGGACTGTGCTCAGAGCGGGCTGGCTGGATGCCCCCAGGCTGCGAGGCTGGGGCTGGCTCTGTCCCTAAGGTGAAGGAAGGGAGGGAGCTGGGCAGATGGAGACAGCCTGACTGGGGGTGTGACGTCCCTGTGGTGCTGGCGGAGAGTGGATGGCCCAGCAGGGGAGGGAGGAGGCTGCTGGTGGAGAAGGTGACGGCTCTCATGGGGCAAGGCTGGAGCAGTGGTCCTGATCGAGAGGGCTAAATCTGGGGCGGCAGTCAGAGAGAGGGCTAGGGAGACTTGCTGGTTGATGGATGGGGTTGGTGGGAAGAGTTGAGGAAGCAGGACTTAAAGAAAGTGCCTGGGTTTTTCGTTGGGACAGCTGGGGAGACCATCGCATCATTTGCTAAAGCTGGGGAAGGAAGATGGATTGTGGTTTGCAAGTTCCGTTTTGCTTGCTTTTGCTTGAGATGCCTAGTGGGCAACCATGTAGGGGGCTGGAAATTCAGTCAGGAGCTCCAGCAAAGAGTCGGGGCTGGAGGCCTAAATGTGGGTGTCAGCCACAGGGGTGAGACCTCCTCAAGAGGGGAGAAGGAAGGTCAGAAGGGGCCTGGGGTGAGCGGTGGGTCGGCTCCAGGGTTGAGCAGAGGAGGAGGAGGAGGAGCGGCTGTGGATGTGGGGGGTCAGGAGAGGGTGCGGCTGGAGGGGGGACACCCTTGTGTCTGCTGGGGGGCCGCCGAGGATGGGCTGGAGGATCCCTCCGAGCTTTCTGGCCACTTGCCAAGGGCTGTCTCAAGGAAGGCTGGTTGGAACCGGTGCAGGAGAACAGAAGACGGGGAGTAGAGGCTGGACACAGGTCTAAGTTGGGGGCAGAGGCGTGAGCAAGGAGCGCAGGGACAGGGGTCGGGAGAATGTCTTCCAAGGGTGGCAAGGCTTGGGTTGTCAGGACGGGAGGAGTGGGGGCCAGCCCAGTGGTGAGGGGACCCCACGCGGCAGGAGAGAGGAGAGGCAATGCCGGCAAGAGCCCCTGAGCCCAGAGGCAGCGCAGCCACACCGATGGGCCGACTCTGGGGAGAGAAACTCGGACAACAGGGGAAGCGAGAGCACGGAGCCCCGGGGGAGGGCAGGCACAAGACCCCGGTGCATGGGCTGGGCTCGGGCTGGGGACAGTTCTTCCTTTGTCACAAGAGGGAAAGCAGACGGTGTGGCGTGCGGCGGGGCAGAGGTCTGAGGCGGGGAGGACGGGTGACACCTGCCGAAGGCTCCTGGATCGCACCGAGAGCCAGAGAGCAGCTGGCAGCAGGGTGCAGGGACCCGCAGGGGTGCCACTGTGAAAGTTCGAGAAGGAAAGAGGATCAAGCGGTCAGCCTCACAGGATGCAAACTTGCAGGAATCGGACACGTAGAGGGATCCCTGGGTAGACTGGTGGGCACCAACTTAACTTGATGCCTTTGACTTTCCCTGGCAGCCAGCAGCTCTGAGGGTCCCCACAAAGCGGGCGGAGGGTTAGTTCAAAACAGGGTTAAGAGAGGCAAGTCAAGGGCATCTGCAAAGGAGACCTTTAAGGATATGCTAAGGAGTCTTAGCTGGGCCAGGAGGGAAGTGGGGCCATGAGTGTCTTACGAAAGACAGGCGAACAAGCGGATTGGGGATCTCCGTGAGGTCAAGGGATCGCTGGAGTGTGAGGACTAGAGTCAGTAAAAATGGAGTGCCAAGGAGAGGGCAGCCAGATCCCGCTGGTGAGATCTGGCTGGACTCCTCGCCTGCTGTGGGCCTGAGTCCGTTTTCTTTTTCCTTTTAAAAGTTTTATTTATTTGGCTGTGTCGGGTCTTGCAGCACGCAGGATCTTTCGCTGCCCTGCGCCAGCTTAGTTACTCCATGGTGTGTGGGATCTTAGTTCTGTTTTCAGGGATGGAACTCACATCCCCTGCATGGCAAGGCAGATTCTTAACCACTGGACCACCAGGGAAGTCCCTGAGTCTGTTTCCGATGAAATGATGTAATAATAAAGCAACGCCATCTCTCAGAACTGGCTTGAATGGGCTTCGTAATCAACAGAGCTCTGGGCTTGTCTAAGTTCCTTGTGTCTTCCTTTTTTCCAGATTTGCTCACAAGTGCCCACAAGGACTGCCCCGTGCCCCAGGGCACGGCCCCCTTGAACCCAGACTTGCCCTCTGTCGTGGCTTCAGACCATGTCACTGGAAAGGTACTTGGTCGTGCTTCATCCCCTTGGTTCCTGGGCTGTGCCCTGGAAGCAGAAACTGTTTTAGCCTCCTTCTCTCCCTGCCGGGCCTGGCTCCTTCCTTCAGGGTCAGGCCGCCCAGGGTTGTATTCAGCTGATGAAGCTCTGAATGGAGCGGGGCATCCAGGCGCTGGACCTGGTCTATATAGACAAGAGTGCCATCATGAAGGGCCTCCCGCCCAGACTCACTCAGTCCTGCAGATAAGATGATCTGTTACGGGCCCACGACTCCTTGGCCGCCTGCACTGCGGGCTGGGGAGTAAAGGAATGAGCTCTCAGTTCATTCAGACAGATAAGCCAAATTTGCCAGAGGCCTCAAACCTGGACCTTTGCCCCAGAAGCTGTGGCCTGAACTGACAAATTGATATATATATATATCACACACACATATATAGATGATATGTATATCATAAACAAATGTACACACACAGACACACATGATTCCCAAGTGGTGCTGGTGGTAAAGAACCTGCTTGCCAATACAAGTAGACGTAAGAGACGTGAGTTTGATCCCTGGGTCTGGAAGATCCCCTGGAGAAAGGCATGGCGACCCACTCCAGTACTCTTGCCTGGAGAATCCCATGGACAGAGGGGCCTGGTGGGCTACAATCCATAGGGTCACAAAGAGTCGGACATGACTGAAGCTACTTAGCACGTAATTATGTTGTTTAATCTGTAAGTGTTATCTGACTCTTTTTGACACCATGGACCACAGCCTGCCAGGCTCCTCCCTCCGTGGGACTTCCCAGGCAAGAATACTGGAGTGGGTCGCCATGCCCTCCTTCAGGGACCTTCCTGACCCAGTGATTGAACCCGCATCGCTATTGTGTTGGCAGGCGGATTCTTTACCACTGAGCTACCTGGGAAGCCCAATGGTAAAGAATTGGCATGTGTGTGTATACATATAGGTATACAGAGAGAGAGAGAGAGAGCCCACACACCACGTGCTCAGTGTTGTGCCCGGCACTTTGCCTGCGTTATGCCGTTTGTGCTTCCCCACACCCTGTGAGATGGACGGCGCTGTCCCGCCTTACAGAGGCACAGACTAAGGCTCTGGGATGTTAGGTGGCTAGCCCAAGGATGCACAGCAGAGATGGCAGAGCCACGGTCTGAGCCCAGGCCTGCTCGGTCCCCCACGCCGCCTGCCTCTCCTGCAGAGTCACGGTTGCCCCGCACCCGCCCGCTTCTCTCTGCGTGCCAAGGGACAGGAGGGCAGGCCCCAGGAGCAGGCAGACCCCGGCTCTGTCAGGCAGCACCGTCCCCTGGGGCTGCAGGAGCCGTGCCCTCTGCCGGCACAGCGTGCCAGGCCCTGCCTGTTCCTTTCCCTCCTCTTGTTTCAGGAGAAACAGATGGATTTCTGTTGGGATCCTTGGCAGGTGAGTGCACTAGCCCCTCCCGCAGTCTGGCCAGCCCCAGCTGACACCTTTGCCCTCGTTCTGCGGGCCCAGCTTGGGCACACAGCGCTGCCAGCCCTGGGGGGGGGGGGTTCTGATGGACACAGGGCTGGGGAGGGTCCTGTGGGGGTTGGCAGGACCGACCTGGGGAGGGTGGGTAGTGGGGTGGGGAGTCATCTTGCCAGTCTACCCCCTTGCTCACCCCCCTCCCCTTCCTACAGAGGTGCTTTCAGACCACCAATGGCTACCTGTCCGACCCCAGGCCCTGCTCCAGCAACTACAGCGTGGCAGCTCTGGCCACCTCGTCCCTCGTGGGTGAGCTCCGGCTGCCCCCTCCTGCCCTGGGAATCCTCACAGCGTCCCCTAGCCACTGGCGGTGGGAAGGTCAGAGCGGAACTGTAGCTGGCGGGACTGCAGCCCTGTTGGAAGCAAGTTTTCTAAAGGCCCGGCTCCGTGCGGGACTCTGCAGGACTTGGGGGTTAAGCCCCTGCCCCTCGGGGGGTTCAGTTGCTGGGTTCTCCTGAAGTTGTGGGTGTTTCCCTGGTGGTCTCCCTGCCTCTCTGCAGCAGATGAAAGCAGCCAACTTGTGATGGGTTCCCGAGAGGGGCGCTGTGCTGGGGATTCACCGAGGGGTTGTTCTCAAAGGAACCCTTCAGGGAGCGAGGGGAGAAGGGCAGGGCAGGGCAGGGACGTGGCTGGGGCAGGGCAGGGGCGTGGCTCGGGGCGGGGCAGGGGCGTGGCTCGGGGCGGGGCAGGAGCAGGGTAGGGGCGG
>SJYX01007693.1:0-12930 GCA_006410675.1 Oreotragus oreotragus | reverse complement strand
GGCAGGGCAGAGGCGGGGCGTGGGGCAGGGCGGGGCGGGGCTCGGGGCGGGGCTCGGCGGAGTGTAGCTTGCAGGTCTCCTCTCCCCCACCCTGACCCACAGAACCCGCGGCTCTGAGGCCGTGGCTGACTTCACACAGCTCCTCTGTCCGTCAGTGTCGGCTGCCACTTGGGAGGACTCCCAGCTTCCGTGCCTCTCTGGGTGAGGCAGTTCCCGTCAGCCGAGGGCAAGGCTCCCGAGGGTGCAGGTGTGAGCACAGGTGTGCTCCCCGTGGCGCCCGCAGCAGCAGGGGGTGGTCGCCCCGATGCGGCCTTCGGGGCTCTGCTCAGCCGGCTCTGCTCACAGGCTGCTACATCCTCAGCCCCTCGCAGCCCCCCCGAAGCTGCCCCCCGTTTCCTCCACCCGAAATCCTCTCCCTCCGCCTCACCTGCCCCTCGGGGGACACTGAACCACCCCCTCCAGAAACCTCCTCCGGCTGCCAGCCTCCCCAACCTGGGGGCCGCCACCTTCTTTCCCAGCTTCACCTTTCCCATTCCCCCAGGGCTTTGTCGCAGCTTCCTTCATGGAGGCCTTCCTTTCTTCCTTCCGTTCTTTTTCTAAAGCAAGTCAACACTAGCTTTCTGGAATCGTTGTCTTTATCATGTGTCTGTCTGTCTGTCTGGCTGTGCCAGTTCTTGGCGGGATCGTGAGGAGGCTCAGCTGTTGCCCGTGAGATCCACTTCCCTGACTGGGCATTGAACCTGGCCCCTGCATTGGGAACGTGGAGTCTTAGCCATGGGACCACCAGGGCGGTCGCCTTTCTTTCTTAAATATTGCTGTTCCTCAGGTCTTGCTTGCTGGGACCAGTGATCCGCAGATCCACGTTCTCAGCCTGGGTTGGGGGAGATACCAGGGATCATCCTTGACAACGTTTCGTCCATCAGCCTGCTCATCCAGCTGGCCTTCTCCCAAGAGCCCCCCACCAGGCCCTGCTCCCCATCTCCCCACCCTGTCCGGTCCTTCACTGACCCCCTTCAGTGGCCCCTGAAGCCTGCCCTTGGCCCTACGTCCTCCAGTGAGGACATTCTTCCTCGACGGCAGGTCCGCCCTGTGCTGCTCTCCTGCTCGTCACGGTGCCATTGATGGCGAGGGCTGGTCTGCCCCCAGTCTGGGCCTTGTTGAGCTTCCCAGGCTCTCTGCCACCCCGTTCCCAGTGTTGCCCCGTGGCTTGCCCCTGGTGGTCCTGGAACCACGACAGACTCTTCTATGCCTTCATCTTCTTCTTATCTCTGAAATAGCCTCCAGCCTTGCCTCTTTTTATCCAATGCAAACTGCCTTCAAAGCCTGCCTCCAGCCCACTTCTTCCAGGAAGCCTTCCCTGCCTGCTGCAGGTCTCACCCTGGGAAGAGCAGGCAGTGTCTAGGCACAGAATATGCTGTCCCCTAGCTTGTTAACTGTTGGAGGAAGGGACAGCTGGTGGGTCTTGAAGGACCCACGAGTGAATCTCCTTGAGCAAACGGGTGGGAACTTGGTCAGAAGGGAGCAAGGGGTGTGGCAGGTCTGGAGGAGAAGGGCCAGGTGGGCGGGAGCGCTACCTGGGAGCAGGCCGCTGGGAGGGCGTGGGGCCTGCAGGTGGGTGGGGAACGTCTGTGCACGGGGCCCTCGGGGTGTGGGAGGGTGTGGGCAGGCGGGGCGTGAGGCGTGGGGTGGGTCTGGGCACTGCGGGTGGGACTCTGAGGACACGGCTCTGGAGGGACATGGGGTACAGGCCACTGGACCGGCTGGAGGTTCTGGGAGGGCTGGGCTCTTGGGGCTGGGGCTGGCTCAGCCGCCCTCCATCTCCGCAGGAGTGGTGCAGAGCATCAAGGACCACACCACAAAGCCCACGGCTGTGGCCCGCGGCCGCGTGGCCCACCTCATCGAGTGGAAGGGCTGGGAGCTGCCCCTGGCCGGCGGCGACGAGCATTACCGCCGCCTTCCGGACGAGCTGCGAGAGGCCCGCTTTGCCGCAGGTCAGCAGGGCGGGGCCTGGGGGACGGACTGGCTGGGTCTGGTCCTGAGAGACCCCGGGGCCCCCCTGCGTGTTGTTGGGCATGCTGAGTCGCTTCAGTCGTGTCCAGCTCTCTGTGACCCCGTGGACTGTAGCCCGCCAGGCTCCTCTGTCCATGGGATTTTCCAGGCAAGAGTACTGAGTGGGTTGTCATTCCCTGCTCCAGGGGGTCTTTCCGACCCAGGGTTTGAACCTGCGTCTCTCATGTCTCCTGCATTGGCAGGCGCGGTCTTTACTGCTGGTCTGGGCAGGGAATTACAGTGCCGGGTGCGGGGGCATTGACCGGAACTCCGACGCCCCGGGCCACGGATGGGCCGCCTCGAGAGCCAGCATGTGGTGCCCGCTCCCCCGCACCCTCTGTGCCCCCGCTGAACTGGGTCCATCCCCGCAGGGGTTGCCGAGCAGTTTGCCATCACGGCGGCCACACTGAGTGCCTGGTCCTCGTTGGACGGTGGAGAGCTGGGCCCGGAGAGCAGCCCCGCGGACGTCCTGCAGCTCCAGGGTACGGCCTGGGGGCCGGGGCGGGGCGCCGCGGAGCCGCGTGCGGGCCTGCTCTGCTGCCTGTGCCCGGGGACCTCAGAGAAGCGCCCGCCCCGCCCCTCAGCCTTAGGTTTTCTTCACCTGAAAAGGGGGCCTGGTGATCCTTGCCCTGCCCATTGCCCGGGAGCACCGTGAGCACAGGGGGGGAGAATGACAGACAGAGAGGTAGGCGATAGGTTAGGTGAGGGACAGAGGGATGCCCGTAGATAGGTGGCAGACAATGTGCTCACTGTGCCCCGCGCTTGACACGCTTTGTTTCAATTTATCCTGTGACGCTCTGAGAAGCAGAGCGGCTATTATCTCCATTTCACAAATAAGGGAAAGTGAGGCATCAGGATCTGAACCTCAACCTCAGGCACCGTCAGTCACCTTCGTAGACACCCCGGTTACCCCTGAGGGCTTCAGGGAGCCTGGGTCCTGCGTGGAGCTCGCAGACCCACTGTGTGCTCCTCCTCCTGACATGTGCGAGGGGAGGGCCGGAGGCCTGGGGAGAGCACTGGTCAGCCCAGTTCTCAGAGCACAGAAGGATTTGAGGCCAGCAGGCTGGCTCCAGAGTCTCTTGTTAGCCATTCTGCTCACTGCCACCACCACGCCATCACCCAGGGAGAAACGGGCTCAGGGGTTCCGTGACATGACTGAGGCCACACAGCTTGGTGCTGATAAAGCAGGGTTCCGAGGCAGGTCCTCCGCCGCCGGCCCCCGCCGCCTACCCCGGGGAGGGCGAGGGGCAGGGCTTCCCCGCTCCATCCTCACCCCCGCCTCCCGCTGCTTCTGCAGACCTGGGGCGTGTCTGCCTCCAGGACAGCCTTCTGAGTATCCGCTCGCAGGACGACCGTCTTCTGGCCTTCTCCTCCCCCGACGGCTGGCCCTCCCCTGACGAGCCCCCCAGCCCCGGACGGCAGCTCCGGCCACGGCTCCCGGGGGCCCTGGGGCCCGAGGCGGGGGCTGGCCTGCAGGGGCCCCTCCACTCCGCGGACGGCGGCCTGCCCTCCGAGGAGGAGGACGAGGTGTTCTACAACTGAGGCAGGCCGGGCCACTCCTGCTGCGGCCCGGCGGGCAGCCCAGAGCCATCAGGACCCCGGGCGCTGGGTGGGCGTTTTGTGACCCCCTCGGGGCAGGCACGGGGTGGGGCGGCGCTCCTGTGGACGCTCCGTGCCTCCCGGACCTCCCCGGCCTCCCCCATGGGAGCCGTGATCCCCTTCCCTCTCTCTACCTGGCTCAGGAGGGCGCCTCCCCTGCAGGGTGTCTGCCACGGGCAGGCTCGAGGAGTCTCAGCAGACAGCCGGGCAGACTGCCCAGAGGAGCGGGCAGCCACGCAAGGGCGTGGGGACCCCGCTTAGCCCCGGGCTCCGCCCTCCGCCCGTGCTCCGGCCCCATCAGAGGCGGCGGCTCCTCGGGGCGCTGGCCGCTGCTCCTCAACGCTCTTCACGGGGCTCTGTGTCTCGGGGTGTCGGCCGGCCCCTCTCCGGAACCACTCCCTGCGGCCCTGCTTCTCCTCCTTGCCCCCCCTCCACCTCCAGGAAGGCTCTCGCAGGCATTAAAGTGGTATGTCCTCCTGGGTGACCCTGGCCTGGTCTCTGCAGGGGATGGCACGTCCCTGGGCTCCCAGCTCGCGGGAGAGGCCCTGACCCCTCGACACGGAGACTGCCGGCCACCCTGCTGCTGGCGGCCAGGATGGTCCCCGTGGAGGAGGCTTAAGGCTCTGTGGACTCCGAGGAACCCAACCTGGGGACCCCGCTTGTCAGCCCCGGTTCAGCCAAGGAGGAGGCTGAGGCTGGAGTGGAGGTAACTGGGTCACAGGGTCATGCGAACCCATGAGGACAGGCATCATAAGACCCAGTGGGAACCCGCTCTCCCCCATAGCTCCCTGCCAGGAAGGGGGCACAAGGAGTGGGGGCCCAGGGTCCAGGCCTGCAGTGCCCACCTGGGGGCATCGGAGAGCTCACTCGGGGTTGGTAAAGGCGAGGCGCTAAGGCGGCAAGACACCTGGATGCTGAGATGAGCAGCTCTGGGGACCGGCTTTATTTGCCTTGAAAGCCTCTGGTTGGGAGTCACACAGCCCCCAGAGGGCGCCTGCGCCTGCCCCTGCTGACAGAGGACACCAGGCTCTTCACCTGTGAATCGGATGCTTTCTGGCAGTACCCACCACACGGCGGCTTGCTTCTGTCTCGCATCCTGAGCTCCCAGGGCGGGGTTTGTCCTTCAGGACATGTGGCACTCGTCCCACGAGGATGGGACACGGCGACTGTGGGGTCCTCCTCAGTGCTAGGCCAGCTGCCTGCCTTGCCGAGGAGTTGAGCTGGGCTGCAGGGGAGGGGTGTGCTGTCGCAGAGGACACAGGCAGGGTCTCTGCCCTGCTTCCTTCGCGGGGGTAGCCGAGTGGCTGTTTCATCCTGCCAGGCTGGCTCACTTTGGGGCCGGAGGGTTTGTCAGGTTGGAAATTGCCTTCTTCAACTAGAACAGAGACCAGAGGGGGAGCGTGCAGAAGAGACTGCAGGTGGAGGCTGCAGTGCAGCCTGCCTCCCCCAAGGGCTGATTTTGGAGTGAGTTTCAGAGCCAGTGCCTCTCTACTGCAGAGATGGGATCACTGAGGCCCAGAGGTAATGGCAGGGCTGGCCAGTGGCCGCAAGAGAAGGTAGGCGGAGCTGGGCCGAGTGGCCGGCTCCTCTGGGCCAGAAGTGAGGCTCATCGAAGTCCCACGAGGCCCCTCCCCATGCGATGGCGGTTACTGGTGCCCCCCTCACTGGCTGCTCAAGCTTGGCTGCTCCCCTTTGCTTCACCCTCGGGGCCACAGTACCTCCACCCAAGACACGAAGCCCACAGCTCTGCCCTGAGACGTCACGAAGAGGGACTGAAGGTTCAACAGCTCGAAGAGGTTGTGTGCCTGCAGGAGGGGGGTTAGGAAACGCTGGAGGACAGGCTCCCACCCGTTTCTTCTCAGCCTGCAAGTCCTGCACAGAGATGAAGGCCCTGGCCAGCCTCTGTCCCGGGGTGCTGCCCCCGCTCCCCCTGCCTGCCCGGCTGTTTCTGAGCCGCTTCTGAGCCTGGAGGGCTGGGCAGTGGGGATGGGCCTGCAATGTCCACTGTGACCACCAGGGGTCCCCAGAGTCCACACAAGGGACCAGGGGGCCTTGCCACTCAGGATCATCCAGTATCAGCCATGGACAGGGGGGTTGGGCCACCTTTAGGCCCCCAGCCGGCTCCGTCCCTCCATGGCCCCATGTGCCAGGCTCTGGGCTTGCAGCGGGGAGGGACCAGCAGTCAGAGTGATTAAGGATCACACAGGCAGAATGTGGGAGGCCTGGTACTGAGGCCCACGTGTGCCTTGATGAAGGACAGACTTTTAACCACTGTTTCTGTCCATCCAGAGTCTTCGGCTTCCTAAGCTCTCCCTCTCCCCGAGTCTTTGTGTCCCAACAACCCTGGGGCCGAGGGGTAGAGAGGTGGGGACTGCATGCCCCTTCCACAACGAGGAGGTGGGTGCAGGAGGAGCAGAGAGCCACACTGTGTGTTGATGAACCCGAAGCGGAGTTTCCCTCTCAGGTTGCTCCCCTCTATCCCAGGACCCAGGTCTGCCCACAGCCCGAATTCCGCCCACTACCTGGTGCAGAGAGGTCTGCGGGGACAGCGTCAGGGTCACTGGCTCCACGGGGCACCCCTTAGCCAAGATGTCCTGGAGGCGCCACTGCGGATGGGGGAAGGGTTATGGGGGCCTGGGCTAGCCCCCTTCCCGGGCTGCCCCTCTCAAACCACAGGCGATCAGCTGGCCACTCTCCGAAAACCCTCCGGAGTCCCCATCCCCTCCCGACACCACGCGAGGGCGCTCACCTGCTGCCCTGGAGCCTGGGAGGGCGGCTCAGCTTGGAGGGCCTGCACCAGCTGTGCTCTTCGCACGGTGCCCACCAGGGTCTGGGACTCTGGACAGGCAGAGAGGGAGATGGAAAGAGCCATGTTGTGAAAAAGGAACTTCTGTTTCCTGGGCTTCTGTGATGCGCCAAGAGCTGTACTGGGGGTCCTCGTGACTCTCGGGAACCTGCAGCAACCTGTGAGTCAGGAACTCCTATCGCCCATTTTACAGAAGAGGAGACTGAGGCTCAGGGGCACATAGAGGTTAGTTGTCTCGCCCAAGGTCACTCAGCTTCTGAGGGCAGCTGGGCAAGGATGCCAGGGGGCCAGGAGGTCACTTGCCCACCCTGAAATGCCCCATGGGGCGAGGCCTCAAGCAGGAGCAGCCTGGGACACCCCGTGAAGGCAGCTGTGCCCTGGGCGTGAGTCCAGAGGCCACCCTGTTCCTGGGTTTCAGGGCGTCACTGGAGTTAGCAAGCATTCCGTTTCGAAGGATAGCCTGACCGTTCTGCTCCTTTCCCAGTAAAAGACAAACTTCACAACTGCACATACACGTTCCCGCTTTAAAAACAAAGCTGCTTCTTGGGTGAGCAGCGGGGCCACACAGCCTGGGCCTGTGCTAGTCGGAGCGCTGCGGCTCCAAGGGTAGATTTGGAGTTGGCTTTGGCCACCACTGCCGACTTTTTTCCAGGGAGTGAAGCTTCTTGAGGGGACATCCACATGCAGACATTTTCTGATGGGGTGTCTGGCGTGCTCTATGGGATATGCCATAGGTGTCCCACTTTGAGCGGGAAGAAGGGCCTGGCATTTGGGATGAGAACCTCGGGCAACTCTGTCCTCCCTACTTCCCAGCTGAGGCAGCTACAGTTCATAGAGCTGAGGGATCTGTCTAGCTCTGCTGCTCATAACAGCTTCACGCTTCTTGGGTTCGGGATGTGGACGGCGCATACGGCTGTGCAGGCGCTCAGTGCCGGAGGAACCTGCTCACGGGACAGGTGGGGACCGAAGTCCAGCCTTGCTATGCTCTCCAAGCATGCGCCTTTGTTCATTTATACAAAGGGGACATATGGGCTGACGGAGGCCGAGTGGACATGGCTGTCCCCTCCCTAACTCCCTGCTCACCCTTCCCACTCACACTGACCTTGTCCGAGAGGGAGATGATGTTCCAGCTAGGCCCTCCCTCAAGATGCAGCTTACGAGTCTTTTACCAAGGGCCCCCATCCATTTTTCTGTGAAAAGATGTCTTTCTGATGGTGCCAGGACTGAGGGAGGCGGTTCAGTTGGGGAACACTGGGCGGGGAGGCTGAGGGAGGAGCCTCCTGGGAGGAAGGTGTGCTCCCATCACTACCCCTCCTCCCTAAGCACACCAGTCCTGATTTCTAGGACTCAAAGTGAGCCTTGCCAGCCCCTCTCATCTCTCATTCACACATGTTGGGACGTCCCTGGTGGGCCAGTGGTTAAGATTTTGCCTCCAGTGCAGGGGTGTGTGTGTGTTCAATCCCTGGCTGGGGAGCGAAGGTCACACAAGCCTCATGGTCAAAACAAACAGACAAAACCCCCCAAAACAGAAGCGACATTGGGACTCCCCTGGGGGCACTGTGTGTAAGAATCCACTGCCAATGCAGGAGGCAGAGGTTACATCCCTGGTCTGGGAAGATCCCACATGCCGTGGTGCAAGTAACCCCGAGTGTCACAGGCACTGAGCCCGAGCGCCCGGGCCCGGGAGCCACAGGCACTGGGGACCCGGAGCCACAGGCACTGGGGCCCGGGAGCCACAGGCACTGAGCCCGAGCGCCCAAGACCAGGAGCCACAGGCACTGAGCCCGAGAGCCCAAGACCAGGAGCCACAGGCACTGAGCCCGAGCGCCCAAGACCAGGAGCCACAGGCACTGAGCCCGAGCACCCAAGACCAGGAGCCACAGGCACTGAGCCCGAGCGCCCAAGACCAGGAGCCACAGGCACTGAGCCCGAGCGCCCAAGACCAGGAGCCACAGGCACTGAGCCCGAGCACCCAAGACCAGGAGCCACAGGCACTGAGCCCGAGAGCCCGGGCCCGGGAGCCACAGGCACTGGCCCTGAGCGCTGCAACTGCTGAAGCCCTGGAGCCCTAGGGCCCTTGCCAAAAATAAATAGATGATTTTTAAAAACTCGGAAGCAATATTGTAACAAATTCAATAAAGACTTTACATGAAAAAAAAAAAAAAGAACCTTTAAAAGAAAAGGACTGCAAGGTCAAAAAAATATCAGTAAAGAAACATGTCAAGCACCGCAAGCTGGGATGGCTATCATCTTCCTTTTCCCAATGAGGAAAAAGGCTCAGAGCGGTGAAGTGACCTGCCCCAGGCCACACAGTTGCAGAGCCTGGGTCTGGATTCAGGCTCCTGACAGCTCCAAGGCCCTGCTCACCCCTTCCTGAGTCTGATTCTCCCAGGTGCAAGAGGGAGCAGATGGAAGCCCCTCCCCCCCTCACACCCCGCTTCCTCTTGGGCACCTGCGCTCGCCACCAGGGGATACTCGGCCGCGTCTGTGGAGGTCACGACCTTGACCACCTCCTCCTGTGGTGTGTCCTTGGCCAGCGCAGTGACGGCTCGGCTCATGAAGTGCTCCACAGTCACCCGGTGAGAGCTGCGGGCAGAGGAGTGCTCCTGCCAGGTCCCGGGGCAGTGCGTCCTCCAGGCCCGGGGCAAGGCGGGGGGCCCGGGTGAGTCCCGCTGGTTCTCTGGTGCAGGCCAGGACTAGGGGATCCCTAGGAGGAGCAGTTCCTCACATCCCAGGTTGGGGAGGAGCCTGGGGAATGACTCGTCTATGGCCTGGCCCTGGATTCTCAGCCCCCAGACCTCTATCTCCCCAAGACCAGCTCCAGTTTCATCAGAAGCCATCCCTAGAGAGTTTCATTTGAAGAAAAGCTTTATAACATAAAGGGGGAAAAAAACTTCAAAGTTTGAAACTGACTGGAGTAACCACCCCCATTTAACAGATGGGGGAACAGTCTGGAAGGCGGCAGCTTGCTCATCTTTGAGTTGGGCCTTGGACCCAGGAGTCTCAGAGGTCCTGCTTCGCTGGGGACAGAGGTTGCTCGACCCTGTGTGGTCGAGCAGGGACCTCAAAGCCTGCTCCCATTCTAGTATTCCAGCCCCACCTCCAGCTCCCAAGGCCCCAGAGAGGCCCGCAGAGCAGGAGCAGGGGGAGGGGCGGGACCTCCCCGAGCTGGTGCCGACTCGCTGTGTGACCTGGATCAGGACACGGCAGCTGTCTGAGTCCCAGCATCTGTCCTCCTGCTGTGAAGACAGACTGGGAAGACACTGGGGCTCGGGAGGCCGAGGACTCATGTGCGGGCACGTGGGGAGCTGGAGAGCATGCAGACTGGAGAGCCGCGTGGGTCAGCCCCTCCCACACCCACCCAGGACCGGGTTCAGCCCGCCCGGACACCAACGCCTCGGTCCCATCTGAGCAGGCACCGCTCACCTGATTTTTCGGCCCCGGATCCACGGAAGGTACGGCAGCTTCTTGACAATGATGGTGCCATCGTAGAAGGAGGGCTGGCAGCTCTGGGCGATGGCGTTGGCAGCCAGCACCGCCATCAGCACCGGCAGCGCGTGCACGATCTGACCAGTCATCTCGAAGGCCAGCAGCGCGGTGGAGATGCTGTGGGTCACGGCCCCTGAGAACGCAGCAGCCCCTGCAAGCCAGGGCGGGGGGCACAGCCAGGGAGCGGGGTTCAGGCTAGGAGACAGCTTCGTGCAGAGGGCAAGGCTGCTGCGAGGGCGGCCGTGGGCTTGGCTGGGAACTGTCCAGAGGCTACAACTGGCTACTATTGGAAATGCCTCCGGCCTGGGCTTGATGAGGGAGAGAGCAGTAAGGGAGAGCGGGCATCAGGGCATAGAGAGAAGCTAGAAAGAGCAGTGGGGGGGGCGGACTTAGAGGAGGGCTTCGGGGAGGGGCGGGGCTCATGGGAGGCTACTGACCTCCCCATGCCCTGCAGAACTGCTAGCTGATCCTCCAGGTCCAGCCCAGACCCACGATGTACGCCCACTCACCTGCCAGTGCGTACCCCCCAGGCATGATGGGGTTGGTGACCCCTCCGGCCACGATGCCCTCAGGGAAGGCCACAGAAAGGGCCTCTCCTAGGAGGCGCCCAATGGCAGCTCCTGGTCACAGACTTAGTGTAAGGATGGGGGCCAGGCTGACCTGCTTCCCAGAGCCCTCCCCACCTGGGGACCAGTCTCAGCACCATCTGGGGAGGCAGGTGGATGAGCGGCCACGGCCCTGTCCCGGTACCCTGAACCTCAGACCCTCGACACCCAGACTCACCAAAGATAAATATGGGCATGAAGTACCCAGCGGGCATGGGGATTGTGGTGGCCAGAATCAGCATCCAGAACTGCGGGGAGAACGGGGCGGAGGTTAGAGGCGGCAGAGGAGGGACCAGCTGGGGCGGGGCGTTTCCCTGGAGGAGGGGGAGGCCCAGGCGCACACCCGCCACCAGCGTCCGGTGTGAGCGAAGGCGTGAGCCGGGGAAGGACCTCCACCCTGGCAGCATGCCTACTGTGCGCCTGGCACTGCACCAGAGCCTCTCCTTTCTTCCCTCCCAGCCTTCTATGAAGTAGGCCCAGTGGCGACCCCATTTTAAGGATGAGGACAGCAAGCCTCAGAGAGTTGAAGCAACTTGCCAGGGACCACACAGCGGGCAGAGGTCAGGGCAGGCGGTCTGGGGGAAGCCGCAGGCCCCGTGCTGCATGCATGTCATGGGGAGGCGCCCCAGCCCACCCAGGCTCTGTGCACACCCCTGGGGGCCCACCTTCATAACGAGGAAGAAAGCGAGGGTCCCGAAGATGGTGAACTGTGGGTGGTACCATTCGAACCACAGGTTCTGGGGGTCGGGCTCCACGGGCCAGGGCGGGGACGCGTTCCGGGTCAGCAGCGCCCACGAGTTATCATCGAGCAGGGAGTCCAGATACTCCCTCATGGACAGCTGGAGGGGAGGGGGTCAGAGTTCTGCCCAAGGGCCGGGCAGCAGTGCCCCCACCCGCCCCCGGCTCAAACCCTCCTCTGTCACTTCCTGCTGGGGGGACTCCTTGGGGGCGGCTCTGTCGCTGCAGGAGCTGCTGTGGGCCAAGTCGCTCAGTCGCATCCGACTCTGTGCGACCCCGTGGACTGCAGCCCGCCGGGCTCCTCTGTCCATGGGATTCTCCAGGCTCGAATACCGGAGTGGGTTGCCACGCCCTCCTCCAGGGGGTCTTCCTGACCCAGGGATCGAACCCAGGTCTCTCACACTGCAGGTGGATTCTTTGCAGTCTGAGCCCCCAGGGAATTCCCGTGGCCTCACATGAAAAGCGCCACACAGCCCTCCTCTTCTGGGTGTTGAGGGGACTCAGGGAGATGGTGGACACAAAGCAGACAATGATGGGTGGCTCCCCCCGATGCCCCAGCTCAAGCCCTTACCCGAGATGCCATGAAGCGGCCCGCGCCAGGGGGGTAGGTTATGGAGGCGAGGACCAAAGCCACCAGCGCTGAATACAGAGGTTTGCTGTGGGGGGTAGGTGGGGGTCAGCGCTGGGCCACCCATCGACTCCCCTCACCCCACCCCACGGGCAGCCCCGCCAGTCTGAGGGTGACACTGAGGCAGGAATGGGGGGAGGGGGCAGGAGCAGGGCTCTGATCCGGGGGGCTGCCCCATGCCACTGGGTGACCGGAGGTGGGGATATAGGAGAGTTCAGGACAGAGGCCACTGTCCTCCAGGCAGGAGGGGCCGGAGCGGGGCCGGCTGGCGGAGGAGGGCTGAGTCTGAAACGGCAACGCCAGAGCTCAGACTAGGTTGGGAGAACAGGGCTCAGTGAGGTCCTGGGCTTCGAAGGCAGTGGGGTGGCCATTAGCGAGGGAGGGCTGGAGAGTCGACGCTGGTGGCCGAGTATGGGGGAGGCAGACCCTGCGGGGGCCTGCAGAGGGAGCTGGTGATTGGGGACGGAGGGCCCCGGCCAGGGCCCACCTGGTGGCCATCAGTTTGGAGAGGACCGGATTTGTTCTGACAAAGCCGAGGAACTTTCGCTGGCCGAAGAGGTAAGCACAGCTCGCCACGCCGCAGATGGCCCTGCAGGGGCGGGCGGTGAGTGCAGAGCGCCTCCCGGACTCGGGGCGGCTGTGCAGGCGGGCGGCGCCCCACTCACCCCAGCGCCGCGAAAAAGAAGATCTCCGGCAGGTCGAAGGGGACGTCCACCCGGAAACGGGTCTTGTAGAGGGAGGTGATGGTCTCTGGGGAGACAGAGAGTGGGGTCAGGGCCCAACCCAGCCGAAGGCTCAGAGTCAACGTGCAAGAGAGCACTCTGGGCAGGTGTGCCCCAGATGCTTTCTCCCGACCGGCCTCCCTGGCTGGCTTCACCCACTTCTACCTGGGGGCTCCCATCCTTCACGCCCAGCACAGGTCAGCTGCTTCCACGCGCCTAGGAGTGGGGCAGTGGACGGGAGGAAGCGGGGAGGGAGGGGAAGAGATGGGAGAAGGGAGGGGCAGAGGGCAGGGG
>SJYX01007691.1:224392-284215 GCA_006410675.1 Oreotragus oreotragus | reverse complement strand
CCAGGCAAGAATACTAGAGTGGGTTGCCATTTCCTTCTCCAGGGGATCTTCCTGACCCAGGAATCAAACACAGGTCTCCTGCACAGCAGGCATATTCTTTACCATCTGAGCCACCAGGGAAGCCCCAATAAATGCTACTTTTTTCAGGAAGAGTATAAGGGCCAAATACAGATCTATCTACATTAGAAGTAACTTCAGCCAATAGGGGTGAAAGGGAAGTACACTTATTTGAGGTTCTGAATTAATAAGAAATAATAATAGATTATCTTGTTTGCAAAAGGAACTTCCCTGGTGGCTTGGATGGTAAAGAACCCACCTGAAATGCGGGAGACCTGGGTTCGATCTCTGGGTTGGGAAGATCCCAGGAGGAGTAGGGCATGGCAACCCACTCCAATATTCTTGCCTGGAGAATCCCTGTGGACAGAGGACCCTGGTGGGCTATAGTCCATGGGGTCACAAAGAGTCAGACACAACTGAGTGACTAAGCATAGCACACATTTGCAAAACAGAAATAGAGACACAGACGTAGAGAACAAACGTACGGGACACCAGGAAGGGGAAAGGAGGTGGAATGAATTGGGAGACTGGGACTGACACATATACCCTACTGATACTATGTATAGAACCTACTACATAGCACAGGGAGTGCTACTCAATGCTACGTGGTGACCTAAATGGGAAGGAAAACTCCAAAAAAGGGGATATGTGTATATTTAGAATAGATTCACTTTGTTGTACAGCAGAAACTAACAGAACATTGTACAGCAACTATACTCCAACAAAATTATTTTTTTTTCTAAAAGGAATAATAGTAGCATTTATCAAGTTTTTACACATGCCAGGTACTGTGTCAGTGTTTTTCGTATGTAAAGCTCATTTAATCCTTTCAGTCACTAAACCCTCGTCACAATCTATGGTAATTCTAGCATCATGCCCATTCCACAGATGCAGAAACAGAGGCATGAAGAAGTCCAGCACATTGTTTAAAGTTACCCACTTAGTAAATGGTAGAGCTGGGACTGAAACCCAGGTGCACAGTTCTAGAACCATCTCTCGGTCATTAAACCATACTGCACCTGATGATACCAAGTTTGCCACAAAGACTTGGCCCTTTCCAACTCTACAAACAACTTCCTCATTCAGCAGTCTTGTCTTCCATGTGTCACAGGCAGCTCATGAACTTGGCACACAAGATTGCTATAGAAGGATCCACAGAGTTAGAATTAATTATTCCCCAGAAAAATAGAGAAGGAAAATCATTGTTCTTCTTCCACTTTATTGGAATCTTGGAGGACAATCTCAATGCATATTTTTAGGCATAAAAACGAGTGCACGGATAGAGGTTAAAGAAAGAGGGAAGGTTAAATTGTCCTGATTGCCTGCTGCTGCTGCTAAGTCAATTCAGTCGTGTCCGACTCTGTGCGACCCCAGAGACGGCAGCCCACCAGGCTCCGCCATCCCTGGGATTCNTTTTCTTGTTTCTTGAGGTAAGCCTGTATTGCTATGAACCTTCCCCTTAGCACTGCTTTTACAGTGTCCAGAGGTTTTGGGTTGTTGTGTTTTCATTTTCACTCATTTCTATGCATATTTAAATTTCTTTTTAGATTTGTTCTGTGATATGTTGGTTATTCAGCAGCGTGTTGTTCGGCCTCCATATGTTGGAATTTTTAATAGTTTTTCTCCTGTAATTGACATTTAATTTTACTGCATTGTGGTCAGAAAAGATGCTTGGCATGATTTCAGTTTTTTGAATTTACCTAGGCTGGATTTATGGCCCATGATGTGATCTATCCTGGAGAAGGTTCCGTGTGCACTTGAGAAAAAGGTGAAATTCATTGTTTTGGGATGAAATGTCCTATAGATATCAATTAGGTCTAACTGGTCTATTGTATCATTTAAAGTTTGTGTTCCCTTGTTAATTTTCTGTTTAGTTGATCTATTCATAACAAGGTTAGATTTATGGCCCAGGATGTGATCTATCCTGGAGAAGGTTCCGTGAGCACTTGAGTAAAAGGTGAAATTCATTGTTTTGGGGTGAAATGTTCTATAGATATCAATTAAGTCTAACTGGTCTATTGTATCATTTAAGTTTGCATTTCTTTGTTAATTTTCTGTTTAGTTGATCTGTCCATGGGTGTGAGTGGGATATTAAAGTCTCCCACTGTTATTGTGTTATTGTCGATTTCCCCTTTCATACTTGTTAGCATTTGTCTTACATATTGCAGTGCTCCTATGTTGGGTGCATATATATTTACAATTGTTATATCTTTTTCTTGGATTGATCCTTTGATCATTATGTAGTGTCCATCTTTGTCTCTTTTCACAGCCTTTGTTTTAAAGTCTGTTTTATCTGATATGAGTATTGCTACTCCTGCTTTCTTTTGGTCTCTGTTTGCATGGAATATCTTTTTCCAGCCCTTCACTTTCAGTCTGTATGTGTCCCTTGTTTCAAGATGGGTCTCTTGTAGGTAACATATATAGGGGTCTTGTTTTTGTATCCATTCAGCCAGTCTTTGTCTTTTGGTTCGAGCATTCAACCCATTTACATTTAAGGTAATTATTGATAAGTATAATCCCGTTGCCATTTATTGTTTTGGCTTCAAGTTTATACACACTTTCTGTGTTTCCTGTCTATAGAAGATCCCTTAGCATTAGTTGGAGAGCTCGTTTGGTGGTGCTGAATTCTCTCAGTTTTTGCTTGTCTGTAAAGCTTTTGATTTCTCCTTCATATTTGAATGAGATCCTTGCTGGGTACAGTAATCTGGGNGTTGCCATTTATTGTTTTGGCTTCAAGTTTATACACACTTTCTGTGTTTCCTGTCTATAGAAGATCCCTTAGCATTAGTTGGAGAGCCTGTTTGGTGGTGCTGAATTCTCTCAGTTTTTGCTTGTCTGTAAAGCTTTTGATTTCTCCTTCATATTTGAATGAGATCCTTGCTGGGTACGGTAATCTGGGCTGTAGGTTATTTTCTTCATCATTTTAAGTATGTCCTGCCATTCCCTTCTGGCCTGAAGAGTTTCTATTGAAAGATCATCTGTTTTCCTTATGGGAATCCCCTTGTGTGTTATTTGTTGTTTTTCCCTTGCTGTTTTTAATATTTGTTCTTTTTGTTTGATCTTTGTTAATTTGATTAATATGTGTCTTGGGGTGTTTCACCTTGGGTTTATCCTGTTTGGGACTTTCTGGGTTTCTTGGACTTGGGTGATTATTTCCTTCCCCATTTTAGGGAAGTTTTCAACTATTATCTCTTCAAGTATTTTCTCATGGTCTTTCTTTTTTGTCTTCTTCTTCTGAGACTCCTATGATTCAAATGTTGGGTTGTTTAACATTGTCCCAGAGGTCTCTGAGGCTGTCCTTATTTCTTTTAATTCTTCTTTCCTCTCTGTTTCATTTATTTCAACCATTCTATCTTCTACCTCACTTATCCTATCTTCTGCTTCCGTTATCCTACTATTGGTTCCCTCCAGAGTGTTTTCGATATCATTTATTGCAGAGTTCACTCAAACTTAAACCCACGAGTCGGTGATGCCATCCAGCCATCTCATCCTCTGTCGTCCCCTTCTCCTCCTGCCCCCAATCCCTCCCAGCATCAGAGTCTTTTCCAATGAGTCAAGTCTTCGCATGAGGTGGCCAAAGTACTGGAGTTTCAGCTTTAGCATCATTCCTTCCAAAGAACACCGAGGGCTGATCTCCTTCAGAATGGACAGGTTGGATCTCCTTGCAGTCCAAGGGACTCTTAAGAGTCTTCTCCAACACCACAGTTCAAAAGCATCGATTCTTCGGTGCTCAGCTTTCTTCACAGTCCGGCCTGACATGCTACAATTCATGGGGTCGCAAAGAGTCGTACACGACTGAGCTGAACTGAACTGATTGCGTTATTCATTATATATTGACTCTTTTATTTCTTCTAGGTCCTTGTTAAAACTTCTTTGCATCTTCTTGATCCTTGTTTCCAGGCTCTTTATCTGTAACTCCAATTTGTTTTCAAAGTTTGGGATCATTTTCACTATCCTTATTCGGAATTCTTTATCAGGTAGATTCCCTATCCCTTCCTCTTTGGTTTGGTTTGGTGGGCATTTATTCTGTTCCTTTGCCTGCTGGGTATTTCTCTGCCTTTTCATCTTGTTTATATTGCTGTGTTTGGGGTGGCCTTTCTGGGCCACTTTCTGGGGTGGTATTCTTTATTGTCGAGGTTCCTCACTGTGGGTGGGGTTGGACGGGTGGCTTGTCAAGGTTTCCTGGTTAGGGAAGCTTGTCTTGGTGTTCTGGTGGGTGGAGCTGGATTTCTTCTCTCTGGAGTGCAATGAAGTGTCCAGTAATGAGTTTAAGGAACTTCCCTGGTGGCTTGGATGGTAAAGAACCCACCTGAAATGCGGGAGACCTGGGTTCGATCTCTGGGTTGGGAAGATCCCAGGAGGAGTAGGGCATGGCAACCCACTCCAATATTCTTGCCTGGAGAATCCCTGTGGACAGAGGACCCTGGTGGGCTATAGTCCATGGGGTCACAAAGAGTCAGACACAACTGAGTGACTAAGCATAGCACACATTTGCAAAACAGAAATAGAGACACAGACGTAGAGAACAAACGTACGGGACACCAGGAAGGGGAAAGGAGGTGGAATGAATTGGGAGACTGGGACTGACACATATACCCTACTGATACTATGTATAGAACCTACTACATAGCACAGGGAGTGCTACTCAATGCTACGTGGTGACCTAAATGGGAAGGAAAACTCCAAAAAAGGGGATATGTGTATATTTAGAATAGATTCACTTTGTTGTACAGCAGAAACTAACAGAACATTGTACAGCAACTATACTCCAACAAAATTATTTTTTTTTCTAAAAGGAATAATAGTAGCATTTATCAAGTTTTTACACATGCCAGGTACTGTGTCAGTGTTTTTCGTATGTAAAGCTCATTTAATCCTTTCAGTCACTAAACCCTCGTCACAATCTATGGTAATTCTAGCATCATGCCCATTCCACAGATGCAGAAACAGAGGCATGAAGAAGTCCAGCACATTGTTTAAAGTTACCCACTTAGTAAATGGTAGAGCTGGGACTGAAACCCAGGTGCACAGTTCTAGAACCATCTCTCGGTCATTAAACCATACTGCACCTGATGATACCAAGTTTGCCACAAAGACTTGGCCCTTTCCAACTCTACAAACAACTTCCTCATTCAGCAGTCTTGTCTTCCATGTGTCACAGGCAGCTCATGAACTTGGCACACAAGATTGCTATAGAAGGATCCACAGAGTTAGAATTAATTATTCCCCAGAAAAATAGAGAAGGAAAATCATTGTTCTTCTTCCACTTTATTGGAATCTTGGAGGACAATCTCAATGCATATTTTTAGGCATAAAAACGAGTGCACGGATAGAGGTTAAAGAAAGAGGGAAGGTTAAATTGTCCTGATTGCCTGCTGCTGCTGCTAAGTCAATTCAGTCGTGTCCGACTCTGTGCGACCCCAGAGACGGCAGCCCACCAGGCTCCGCCATCCCTGGGATTCTCCAGGCAAGAGTACTGGAATGGGGTGCCATTGCCTTCTCCAATGCATGAAAGTGAAAAGTGAAAGGGAAGTCGCTCAGTCGTGTCCGACTCTTTGCGACCCCATGGAATGTAGCCTACCAGGCTCCTCTATCCATGGGATTCTCCAGGCAAGAGTACTGGGGTGGGGTGCCTGATTGCCTAGTCTACCTCTAATTTTGTGCCCAGTGAAGTCAGGGAAAACCCCAGCCTCTAGGGTCTATGGTAGCCAGGGAAGAGTTGGGTTGTCTGCACCACAGCCAAGCCAACTGGTGAGTGATTTCAGGAGGTGATGGGCAGTTCCCACCCCTCCCCAACACACACCGGCCACCTCTCTGTCACACCCACAAGTCAGAACTCATTGCCACCTTCTCCAAGGGGCCACACTAACTATTGTGCAGTCACAGTGTCAGTTGCTTTTTAGACTTACTTATAATAGCATAGCACTGGCTAAACCTTGGAACATCTTTTTGTCACTGTGGGCTTGTATTTAAGATAATCAGGATGTAGGAACTTACAGCTTACACGTCCACAACCATGGGAACGGCCACTGTCAACCGTGGGGGTTGACACCTTCACCGCATGACGGTTACCACGCCTTCCCCAAAGTCTTTGGGTGTTGGCCACAGCCAGTCATCTCCCCACTGAAAGTCAAACACCTGCTCTCAAAAGAACCTTAAACAGGGATGTCTGGTGACACTTTATTTCCAACCCTGACATGCCAAAAGAAAAAAGAACAAGGAAACCGGCTCGCTGCCTTTGAGGCCTTGCCAGCCTCTGACGCTATAGAAATCGTCACGGCTGTGGTCTCTGAGACACACTGCATGGACCCCTCTGGCCTCATGCAGAGCAGCTCGACCCATCCAGACCAGGGATCCCTGTCCTTTCCCTCCACGGCCCTGGGTCGGGCTGCCGTCTCCCTTGAGGTGCGGCCTCTCCGTGGGGCTTCACGGGAGCACCACCGCTGTTGTCAATCACAGACTAGGAGCAGCTGGAAGGTTGTGAGCTTCCCCATCTCTCCTATGTGGTTGCCCCTGCTCAGCCCTAGCGCCTTCGCCAGAGCCTGAGGCCCACCCTAATTGGCTGTGCAAATTTACATGTGATATTAATCAAAACATAGGTGCCCTCCACCTGGCTCCAGGTCTGGGCTTGCTTTGCATAGCACCCAGAGCAGTGTCTTCCTATGTAGGCCTTTAATAAATCCCTGCTGATGGTCATCTTCCTCGTCAAGCTTAAGAGCTGCCCCCATCTCCTTCCACTATGAAAACCCTTGACTGCAGAGTTCCTTCTCACCCCCAAGTAGGACCCGGTTGAGAACCACACTCCAGAACTTTGTGTGCCCCCTGGCCCCTTGGTCCTCCCGTTCAGGGCCCTCAGTGTATTTCCAGGCTCAGATTTGACTTCCTCAGAGAGCGTTTTTCAAGAGAAATTCAAGCAGTGTCCAGAGTCATCCTGAAAATCGTCCTTCGTCCCCACCCCCAGCCCATTTTCATCCTGTGCAGCGGGGCGGGGGCAGTAAGGGAGGAGACCCAGGGTGCAGAGGGAGCTCCCAGCACTTCCCCGTATTCTTCGCAAGGGGCTTGATCCAATCACATGCCAAGGAAGAACTCCCGGGGAGATGAATGCCATTACAAATCTTACCCTCAACATGAAACGCCAGTGATTGTTTATTAAATTGCTCTTCAAAGAGGAAACACTGGCAGGCAAATATCATTAAAATGGAAGCAGAGGAAATGCTATAACCTTCAACAGGGCGCTTTTCTCCATTAACCCCAGACCAAAACGACGGGGACGGCCGGTAGGAACCTCTGGCCTTGAGCCCCATCAATTACCTTCATCTCAACTCGGGAAGGGGTAACACAAACCATCCAATTTAAGTGCTTCCAAACATTGCCATCAGGAAAAAGACCCCCAGAGCCCTTAACCGAACTCCACTGTCTCAACTGCAGTTAAGGACAAATTGCATTATACACAAGTCACATTAAAACATAAAAGACATACCCTCCAGTGAAAACCTTGCACAACTTGCCCGAGTAAGCAGAATTAATCACAGGGAACAATTACCATTCCCAGTCTGAATATTTATGACATAACAGAAAGCCCATTTGAAATACTCAGTGGCTAATAATTTTAAAAAGAAATCACAAAGAGGGGGAAAGGCACGCGAAGTTTGTGATGAAAACCAAAAAATAAGCTTTTTTCTTAATCCCCCGCTCTCTTTGGTACCCACCCCTCATGTAGTCTTTCCCTCCCATCCAAATCCCCATGCCCTCCCTCACCACCTGCAAGAATGGGCAGTCGGGCAGCCATAGGCAGAAGGAACAGGCTCAAGGTACTGGTGGCTTCTCTTCCCAAATCGCCCTCATCCATCCCAGTTGTTTCCACCTTCCTCCCTCCTGCCCACCCCTGGGGGCTGCATGTTAGGTGTTTGCACCTTGAGACAGAAATGACCTGGGGCTGTGGTCCTAGCTCCACCACAGACCTGGGTGCCATCCTAGGCATGACCCTCGGGGTGCTGCTCTACACAGTTTTGGACTGGACAACTCTAGGCTTCTTTCCACTTCTATCAGTCTAGGGATTCTATGGTTCAAGCAACTCACCCATGCATGTGTGCTAAGTCACTTCAGTCATGTCCAACTTCTTGTGACCCCATGGACCATAGGGCACTAGGCTCCTCTGTCCATGAGAGTCTCCCGGCAAGAATTCTGCAGTGTGTTGCCAGGCCCTCTTCCAGGGGATCTTCTTGACCCAGGGATCGAACCCTCATCTAAGTCTCCTGCATTGGCAGGTGGGTTCTTTACCACTAGCAACATCTAGGAAGCCCCAGTTCACCAATGGACAGATTCATTGTTTGTTCATTTGTTGTTTCGATGAGCAAGCAGGTGTTGAGTGGTGAGTACATGCCAGGCACAGTTCCAGGTACCAAAGTGAAATCAGTGAACAGGAGAGATGACCCTCTTACCATATGCAGCTTATACTCTAGTGGGGAAAACCAAACAATAGCCAAGTAAACAAGTCAAATAGATGGCACAATGTCAGGTCATTAGTTCTGTAAGAATAAAGGAGGCCTATCCTGGGTGTGAGGTTGTGTCTGGGCCAGGGATCACAGCAGGAACTTGAATGAAGAGTGGGAAGAGTCCGTTCTAGGCTAGTTCTAGGCTAATATAAACCTAGAAGAGAGATGCTTCAAGTTACATCTAATATTCCAGAGAAGCTCAACAAAACCACATTCTGACTACAGAAGTTACCTAAACTGACTCAGTTTGGGGCTAGAAATAGAGCCATTAGACATGATATTGCTGATTTTCACTCTTCTCATCAAATTTGTAGTCCTCATAAATTCAATCTGATTGAAATATGGTCCTCATAAATTCAAATCTGATTGAAAGTTATTGACTGTGAGTGTTGAAAAATTGAGATGAAATATTTGAGCCACCATCCATAAGATGGGATCATATGTCTCCAGGGCAGATCTTGGAAGCTTTTCTATTGTCTAAGGAAGACAATAGGAACATCTTTTTTTGAACATAACTACTTTTCAGCTTTGCAGTAACCAGTTCCTCTCTCTTTCTCCTGAGCAAAGATTATTTTTCTATTTTTTATTATGATTTCACCAGAGACTATGCAGGGTATGCATTTGGTGAAATTTTAGGCTTGAAAGCTGTCCTTTTGTGGGCAATGGAAAGGGAAGAAGTGGAAAACTGTTGGTTTAAATAACATTTAGGGGAAACTTTGGATTTTGGTTACCGATTTTCTTCATGTTTCCCCTCTCTTTGGGTACTCAAGCAGTCATACAATAACTTTTGTTAGGAAACAGCGTCAACCTCTGCTCAGTCCAGTTCAGTTCAGTCGATCAGTCGTGTCTGACTCTTTGCGACCCCATGAATCACAGCACGCCAGGCCTCCCTGTCCATCACCAACTCCCAGAGTTCACTCAGATTCACGTCCATCGAGTCAGTGATGCCATCCAGCCATCTCATCCTCTGTTGTCCCCTTCTCCTCCTGCCCCAAATCCCTCCCAGCATCAAAGTCTTTTCCAATGAGTCAACTCTTTGCATGAGGTGGCCAAAGTACTGGAGTTTCAGCTTTAGCATCATTCCTTCCAAAGAAATCCCAGGGCTGATCTCCTTTAGAAAGGACTGGTTGGATCTCCTTGCAGTCCAAGGGACTCTTTGCTAGGTACCAGCAATATAAAATGAGCACTATGCCATGTCTGCCTTCAAGGTGCTTATAGCTCAGTAGCCCTAAGATTATATTAAACAATACAAGTGTAATATATCCTCAAAAGATAGACTGGGTCTTTTATTGTATTAGTCAGGATTCTGCTACAGGAAAACAATTCTAAATTTTTGGTGGCTTAAAGGTACCAAAGTTTATTTCTCACTGGTATCACATGTCCATTGAGACTTAGCAAGAAGTTTGGGAAGTCAGGCTGGGAGGCTGTTCTTCATTAATATTCAAGGATCTGGGTTGATAAAGGAGCCACCATCTTGAATATCACTGGCAGCCACACCAGAGAAAAACTCTGGAGGATCTTAAACAAGAGACTAAATCTTTCAGCACAGAGGTGACATATTTCGTTTTCTACCACAACTTATTGACCAGACTAGTCTCAGGACCCCATCCACCCACCAGGGAGTAGGAAGTGAAATCAGATCACATGCCTGCTATGGGGCAGGGTGGAGGGGATCTTGGGAAATACTTCATCAACAACAATAATGATTGTTATGGCCACAAAAGAGCCAAAAGACCTGATCTTTGGCCTCCAGAAGCTTGCCTGCTGAAACAAAACTTATTTCATCAACAAAAGAAACTAAAAGTTCTGCCTTCTCCTGGCTGGACCAGTTTAACAGTGCCTGGGGAAGTGTAATTATTTAGGTATTTACATCACTGTGTTGAAACCTTCTGTTTAATTGGAAACTATGCCCTCTGTGCGCCCTCCAATTCTTCATGGAGAGTTTCCAGATTAGGGAGAAGGAGGGGTCAGAGAGGAAATACAAAGGTTCCTACTTCTAGTAGCTCTCAGTCCAGAGACTCATGGAAATCAGTTCATCAGATTCAATCAACACTCAGCAAACAAGCCATCATAATAACTCAGTCTCCAATCTCTGTCATTCACAATTCTTCATGGAGAGTTTCCAGATTAGGGAGAAGGAGGGGTCAGAGAGGAAATACAAAGGTTCCTACTTCTAGTAGCTCTCAGTCCAGAGACTCATGGAAATCAGTTCATCAGATTCAATCAACACTCAGCAAACAAGCCATCATAATAACTCAGTCTCCAATCTCTGTCATTCATCTCATCCTAAGGAAGTGGGAAAGTGACTAGCCCTTCCCCTTTTCCCCTTACCGACTGGATAGTCTCCCAAGGGCCAGGGGCAGAGTTGGAAGGACCAAGAGGACTTGAATTTTGCAGAAGCATCAGAAGAGAGCTGACATGTACACCAAAGCAGTTCACCAGCAGTTTTGGCATTGGTGATGGGCTCCACCGGGCCAACCAGTCAGCTAGCCAGAATGCTTTTCTATAAACACTGAGTGGGGAGTCAATGAGAAAGTGGTGCCAAGGACAGTGCATTCACAACACCAACCTCATACGGAAGTCATCACGGGGCTTGTGTTAGAGGGACCCTCAGTTGAATCAGATAGTGTCAATCTGAGTAGACATCTGTTGTTTTACCAGAGGCTGGTCCCTCAATGTGTGAAGGAGGTGAAAGTGGTCCTTCCAAGATCTATGGACCTGTCCTGGCCTTCCCAGCCTAATAAGACTTAGCATTGTTGAATCTCTTATGACGACTCAGTATGAAATGAAAGAAAAATTGGCTTTGGGGGTTCAAAATGTTTTGATTTCTAAGTGACATCAGGGTGCACTCTTTCTACATGTGTTTCCCAAACTACCATAATTATGACTAATAGCCCTTCTCATGACACCCACTGGAAAAAAATGTCATTCTCTGTCCTCATCTGCCCTCCAGGTTATCCCCCTCTGGTTCCAAGCCTGAGCTTCTTCAATGACTGGTCCCTTTCCCGACTGCCTTCTCTCACTTTCCTTTCACACTTCAGCACAACCTTTACCTGAAACTTCTCTGACCAATGACTTCCTAACTTCCAACACCGACAGCTTTCTCTCCAGCTGGAAGCTCTGCGTCACTGCCTCTCAGGAGATTTCTCTGCGGCTGAACAAATGAGCTTCAGGAGCATCAGACCCTGAATCCTGGGTCCATTCTTAGGAGCAGTGGAAACACTCGTAAACTCTAGTCTTCCTTATCAGCAAATGAAGGCAATACGTGGGCTTCTCGTGAGGATTATATAGGGTACTATGTGTAAGCTGTCCTGCAGTGCCAGGAGCAAGGCCAGTTCTCACTGGTGGGTCCCTGATTTTATTACTGGCCATAGTGATGGTGTAACCACTATTTCCCATTAGGCACTCTCCTCTCCTGTGGTTTCTGTGACACTTTATCTCCTACTATTCATTTTAAACTTCAATGACATCTCTTGCAAAGCACCAGACCTTCCAATCTCCTTCTTCCATATCCCACTGCCAGAAAGGAGTTCAAACCCACATCAGTTCTCACTGGCTTATGGCAACAGAATTGGGATAAATGTCTCAGACAGGAATCACCCTTCACTTTAGACAGTTCAGGGGCAAAACACTCTAAAAACTTCCAAACATGGCACTCTCCTGATCCAAACCTTTTAAGGGCTTCTTGAAGCAAATGTGAAGACAGCTGCTTTTGTGGTCCCTCCCCTTGGAAAGGCATCCTTTGAAATCTCCCTTCAATTGTTATTTCCTAAATCTAACCTAGGATGTACCCCATGCATCCTCCCTGGGTTTGGTCCAAATTACTATATTTAGCAAACATTTTCTACATAGTTTGTGGTTGTGGTTGGAGAAAGGTTTTAGGCTTCATTTAAGATGCAGTTATTCTGTCTTTGGTTTTATTAGTTAAGAAGCCTTTTGCTGCAAGTAGCCATGATACAATTGGTTACCTCAAGAAGTCTGAGAGTTGAGGGCTTCAAGTTTGGTGAACTGAACAATGTCATTAGGAATCTGAGCTCTCAGCTTGTTTCTATACCCATGTATTCAGAGGGTCAGCTTGATTCCTAGGACTGTAGGAAACACAGCCAGACATGGCACTCCTCGGTGGACAGGATCAAGCAGCAGACACCCACCAGCTAAGCATTATAATCTCATTTCATAGATAAGGAAACAGGTTCAGACAGGTCCAGTGACTTGCCCCAGGTCACACAGTTATTAGCAGTAGTAGAAACAAAATTGAACTCAGGTTTATCTGACACCAAAGTCCATGTTCACAAATGCGGGTTCTACTTTCCCCAAGCCTGAGAGCAATGACGTTGTCTTGAAGCTCAAATGTGGGCTTGCCTGGTGGCTCAGATAATAAAGAATCTGCCTGCAATGCAGGAGACCTAGGTTTGATCCCTGGATTGGGAAGATCCCCTGGAGAAGGGAATGACAACCCACTCCAGCATTCCTGCCTGGAGAATCCCACGGACAGACGACGCTGGTGGGCTATAGTCCATGGGGCCACAAAGAGTTGGATATGACTGAGAGACTAACACTTTCACTTTCTTTTCAAGAATAGGACTTAAAACGCTAATACTCACACTCTGTATGAGTTTACTGGCCACTGACTAAAGTCCTGAAAGAAAAGAACATTTAGAAATGTTGATGGTTAGAGAATTGGACTCCTATCAGTAATCGTGGTCAGCCCTAGTCACAGTTTCCAACAAACACTGCAACGCTGCTTATGTTGTGCTCAGTCGCTAGGTCAAGTCCAACTCTGCAACTCCACAGACTGTAGTGCGCCAGGCTCCTATGTCTATGGAGTTTTCCAGGCAAGAATACTGGAGTGGGTCGCCATTTCTTACTCCAGGGGGTCGTCCCCACCTAGGGATCAAACCCATGTCTACTGTGTCTCCTGCATTGGCAGATGAATTCTTTACCACTGCTGAGAAGCCTACTTACATTACACCAGTGTATATAAATCTCTTGATTTTTCATTTCTACTCAGTCAGTGATTTCAGATAGTAATATTTACAACTGGTGTTTATGTGTGTGTGATATGAATATTTGCATATATACATATACATTCGTTTGTATGTATGTCTATATATGTGGGGTTGACCAAAAATTTCATTTGGGTTTTCATAATGTTACAGAAAAACCCAAAGGAACTTTTTGGCCAGCTCAGTTTTACACACACACACACACACCAACTAAGGCTCAGAAAATGTAGGAATTCTGCCTATCCATCCAAGAAGACACTGCAGGGCAATTTCTTAATACTGTATACTTTCCTTAAAAACTGAAGACTAGCAAAGTGCATGTGTGCATGCTCAGTAGCTTCAGTAGTGCCCAACTCTGCAACACTATGGTCTGTAACCCACCAGGCTCCTCTGTCCATGGGATTCTCTGGTAAGAATACTGAAGTGGGCTGCCATGCTCTCTTCGAGGGGATCTTCCCAACCCAGAGGTAGAACCCCCATCTCCTGAGTCTCCTACATTGCAAGCAGATTTCTTACCTGCTGAGCCCCGGGGGAAGTCCCAGCTAACAAAGTACTTCCATTCAAAGCAGAGGAAGTCAAGGCCACGTCTCACAGTTCAGTTCAGTTCAGTCGCTCAGCCTTGTTCGACTCTTTGCGACCCCATGGACTGCAGCACGCCAGGCCTCCCTGTCCATCACCAACTCCTGGAGTTTACTCAAACTCATGTCCATTGAGTCAGTGATGCCATCCAACCACCTCATCCTCTGTCATCTCCTTCTCCTCCCACCTCAATCTTTCCCAGCATCAGGGTCTTTTCAAATGAGTCAATTCTTCACATCAGGTGACCGAAGTATTGGAGTTTCAGCTTCAACATCAGTCCTTCCAATGAATATTCAGAACTGATTTCCTTTAGGATGGACTGGTTGGATCTCTTGGCAATTCAAAGGACTCTCAAGAGTCTTCTCCAATACCACAGTTCAAAAGCATCAATTCTTCGGTGCTCAGCTTTCTTTATAGTTCAGTTCTTACATCCATCCATCCATACATAAGTCTTACAGAGGTAAGCCTGAATCAGATGGGGGCAAGGTCCCACCAGGCACAGCACCTCAGAGCAGGAAGTGTGTTTCACATGGGCCTCCCCACTGAGCCCTGCACCTCTCCTCTCAGCCTCCCCCAGGTCTCTGTGGATCACTGTCACCCTCTGGATTTCTCTCCAAGTGGACATGAGATGCACATGAGGAGTAAGGAAGCAAACCCCTTTTTGAGCACTGGAAAGAGAGGGAATTCAAGGTAAGTATTTATTTACAATATATCTGGCCCCAAGAAAATTGCAGTATGAAGGGAGTCACTGAACAGCCCTTCCCACACAGACACACACCTCCTGCCCCTGCATTTGCACCCAGCCAGCCTGAACCACCTGCACAGACTTGCAAATCCAACCCAGGACTGTCCATCATAGGAGTCTCATCGTGAGGGCAGGAGACAGAGTTCATCAGGCTCCTTCTGCATAGTCCTGACCTCTGACTCCCTCTGAAGGCAGGAGACCCCGGGGTCCTGGCTTCTGAATCCCCAGCCTGAGTCTCTGCACTTCTTTGGCTCTGAGAAACTGCATAACATATCTCTGGTATCTTCACACACCTTACACCTTCAGACTAAAGGTGGCCTGGCCCACCCGTATCAGCCAGCAGATTGGGATCCGAGCATAGGTGAGCATCTTTGCTGAGTGGTTTATAGGTGTTGACACAGCGGCCAGCTCTGCTGTACTAACCTGGGAAGAGTGAAAAAGTGAAAGTCGCTCAGTCGTGTCTGACGCTTTTTGACTCCATAGACTGTCCATGAAATTCTCTAGGCTAGAATACTGGAGTGGGTAGCCTTCCCTTTTCCAGGGGATCTTCCCAACCTAGGGATCAAACCCAGGTCTCCCACATTGCAAGTGGATTCTTTGCTAGCTGAGCCACAAGGGAAGCCCAAGAATACTGGAGTGGGTAGCCTATCCCTTCTCCAGTGGATATTCCCAACCCAGGAATCAAACCAGGGTCTCCTGCATTGCAGGCAGGTTTTTTTGCAAACTGAGCTACCAAGGAAGCCCCACAGGTCTGAAACCAGGTGCATATGAGCCTTTCTTCCATCATAACTGTGATGCAGGGTGGGTGGCAGGGCACAGTTCTTACAAGGGAAGGTTTGCAATGAAGTGGGCTGGAGACAGGGAGCACGTCGAAAGAGCAGGCAGAGGAATTGGGGTCAAGGGCAGCCAACACAGTTCCATGTGGCTGGTGAGGAAGCTGAAGCCAGGTGTTTCCCAGCTACAGTGGAAATGGCTCTGGTGGATGGTGAGGTCACACAGACCTGAGGCTTCATTGTAGTGGGCAGAGGAGGGACTCTCAGTATATCCTCCTCCCTCCATTCCCCCACCCCTTCACCTAGCCTGCTCCTCCACAGTCCCGTGCCAGCGAAGGACCACAGGCACCAAAGGGGATGAAAGATAGGACTGCATTTTAACTACAGCCATGACTGCAACAGTCTGGTCCCTTCCCTTTGAAACTTAGGTTCTTCCAGGCAGTCTCTGCCTGATGAGGTGCTCAGTTCAAAGATACCATCTTCCCTCCCACGGGGCAGAGGCAAGCCTGACATAAGAGCCCCCCTTGGCTTTCAGAAGGCCCAGGTATTGGGTAGCTGGGGGCCGCAGAGGTAGCAGGAGCCATGTAGTCATGTAGTTGAGGGAGAGATGCGAGAAGGACTGATGGGAGGAACTCTGTGGGGCAGATCCTGGGCAGAGCTTCTGACCACCCAGGAGACAGGAAAACAGAGCTCGTGGGGAAAAGGCCCCGAGTGGGTGCCAGGGCCCAGCCAAGCACAGGAAGGATTTGCTGTACCTCTAGGGTGCCTGCCTCTTGATTCAGAGACTTGCCATTTGTCGATTGAAGACCAAGGGGGGAAAATACATCACACACAGTGACAAATATCACCACATTGTGTTCTTCTGAAATACTGTGAAACCTATTTAGTCACTGTGAACTAGGAGAGATGCTTGTCTCATTAGCAAAGAAAAAAAAGTAGAAATTTTGAATATTTTTTAAAGAAATGTGGTTTCGTCACTTGCAAGAAAGGTGAAGGTATGTTAGTCCCCCATTCATGTCCGATTCTTTGTGATCCCATGGACTGTAGTCCACCAGGTTCCTCTGTCCATGGGATTTCCCAGGCAAGAATACTGGAGTGGGTTGCCATTTCCTTCTCCAGGGGATCTTTGAGATCCAGGGATTGAACACAGGTCTTCTGCATTGCAGGCGGATTCTTTACCTTCTGAGCCACCTAGGTGCCTGCTCTATTCACAAAGGATTTACATTAGTTGAGGAGCTGGAACATCAATCATAAACAATTAATCAATTAAATTCACCCTTTATATATTGTTATAATAAAGGGACAAAGTGTGTGATACAGAGCAGAGTCAGAGAAGATCTGAGTAGCTTGTGGTTAGGGCTGGCTCAGTGGATGAGGGGACTTTCTCTGGTGATTCTACAGTGAGAAAGACCAAAGGGAGACCCTAACTTGAAAATGATGAACCCTCAGAGGATCCATAGCAAGGATCTGCCAGGTTTCAGTGGGCAGAATTACATGCAAATTTAGTGTCTGTGTGTCTGTTTTTGGGAAGAACTCTTCCATCTTTTATTCAATTCCTGGATTAATTAAAGAATGAATGAATAGCAAAAATAAAGGAAAGTTTGGGGCTGGGAAGAAGAAGAAGGAATCTTTAGAAGGAGCAAAGAATTCTTATTATAAAGTATATTATGAGAAGAGGAATGGGATTCGAAGTGGAACGGGAGGGGAGGGGAAGGACAGAGAGTAGAAAGTATGGGGGAAGAGTGGATTATACAGTAGACTATAGAATTAAGACCTGAGTGTTGTACATCCTGGGCAGTGATGTGATGAAATCAGTGTTTATGGCAGCTACATAGAATCACAGTGAGCAAGGCGAGCAGGCAGGAGAGAAGGGACTTGGTATGTATAACCAAATGGAGCAGCAATATTGTAAAAGTTTCTTTCTTTAAATCGGTGCAGTAGTTTTTAATTATTTTGTTATTTTTAATCACAACTGCATGCTAGCAAAAATATCCCTAACCCTAACCCTGTGATTTGGGCTGAGCATCTGAACGCGTTTGCCTCTGTGCACCAGTTATTAAGCCGTCATGTCTCTCAGCTCCACATCCTCCTTCTATGCTCTGCTCCAGGACATTGGGGCCGGATGCTACCAAACTCCTTTATGCCAAGCCATCTGCTCTGTGTTAGCTTCCGCCCAGAAGGGACTCAAGAGGGAGACTGCAGGGCTAGGGAAGAGGAGGGACTGATCCCTTTCTGTCTGCTTTCTACTCCTGTGGGCATCCCCCTAGTATTGCTACCTTCCTGCAGCCCTGGCAGTGCCTTCCTGGAGCAGCAGCTGAACCCAGTGGATGGTTTTCCAGCATTGGTGGAGCCAGCTTTATCCTGTCTCAGTCCCAGAGACACCAGCTCCCCAAGGCTCACCTTCAAGCTTCTGCTGCTGCTGCTGCTGCTGCTGCTGCTGCTGCTGCTGCTAAATCGCTTCAGTCGTGTCCGACTCTGTGCAACCTCATAGACGGCAGCCCACCAGGCTCCCCTGTCCCTGGGATTCTCCAGGCAAGAACACTGGAGTGGGTTACCATTTCCTTCTCCAATGCACAAAAGTGAAAAGTGAAAGTGAAGTCACTCAGTCGTGTCCGACTGTAGCGACCCCATGGACTGCAGCCTACCAGGCTCCTCCGTCCATGGGACTTTCCAGGCAAGAGTACTGGAGTGGGGTGCCATTGCCTTTTCTGCTTCAAGGTTCTACGTTTTCATAATTCCAAATCCCTCCCTTTGTTCTCCCAGTCCTAGAAGTGGTAGTTGACCCCTGCAACTGCTGCCTCTGGGATGGCTTAATGTACTCTCTGTCATTTCAGCTAATTCATTCATAAGCTTATTCAAGCTAGCAGTTCTTTGTAATTAAATTCTTTTCCTTAGAATCATGGGTGTGCCTCATGCCTGAACTCTATGTCAAACCTGAGCTTTCCGATTGGAATAGTATGGAACCGCTCTGCATCATACAGGGAGCAGAGAGTCAGAGTGTGAGAGGCAGCCATGGAAGGAAAGAGGAGGGGACAAAGTAGACAGGCAGCCTCAAGAGGGCGTGGAGGAGAAGACCTTGGCAGAGCGCATTAGAACTGCCCTGTCTGCATCTTGCCTTCCACACCTCAGTGAAATCTACCACGCTCCCACATCACAGTGTGAGGAGGGTTCTAAACATGGCTAGTCTTAACGATCTTCTGAGAAACATGTTCGTACTTCCAGAAACTGGTGGGAATCCTCATCACAGCTGTGGAGGAAAAGCTAAGTGAGTCTTTCATGTGTGAAATAAGTTTTTAGTCCTCCAAGCCTTCAAGGCAACAGCTACCCAAGAATTCCTAGAAATTGTATCACTCTTCTACTAATGAAGAAAAAAATTTTTTCTCTCTCTCTGTTTGCTTCGAGGCAGAAAAACATGACATCACTAGTGATTTGCCCATCGGCATGGGTCACGCTGAAGGAGAATTTTTATTTCTTTTTGTCAGAGATGAAAGATTGCTTTAAAAAAAAGTTTTAATTTGATTTCTTCTAAGAATATTATGGCTTAAAACATCTCTTATAACTTCTTATACCATCTATTTTACTATCTGAGGAGACTGTTTATTGGGTGTATTTTTTCTTAGGTTACGTCTCAGGTCCAATAAATGATGTCTGAGTTGGTTTATACTCTCCAGACCTTATTATCATCTAGCTCTGTGTCAGGAAGTCTAGGATGTGGGCTTTTTTGATGAAGTGTGCTCCAAGGCAAAAACTATGGAGGAGGGGGAGATAGGCCGTGGGTGATTTGGGGCTTTGTAGGGGCACAGCTTGCTGGAAGAAGCTTATTAGGCTATTAGCTCCTGCTCCCCAACCTAACAATTGTCTTTAGGGAGTCATTAATGGCCTCCTAGACCAGGCAGAAGAAATTTATAGAAATCGAAGCTCAGAGTAACAGCAACAACTATTTTAAAAGGCAATTTGTTAAAACAAATTAAAAATAAAGCTTTTCTCCCCCTCCCTTTCCTCATTCCTGGAAATGTGTTTCCATTTCCACTGAGTTAATAAAGCAGTTTGCTGCACAGAACTTAGAAGTTTTCTGTCACACTCATCTGTTGCCATTATTCTGATGTGCTGGGCATTGTGCTAAGCACTTTATATACATGATCTCTCATTTCATCCTTTCAAGAATACCTACAGTGAGCTATTATCATTCACACCACACAAAATAAAGAGATTACAATAGCAAAGTTTCTTAATTTCCCAAATAGTAGAGCCTGCAAGTAACCCATCTCTGTTAGAGTCTGCCTCCCATGGCCCTGACTCACAATGGCATAAAGACAGTATGTTCCCAATAGTACAATTTTATAACCAGTTCCATGCTGGGCACAGTTTGGTCTTACATTCCTCTTAGGAAGTGGAAAAGCTGTGAATACAAACTCTGTTTGGCTTGGTGTATTGGAAACAACTTCAGAAATTCAGTTCACTGAGCTGTATGCTGGACAATGAGGGGACAAGGTAGGGAAGACTGAAGGGAAGGCTTGGTAGACACCCCAGAGTCGTCTCACACCCTAGGCTCTGCTCCATGACACAATTACCAGACTAGGTAGGGATGCTGCCTTTAGAAATTCACAAAATGGTTGTGTTTTGTTTTGTTTTGTTTTGTTTTGTTTTTTAAGTCATGAAAGCTAGCTGGTGCTTCCCAAGTGCCAAAAGATGCAGTGGTAAAGAACCCACCTGCCAATGGAAGAAATGCAAGAGACTTGAGTTATTTATGGGTCAGGAAGATTTCCTGGAGTAGGAAATGGCAACCCACTCCAGTATTATTGCCTGGAAAATTCCATGGACAGAAGAACCTGGCAAACTACAAGTCCATGGGGTCTCAAAGAGTCAGACATGACTGAGTGACTAAACACACACACACATACATACAAAAGCTAGCTGGTATTTAAAAAAATGAGAAACACAGTCATCCATTCAACAAAGCCTTATTGAGCATCTACTATGTGCCAGAGACTGTGCTGAGGAGATAGCAATGAACACAGTGGACCCCTTACCCATGAAGTTTCCCTCAGTTCACCCTGGGAAATCTGTGAGAGGTGAGGAACTATCCACATGCTGGGGATCAAAGAGAGACCAAGTGTAAGAAGATGGAGGGCAGCAGGGTGAGGAAGGGTCCTTAACATGAGGAGAAAATAATAAAAACAAAGTGTCTTTACTTTTGAACATTCAAAATTATATCCAGAAATTTATTTTAAGGAAGTGCACAGTAGAGATGTGCCAAATATGGACATGCAGAATTGTCATTCACACAATCATGTATAATAGCAAACATGTGAAAAACAACCCCAATGATGAGCCAGATGACAAATGACCAGAGGGCCTGAGCAGGTTTATGCACATGGATATTTGTTTAAAATGACAGATGCGATCAGTGGGGAAAGGAAAAGCAATTTAGAGATCACTAGTTACCCATACAAAAAAGGGAAATGGGATCCCAACCTCACACCATTCACAATAAAATACTTCCTGGTGTCTATAGGCACAAACATGAAAGATAAAACTTCAAAATTGTAAAAGAAAATAAAGAGAAATGTCTTTATGGTTTCAAAGTGAGGGGAAGACACAAAATCCTCAACCTTAAAGTACTAAGTTTTGCTGCATTAAAATTATGGACTTCTTTTCATCAACAGATACCATAAAGAGAGTTGAAAACACAAGCCACACACTCAATAAAATGTTTGCAATTTATGTAACTGACAGAGAATTCCTCCAAAAAGTTAAGGATAAAATAGACAACCCAACCAGCAAGCAGACAGAAGATATTAATAGATATTTTACAAAGGAGAAAATAAATGAGGAATATAAATTAGGGAAATACAAATTAAGTCATACTAATGTACCACTTGACGAATGGTAGGTTGGCAAAACTTTTTAACACTGACGGTCACAGGAGCTCTGACACACGGCTTGTGGGAGTGTAATTTGGCACAACTAACCAGGAAGGCAATCCTGTGAAAGTAGAGGATGCACAGATGTTAGGATCCAGTGATCTCACTGCAAGAACATCTGTATGGAAGAGAGGCTCACAGGGACCACATATAGGAAGCCCAAGAGGCAGGGTACAAGAATACTCACAGCCACGTGCACTGAGTCCAGTGGTGTCCCCTCTAAAATCCATGTCCTTCCCCAAAGCCTCAGGGTGTAACCTTATTTGGGAATACAGTAGTCACAGATGTGATTATCCAAGTGATGATGAGGTCCTGCTGGATTGGAATGGCCTTTGATCTAACTGGTGTCCTTATAAGCAGAGGAGAAGAGACACCCACACACAGGAGAATTCCATGTGAAAACAGAGGCAGAGACAAGCCAAGGCACACTGAGGATGGCCAGCGATACCAAAAGAGAAAGGCAGAGAATAAACTCTCCCCTAAGAGTCTTCAGAGTGAGCATGACCCTGCCAATGCCTTGATTTTTGACTGGCCTCTAGAACGGTGAGAGAATACATTTCCGTCTTCCAAAGCCATCCAATTTGTGTTGTTTGTTATGACTGCCCTAGGAAACTAACATAGCATGTCCTTCATGGTAGCTGGGAGATGGAAATAACCAAAGGAACGTAAATAAACTGGGTGTATTATAAATACTCGTGTAATGGAAAAGCTGCACAGCCGTTTAAGTAAATGAGTGAGAGCTGGACACAGCAGTATGGAGGGTGCGTTTCCTCTCCTCGCCTCTCCCTGAAATTCCAATCACTCTCTGAGCTCTGTATCACGTCCTGCCTCCTCTATGTGGACCATAACGGCTGCCGCATGCTGGCCCTCAAGGTGTGCCAGGCATGCTGCCTGGCCTGCTTACCTCTTCGCTAACCTCTACAATAGTCCTACAAGGTGGATACACTTAGCCTTGTTGCAAAGAGAAGGATATTGTGAGAGCACATGCTGAGTCGCTGAATGAGTCACTTGAGGCCCCCTCCAGCCCCTGACGTCCACTCTGTTTCTGCGCCTCAGCTCAGATCCTTGAAACATGTCCCCTGGATAGTTCAGCCGACTGGACAAAATGGTGAATGGTTGGATGCCATTTCGGAGTCTGTAGTAATTAAATTGGCTCTCATTTATCTTCAGTTTACTCTATTTAACCTTTCTAGTTTTGCTTTCTAAATGCCTCAGATCTGGGGAATTCTCTGGTGGTCTAGTGGTTAGGACTTGGCATCTGCACTGCCAACAGTTGTCAGGGCTTGGGTTCAATCCCTTGTCAGGAGCATAAGATCCTGCATGTTGAATAGCACAACCAAAAACTAAATAAAAACAAATGCCTCAGGTCTAATTATTTCATTGCTATCCATCATCTCCATAAAAACAACGTAAGTAACATCTTCTCTGACTAATGCAGGTAAGATAAACCCCAGCAAAGTTTATCATTCAAATGTTTATTGAACTCCTGCTATGCCCAGCCCTGCACTCAGTGGCTGCATTGAATGGAATCTGTGACAGCTAGACATTCAGTGAGTAAATGACCAACAATGTCGAGTGAATGCTACTTTATATATGTTTCTTTTCCTTTCCTGAGGAAAGTCTGTGTACACAGCTGACTCAAGTACAAATAGAATGAGAGGGTTACCAAACACAAATTAATGTGTCCAATGCACAGTGAAGCCAAACAAACCAAATGTCAGAGTCTGGAGCACAGAAAGGTTTATTGCAGGGCCAAGCAAGGAAAATGGGTGGCTCATGCTCCAGAAACCTGAACTCCTGGACAGTTTTTAGGGAGAAGATTTTATAGGCACCATTTGAGATGAGGGTTGCAGAATGCATATCTTTCTTCTGATGGGTTGGTGGTGAGGTAGCCAATGGTACACCAGAAATCTTGTGTTCAGCCTGAAGTTGCCATCTTCCACCTAGATGGAGTCCATAGATCGAGCAGAAGAACTAAGGATATTGCTATGTATATTCCTTGAGAGGGAATCAGGACCCTTCTTTAATCGGTACACTGTTGTTTCTGTTCCTTTGTTTCTGCATTCCCTCCCTCCCCGATCTGCAACTGTTTGAATCGATACTTTGGTACTCAAAGAAGGTCTAGGAGGCTGAGTGATGTCTATTTTCTGGAAACAACAAACGGGACAGAGATAGGTTTTGTACCTAGAAGGGCCCCACAAAGTCCCACTTGGCTTCCAGGGGCATTCCACTGTGATCAGTAATGGATCCACTTTCCATCTGAGGGCCAGCTCAGGTTCTATGCTTTCTCTTGGGCATTTGTCTATGTTGCATGTCCTGCGACAGGGTAGAATTAACAATTACTAGGTTGCTGGGGTTTATAGGCTGTGACAGATGCAGAATAAACAGATTATTCTGTATTAAATTACTGCTCTAGTCCCCATTACTTCCAAGTTCAGGACATGTGTGTACATGTGAAAGTGGTATTTAACCATGACCCTAACCACGAGAGGTGATTAAAGCAGAATCACTTTGAGAATCAACACAGCAGTAAAAACCAGCCTCCAAAGTATTTATCCCCTCTCCCATCTTCCTTCTCAAGTACCTGGCATAATTGTTCCTTGCTTTAATGGCCATCAACCTACAGCAGTCATGTGACTCCAAAAGAATCTGGTGGTTTAAGGTTCAAACACGGTCTGATTTTGTCTTGCACAAAGGTGATTTAGAAATCCTTTTCATCCTGGATTTCTGACAATGCAGCTAACAAGAGCATCAGAGGCACTACTAAAAGAATATGCTTCATTGACCGTGGCATTCCAAGACCTTCTGGGGGTAGCAAGGACCCCAAGAGCAGTGACGCCTAGAGGGAAATGTTAGCACAGCCCAAGCCCTGTGTTTTACACTAGGGGGGACCGGCTCAGTCATCCACAGAGTGGACCAGCAAGATGGGAAAGTCCCAGCCATGTGCACAGCCTCATACCAGGACACTTCTGAAGATGGCACCACCAAAGGTATACCCCAGACCATTTCAAGAACCGGTCCTCTAGTCTTCTTAAGTGTAAGGGAGTGACAAGCCTTTGACTGAGGTGGGCCTGGGTGTAAATTCTGACTCTGCCAATGTCTAGCAATAGGGACCTTAACACTTTAAGACTCAGAGCATCTGTCACCTACAATGATAATAATGCCTGTCCCAGTGGATATTTTTTATGAGGATGGAAAGATAAGATACTTGTAAGAACGTGTCCCATGGAAGGTAAGCAGTGCTAGTTCTTTCTCCTTTCACTCGTCCACCATTCAACACCTGGGACATGCAGTGACTTCTGCTATTTCCAAGTACACCTACTATTAATTCCGGCAAGACTTCCTGGCCCCAGTCAACCTTTACTTATTCACAGTTTCCACATGACCTTCAAGACTACAATCATTCCTTTTGTAAATACAACAGTCTCATCCTTCATGACTTAATGAGCATACCATGAAAACATTCTCCAGCACTCTAATGACATGAAACTTTATGAACTCATTACCTTGAAAGTCTCAACACAAGAAGTAAAAACAGTTCAGAAACTCACATGCATATAGTACAACCAGGGCAATTTAGAATTGAAAATGTTTTACCCTTAACTTTGATGTTTCTTTCACTTTAATTTATTCTTTTTGCTTGTTACCTTCTACTTGTGTCTGACATCACTGCTGTAGAAGAATTGAGAATAAAACATATGGGTTGAACCCTATGAAATTACTGTTATTTGGCCAATTTTTGGCCCATGAGATGACAATCTCATACAAATTCAATTTGATAGAACCACGCCAAGAATAAAGGAAATCAGAACAGACCTTACTGCTAGGAGATCAAACCAGTCCATCCTAAAAGAAATCAACCCTGAATATTTATTCGAGGGACTGATGCTAAAGCTGAAGCTCCAATACTTTGACCACTCTGATATAAAGAGTCAGCTCAATGGAAAAGACCCTGATTCTGGGAAAGATTGAAGGCAGGAGCAGAAGGGGACAGCAGAGAATGAGATGGTTAAATAGCATCACCAACACAAAGGACATGAATTTGAGCAAGCTCCCGGAGATAGTGAAGTCCGGTATGCTACAGTCCATGGGGTTGCAAAGAGTCAGACATGGTTTAGCGACTGAATATGCTGTAGGACTGTTCTTGGCCCCAGGAGACCTTGGTTTCCAGATACAAGATTGCCCAGTCACTGGTGACATCCACATCATGGGATCTGGTAAACTTAACACTGAGATTTGGGTCCTCTCTCCCCAACAGTAGAACAGATGCTGACCGAACAGAGACATAATTATGACAGCAATAAAAGGTAGGGATGGAGCGGGTAATAGCATTACCAGGTGGCTCAGTTAGCAAAGAATCTTCCTGCAGTGCAAGAGACCACAGTTCAACCCCTAGGTTGGGAAGATCTCCTGGAGAAGGGCATGGCAACCCACTCCAGTATTCCTGCCTGGAGAATTTGCAGGGACAGAGGAGCCTGGTGGGCTACACCCCACGGGGTCTCGAGTCAGACATGACTGAGCGACTAAACAATCACCAACACCCAGACAGACTGAGGGCAGCTGGCTAGGTTTGCAGAATCCTTACAGCCTACCTTCTTGTGGGCACTGTCCCATCCTGAAGCGAATGACATTAATCATTAACCAACTTAGAAAAGTTAATGGGCAGTTTCAGTCAGAGAAATATTTTTATGAAGTTGATGTTCCCAGGAATCAGGACATAAGAACATAAGAGGGCCAGGACTATGACATCATCAGGAACAAGGCCTGCCTCATCACAGATGTGGTACAAGCTGGCATCGTGAGGTGCTACATCCAGGACTTCAGGGAGCAGCCGGCCAACAAGAACTCAGTGTCCTTCCAGACCTGCTTCTTCATCCCTTTCAAGGTCACAGTTTTCTCTAAAACTGTCTTGCAAATTTCAAAAGTGTTAGAATATTCTATTATGGTAAATAATGTGAATTGGTAGACAATTTTCTGATTTGGTGATGAAGTCAAACTAGTAAAATGACTACAAACTGCTTCTTATTGGGATAACTCTTCACTAGGAAATCCTTGACAATACTTCCCACTCTGTTTTACCAAACACACAACTTAATAGCGGCAAGGTCAGTTTTCCTGAGATTCAGAAGAGAGAGGGGAGATGCCTGCCCCAAACGCACTCAGCCCTGCCAGGCTCCTGGAGATGCAGAGAAGCTGAATGTATCAGGGAACATTTACGCAGCACTTTGTGAGTGGTCCACGTGTATGTAGATTTTTTTTAAGTGAGGAAGCATTTACCATCTTTGAGAGACTTCAGTGTTTGTGTCATTGGGGGCGGGGTGCATTTTTCCCTTGGGACAGTCACCCTAGGGGGTCTTTGGTAATACAACTTCAAGAGGACAGTGGAGGAAAGAGACCTTGAGTACTGTCACACTCAAGAGTGTTTCTAGGCGGCAGATGCCCTCAGCAGTTGGAAAAGCCCGAGGACCGTGTGGAGGGAGGCTAAGCTGAGGCTGGAGAGTGGCTTTCTTTACCCTCATCCTTCCAGCCAGCAGTGGGGCCGAACCCTCCTCCACCCAGGGGAGCTGGTGGGAGGGAAGGTGGAATGGAGTGGTGAGAGAACAGTGAGTCAGGGGGTGGGGGTGCTGAGCATGGACCACAGGGACCCTGGAGGGGCTCCCTGATTGAGAAGCAGAGCTGCAGAGGAGAGGAGCCCTCTCCTCTGCAGCAGTGGGGAGGACCCACACTGTCCATGGACATGCTGACTAAACCAGAGGAGCTGCTCCTGGTGCCACCAAAGGGCCTCTTTAGTGGATTGCAGGGGACAAGCTGAGCCTGGAGTGAAGACCTGGTGTGTGTGTGTGTGTGTGTGTGTGTGTGTGTGTCCTAGGCTCTACGCTTTGCTCACCTTCCTCCTAGGTAGACACTTAACATGGAAAGACTTTCTGTGTGTAGTGTACCCAGTGCTCTCTGGTGTCAGGACACACACTCATTGTTCAGTTTCTTTAGGCGGCTGTGATGACCCCACCACGCTGTTAGGGACCTGCAGGGAGCAGGACAAACACACTCTTGGCACAGACAGAACTAAGAAAGACGAGACAGACAAACAAACAAAGAAGGAATGAGTGAGTTGAAGTTCTGTCAAGTTCTCTGCCTAAGCAGATGATGGAGGTGGAAGGAGAAGGCTGCTCAGGGTGGCCAGGGAGGACCCCTCTGAGGAGGTGACACTGGGTGACAGCTGACTGAAGAGGAGGAGGCGCTCGCACCAAAAGCCAAGAAAGAAGGATGCCCACAAGGGGAGAGTACGGAGGCAAGTGCCTGATGGGAAAACACAGCAGCTCTAGAGGCCTGTGAGGTCGTCAGGCAGGAACCCAAGATAGCCACTATGGAGAACAGTGAGGAGATTCCTTAAAAAACTGGAAATAGACCTGCCATACGACTCAGCAGTCCCACTGCTAGGCATACACACCAAGGAAACCAGGACTGAAAGAGACACGTGTACCCCAGTGTTCATCACAGCACTGTTTACAATAGTTAGGACATGGAAGCAGAAAGGATGTTATTTGTTTCCATGTTGATGACATGATTGCTGTTAAAATTGAATTGCTGTGAAATTAGAGACCCTGTCTTTATTGTTCATGCCTATATAACCATTATTTAGCACAGAACCTGGAATTTAGTCAAAGTTCTCCTACTCCTATTATTGCTTCAGTCGTGTCAGACTCTTTGCAACTCTATGAATTGTAGCCCACCAGGCTCCTCTGTCCCTGGGATTCTTCAGGCAAGAATACTGGAGTGGGTTACCATGCCCTCTTCCAGAGGATCTTCTCAACCCAGGTATCGAACCCAGGTGTTCTGCATCTCCTGGCAGACAGGTTCTTTACCACCGGCACCCCCTGCCCCAAAACTACAGTTTTAGTGCTCTGAGCCCAATTTTTTGGATGTTTAACTTTTTATTATTTATTTATTTGGCTGTACCAGGTCTTAGTTGCGACATGCACACTCTTAGTTGTAGCATATTGGAGTTAGTCCCCCAACCAGGGATCAAACCTAGGCCCCCTGCTTTGGGAATGCAGAGTCTTAGCTACTGAACCAAAAGGGAAGTCCCTCTGAACCCATTTTTATTTGTGGGGCTGCATTTGGCTTAAAACCTCAGGATCAAGGCTAGAAATTGATTATAGCTGAGACTTCATTTGTTGAAGTTATTTTGGGTATTATATGTATTCTGTTCTAAATAATTAAGAGCAGCCCAGTTTGAAAGTATCCCCTTTTATATGTGCTATTGTTCCAGTTTCATCCTAAAATTTGAAGGCCAGGTAAACTTTACTTGATGACATGATGTTAATTGGTTCTAAGATAATAAAAACATAGATAGTACTTGTTGTTTAGTCACTAAGTCGTGCGTGACTCTTTTGCAATCCCGTGGACTGGAGCCCACCAGGCTCCTCTATCCATGGGACTTTCCAGGCAGGAATATTGGAGTGGGTTGCCATTTCTTTTTCCAGGGGTTCTTAAGGCACTAGCAGATAATGCACAAACAGAGCCCCATTGAAAACAATTTAATCTTTGATGGTTTAAAAAAAAAAATGAAAAAAGAAGAAACAGTATAGTAATCATGGAAAGAGAGTTAAAAGTTTCTTAAAATTCCTTACACATACTTAGGACTTTGCTTTGCTACACTGAATTACTCACAGGCAGAGGGGTCAGGGTCAAACAAATATCTCCAGTGCTTGGACTTCCAAAAGTTTTAATCCAGTTCTCTCTAGACATGTTTTAGAAAACAAAGTCGAGAATTTTAGAACTCAAATCCTATGTCCCACTTCTAAATTGTTACCTCAAACCCTAAATAACTTTTCTTTAAGGCAGAAGGGACCAAACCCCCAAAAAACCACAACCAAATCTTTTTTGGAAGGAGTGAATGGTGTGGAGGGGTGGTGAGGGTTGGGGAAGGAGAATGTTATGAGTTAAAAATTTTTGTTTTTATTTCTTATTTTTGAGAGAAATCTGTAGAGAAAACTTGGAGAATTGAAGGAAACAAAACAAAAGATAGTGGATCCTGAATAAGTTTAACTTCCATCTCTTTCTAAGGAAAGACACCTAGACAAGAACAAATACCTTTTGTAGAAGTCTGGGAATGAGGCAAAACAGCCTACTTGGCAGGGACTTTGCAGCTAAAGGCAAATGAAAGGGGTGGGTCAATGGACTTGAGCAGTTACTATCAGGTTTGCAGAAGGCCCATTGGAAACAGCTGTGTTAGAGTATTTCAATATTCATTTTCTATGCATTTTTTTTAACAGTCCAGGATATAATCTGTTTAGAAGAGAAATCTGAGGGATAATCATTTGGTTTGGTTGTTTTCAAAGATGGTAGTAGTCAGGATTGATTAGGTTGGTCTCTAGTAATGAACAACCCTAACTCTCAAGGCCTTAACATAATAAAAGTTTATTTCTGGCTCGTTCAAAGACCCAGTGGGTTTAGGTGACCTCAAGGCAATCGTCCAGTCTGAGGTGCCTTGGCAGTCCAGGCTGTTTTGATCCTGTGGGTCTGCCCTCTCAGTTCAAGGCCTCCTTGGTGGTTGTGGTGCTGAGAGGGAACCCGTACAGGCCTGCTCCCTTCTCCAGCTCTGAGAAGTAGTGCCTGTTAGCTAGTCTGGCCCACATGTCATTAGCTGTAACCACTCACATGGTCCCACCTAACCGAGTGCCAGGGGAAGTGAAGTTTTCCACGTACCCTGGAAGGAGTGAAGAATCTGATGCTAGTGTGGACTAGCTGTGTCTATCATTCTTTGAAATGGTATTTTTTACCTCTTAAGCCCAGGATTTAGCTCAGAGTTCAAAAGTATTGCAAAGGGGGCCTTGACATCCATGTACATTTAAAAGTGGTGAAGGTGGGTTATTGGCCACCCAAGGATTACTCAAGGATTGCACTAAAAAATATTTTCTTAAGATACATGTGACATACTCAAGTATACTGTTCCACATGTGACACACTCAAGTATACTGTCCTAATATCATCTTACTTATGGTCTTTAGCTTCTTTCAGAATATTTACCTTTATTTGCTGTTTTTTCAACCTCCCACACTTTTGGCAATGGCTCCAGAAGGACTGGATTTAGGCTATCTATTGTCTTAGGCTTAAATAAGTGGTAAACTTGCACTGCTTTCCTGAACTCACATAGGAAGACCCCCACTTAGGTTGAACCTTAGGAAATTATTGCTTTTAACCATTAAAAAAAGCTTATGAAGGTGGCAATTTTATATGGTTCATCCTTTTAGTTAATATTTTTCTTTTTTCCCCCTTTTAAGTTAAAAAAAAATTTTTGTTTTTGGCTGTACTGGGTAACTTGTGGCTTCCCAGGTGGCACTAGTGGTAAAGAACCTGCCTGCCAATGCAGGTTAGATGTAAGAGATGCGGGTTCAGTCCCTGGGTCGGGAAGATCCCCTGGAGGAGGGCATGGTGACCCACTCCAGTATTCTTGCCTGGAGAATCCCATGGACAGAGGAGCCTGGTGGGCTATACAGCCCATTGGGTTGCAAAGAGTCGAGCACAACTCTGTGTGTGTGAGCACACACACAACCCTAATTTAGGTCTTCTAATAGGAACTTCAAGCTGATTTGAAGCAAGTACTTTGTACATAGAAATTTGAATCGAAGCATCATTGTTTTTACACAGCCTCTTCAACCATGACCTAGTGATTCACAACATGACAAGTGGTTAATGTTAGTGAATTATTTAACTAGTTAATTATCCACAGTTTCCTCAGAGCATGTGGCTCTTCCTTAGGTCAAAGACTCATTGAATGTCTCTTAACTGCATGGCTTATGGTGAAGAAAGATACCTGCCCTTCATTCTTCAGTTCAGCCCAGACTTCGTGGCTTCACAATAATAAACCAAGGAAGCCTATTTCTTGGCATTGCAGTTTTTGTGTTGTAACTTCTCTGAAAAATGACACAGTACCTTTTCCTCCCCAGATGACCTCTTTTTTCCCCACATTTGTTTATTTATTTTGACAGCAAATAAACTTACAGCTACCAAAGGAGAGAAGAAAGGAGTGACAGATTAGAAGTATATTATTAAAAGAGATAAGTTGTTGAGTTGCTAAGTCATGTCCAATTTTTTTGCAAGTCCAGGGACTGTAGTTTGCCAGGCTCCTCTGTCCAAAGAATTTTCCAGGCAGGAAAACTGGAATGGGTTGCCATTTCCCTCTCCAGAGAATCTTCCCAGCCCAGGGATCGAACCTGTGGCTCCTGCTTTGCAGTCAGATTCTTTACCACTGAGCCACTGGGGAAGCCTGAAAGAAATAAATTACTATACATAAAATAGATTACCAACAAGGATCCACTGCACAGCACAATGCCCATTTAATGCAATGTGTACGGAAGGTGGCCTACTTCTATATGGTGCTACTTAGACTGCACTACTTAGAACTCCAGTCAGTTTTGCCCACCTGACCTCTTTTCTAATAATGAGGGTCACAGCCATTTCTTGAATATGTGCCTCGTTCGCAGCATTATGCTAAGTGCTTTCCTTACATCACCCAATCTTTACACCTCTGTTAGGAAAATAGCATAATTCTGTTTTACAAATGAGGAAGACTGAGGTTCGATGAAATTTAAAAACTCAAGGCTGTGGATCGAGTACATGGCAAAACCAGGCTTGAAATCCAGCTCTGCCCTCTAGAGACCCTAAGTTCATGACTGTTTACCTTGCCACCTCAGCTCTGCTTCATCTCGACTTCTCTTTAAAAGCAACGTAGTTTAGTTGCTGGGTCATTAAGACTCTTTGCAACCCCATGGACTGCAGCATGCCAGGCTTCCCAACGTCCTCCACTATCCCCATGAGATACGTGCACTCATATAACATCACCTTTATACTTCAGTATTATCTATTTCAATTGAAGGGAAATTTTAGTTAGATTGGTTTTCCAAACCAAAACGTGGTACTGCTACAGGTCTCAGAAGGTCTGAGTATAAGAAATTCTAAGCAAAACACCTGAGTTGTTGGTTCTAATATCTCCACCTGGATTTGTATGTAATAAAAATAGTACTAAGAAATACGCAATTTTTCTTAATCTAAGTGTTCTAAAATGGCACCTGTTTTATTATTTCCTTAATTAAGAACAGACAGAATAAACAAAACAGTTCAAAAGAGAAGCTCTTAGAGAGCCTGTTCCATAGAAAATGCCTCATAGGGTCTTCAATATGACAAACCTTTAATAAGTTTTAATGTCTAAATAAAAATGTGGTGTTGAAATGGATCACAATGAATTGCTGTGTTCTAAAGGCTATTTGGGTGAATTCATATAATCTCAAAGTTCTTATTTGCTTCCCTGCATAAATATTTAAACTATTTAGGTCTCATAGTTTTAAAAGCAAGGAATATTTGGCTCTTCAGTTCAGTTGCTCAGTCATGTCTGACTCTTTGCAACCCCATGGACTGCAGCACGCCAGGCCTCCCTGTCCATCACCAACTCAGGAGTTTACTCAAACTCATGTCCATTGAGTCAGTGATGCCATCCAACCATCTTATCTTCCAATGAATCAGCTCTTCACATCAGGTGGCCAAAATATTTGGGGTTTGAGCTTCAACATCAGTCCTTCCAGTGAATATTCAGGACTGATTTCCTTTAGGATTGACTGGTTGGATCTCCTTGCAGTCCACGGGACTCTCAAGAGTCTTCTCCAACACCACAGTTCAAAAGCATCAATTTTTTGGTGCTCAGCTTTCTTTATAGTCCAACTCTTACTCCATACATGACTACTGGAAAAACCATAGCCTTGACTAGATGGACCTTTATTGGCATAGTAACATCTCTGCTTTTTAATATGCTGTATAGGGTGGTCATAACTTTTCTCCCAAGGAGTAAATGTCTTTTAATTTCATGGCTTCAGTCACCATCTGCATTGATTTTGGAGCCCCTCAAAATAAAGTCTGCCATTGTTTTCACTGTTTCTCCATCTATTTCCCATGAAGTGATGGGACCGGATGCCATGATCTTAGTTTCCTGAATGTTGAGCTTTGAGCCAACTTTTTCTTCTCCTCTTTCACTTTCTTCAAGAGGCTCTTTAGTTCTTCTTCACTTTCTGCCATAAGGGTGGTGTCATCTGCATATCTGAGGTTATCGATATTTCTCCCGGCAATCTTGATTCTGGCTTGTGCTTCATCCATTCCAGCGTTTCTCGCGATGTACTCTGCATACAAGTTAAATAAGCAGGGTGACAGTATACAGCCTTGACGTACTCTTTTTTCCTATTTGGAACCAGTCTGTTGTTCCATGTCCAGTTCTCACTGTTGCTTCCTGACCTGCATACAGATTTTTCAAGAGGCAGATCAGGTGGTCTGGTATTCCCATCTCTTTCAGAATTTTCCACAGTTTATTGTGATCCACACAGTCAAAGGCTTTGGTAGAGTAAATAAAACAGAAATAGATGTTTTTCTGGGACTCTCTTGCTTTTGTAATGATCCAGTGGATGTTGGCAATTTGGTCTCTGGTAGGAGGGGTGAAATCATATTTAGAATCAAACCCCATTCCTGCCAGAGACGCTCAGAGGGCTCAAACAAACCTTATGTGCATCAGGACCCAGGGACCCCACAGAGACTGAGACAGAACTGTGTTTGAGCGTCTCTGGTGGAGGTGAGGGTCGGCAGTGGCCTGCTGCAGGTTTGGGGGCACTGAGTGTAGCAGTACATGCATGGGATCTTTTGAGGGAGGTCATCGTTATCTTCATTACCTCCACCATAGTAGCTGCTGCTGCTAAGTCGCTTCAGTCGTGTCCAACTCTGTGCGACCCCATAGACGGCAGCCCACCAGGCTCCCCCGTCCCTGGGATTCTCCAGGCAAGAACACTGGAGTGGGTTGCCATTTCCTTCTCCAATGCATGAAAGTGAAGTCGCTCAGTCATATCTGACTCCTAGCGACTCCACGGACTGCAGCCTACCAGGCTCCCCTGTCCATGGGATTTTCCAGGCAAGAGTGCTGGAGTGGGGTGCCATTGCCACCATAGTTTGGCCCCAGGTAAATAGCAGGGAGGGAACACAGCCCCACCTATCAACAGAAAATTGGATTAATGATTTACTGAGCATGGCCCCACCAGTCAGAACAAGACCCAGTTTCCCCCTCAGTCAGTCTCTTCCCACCAGGAAGCTTCCTTAAGCTTCTATCCTTTTCCATCAGAGGCCAGACAGACTGAAAACCAAGATCACAGAGAACTAACCAATCTAATCACATGGACCACAGCCTTGTCTAACTCAGTGAAACTATGAGCCATGCCTTGTAGAGCCACCCAAGATGGACGGGACATGGTGGAGAGTTCTGACAAAATGTGGTCCACTGGAGAAGGGAACAGCAAACCACTTCAGTATTCTTGCCTTGAGAACACCATGAACAGTATGAAAAGGCAAAAAGATAGGACGCTGAAAGATGAACTCCCCAGGTGAGCAGGTGCCCAATATGGTGCTGGAGAAGAGTGGAGAAATAACTCCAGAAAGAATAGAGAGACAGAGCCAAAGCAAAACAACACCCAGCTGTGGATGTGACTGGTGATGGAAGCAAGGCCTGATGCTGTAAAGAGCAATATTGCAAAGACCTGGAATGTTAGGTCCATGAATCAAGGCAAATTGGAAATGGTCAAACAGGAGATGGCAAGAGTGAAGATGGACATTTTAGGAATCAGCGAATCAAAATGGACTGGAATGGATGAATTTACTCAGATGACCATTATATCTACTACTGTGGGCAAGAATCCCTTTGAAGAAATGGAGTAGCCATCATAGTCAACAAGAGAGTCCAAAATGCAATACTTGGATGCAATCTCAAGAATGACAGAATGAACTCTGCTCATTTCCAAGGCAAACCATTCAATATCACTGTAATCCAAGTCTATGCCCTGACCAGTAATGCTGAAGTTGAAAGGTTCTATGAAGACCTACAAGACCTTCTAGAACTAACACCTAAAAAAAGATGTCTTTTTCATGATAGGGGACTGGAATGCTAAAGTAGTATGTCAAGAAACACCTGGAGTAACAGGTAAATTTGGCCTTGGAGTACAGAATGAAGCAAGGCAAAGGCTAATAGAGTTTTGCCAAGAGAACACACTGGTCATAGCAAACACCCTCTTCCAACAACGCAAGAGCAGACTCTACTCATGGACATCACCAAATGGTCAACACTGAAATCAGATTGATTATATTCTTTGCAGCCAAAGATGGAGAAGCTCTATACAGTCAGCAATAACAAGACGGGGAGCAGGTTGTGGCTCAGATCATGAACTCCTTATTGCCAAATTCAGACTTAAATTGAAGAAAGTAGGGAAAACCACTAGACCATTCAAGTATGACCTAAATCAAATCCCTAACGATTATACAGTAGAAGTGAGAAACAGATTTAAGGGACTAGATCTGATAGAGTGCCTGATGAACTATGGACGGAGGTTCGTGACATTGTATAGGAGACAGGGAGCAAGACCATCCCCAAGAAAAAGAAATGCAAAAAAGCAAAACGGCTGTCTGAGGAGGGCTTACAAATAGCTGTGAAAAGAAGAGAAGCAAACAGCAAAGGAGAAAAGGAAAGACGTAACCATTTGAATGCAGAGTTCCAAAGAAGACCATTCAGGTATGACCTAAATCAAATCCCTTATGATTATACAGTGGAAGTGAGAAATGATTTAAGGAACTAGATCTGATAGAGTGCCTAATGAACAGAAGGACAAGGTCCTCCTAAAACTAGGTTCAGTTTATATTAAATAGAGCACATCACATCTCAGCCTGCAATGTCTGGCGTTAGACTGCATGATGATTTTGATTACACAAATGAACTTTCGTGGACAAACTGAAACTCCACTGACTTTTCCCAAAGCAAATTAAGTTTGCCACAATAGTGAGTTGATCTCTTGGCCTCCAGTAACTCTCAGTCATTTTAAAAGAATGGTTCTGCTGCTTTAAAAAATATTTTTCCACCGGGCATCACTATTACAATGCAGTCATGGCTCAAAATATTTTGGAAATTCCTCCTTTGGAATTGCCTTCAGAGCCAAGAATGCATTCTTTTTTTAAAAAAAATAGACTCAATGGTTATAAATCTTGATACCAAGAGGCTTCGCTCATTCTTGAAAATCAACCTCAAATCATTTGAAGACAGAGCTGGTAAATATAGATGATCAAATCAGGTGACACTGCTTTGGTGTAAAATAAAATGTTTAATCCAAAATATTAGGCAAAAAAGGGCATTACTCCATACAGTTTTTTTCCTACCTTTTTACTTGTACTCTATATTAGGATACATTCCTATATGGGGCATAAACCCAGATAATAATTAATTACAGTGTTAAATGGGAATATTTACACTAGCAATATATACAAAACCCCAAGAGGTTCAGAAGAGTAGTATATATCATAATCTAGGGGAAAATTCTTTTAATTAAAAAAATAAACATTCTAGAGGATAAGAAGGGCTGAGTAAAGAGTTTCAAAAAAGATTTAAGGGGGAAAAAATGGTTTAAGCAAACATATGTCATAGTAGAGTTTTCACCATGGCTAATTTGAAGACCAGATTTATTTAGATGTATTTATTCACAATATATTCTTTGAGACACCCACCCCATACCTATATCATCATACTTTTGCATAAAGGGACATGAACTTCATTTCACCCGAGTTATGGTCACAGGACCAGGAGGACATGACTTTCGCCTGTAGTTCTTGGCCTTTTCTTGCCTCCTAAACACTCTTTCGGTTACGATCTTAGGCTTCCTTTGAGCAAAAACCTCTTGGCTGCTTGCACCATAGTCATTTAGGAAATCCCTTATGACTTCCAAAACAGTCATATGTTTTTCCTGGAATAATATTGCTCACATTTATATGCAATAGAATTTTCCTGCTCCATGCATGTTTATGGACCCCATGTCTGACATTTGCAGAACACCAGTCCCCACTGGCCAATGGCAAGGCCACAGCTGAGGGACAGCAGCACCCTGTCATTAAAGGCGCCAGAGCCCAACCAGGGAGGGAAGGACCCTAAGTATTGGCTATGGAAGTGAAGACACAAAGGCACAATGTGACTGCTGCAGATGAAGCTACACCAGGCCCTGATAACAGCTTCACTAAAAGGTATCTGAGGACTTTGGATGTCAGATCTTATAAGTCAGTCCTCCATTTCACATGTGCATGCTAAGTTACTTCAGCTGTGTCCAACTCTTTGCAACTCTATGGACTATAGTCCACCAGGCTCCTCTGTCCATAAGATTCTCCAGGCAAGAATACTGGCATGGGTTGCCATGCCCTCCTCCAGGGAATCTTCCTGACCCAGGGATCAAATCCGAATCTCTTACATCTCCTGCATTGACAGGAGGGTTCTTAACAAGTAACTAGTACCAACTGGGGAGCCCCTCCATTTCATATCTGCCCTAGAAACCTGAAAAGTCAATGACTACTCTAGATTTTCTCAGGCACAGGGGAAAAGTGGGTCCAAAGCCCTTTCTCTGGAAAAATCAAAAGGTAATGACCCGAGAGAGTTCACCTATGGCACCACTTCTCATCAAAACTGTCTCTTGGATTTCTGAAGTAAACACGAGGAAGAACAGAAATGAAATCGTATAGCAGCTATGGCAATCACACCCGTCCAGCCTACGGAGTGAAATGGGTTGATGTTTCACCAAGCTGGATATTTAGAATCTCATGAATCAAAAAGCAAGAGAGGTAGAAAGGAATTCTAGTCATGTCAGAATTTCACCTCCACTACTGTTTTATGCTTTTCTTTGACTTGTTCTATAAATATTTTACTACAACTCTCAAAGTTTATAAGATCCTTAAGACTTGTAAAAAGTTTGAGTAACTGGAAACCAATGACCAATGCCTACCACAAGGGTCTTGATTTTTTTCAGATTCCACTGAACGAAATGCATTCTACCCAGAAAGCCTTGGAAGGACAGACTTCCCTCTGTTGCAGTTGTGAGTCTGCAGGGAGCAGAGAACAATGCCTTCCACTTATGAACTCCACCTGGTCAGTACTCGGGGGTCTTGGCCCCAGACCTAGAGCTTCCATGGCTCTCACACTTGGGAAGCTCAGCTTGGTGTGACTGTGCTTCAGCCCAGAGACCCCAGTGTCCTGGATCCTTGGCACTTGCATCAGATTCTCCAAAGTGGAGAAGGTCTTGTTTTCTGTTCTCCTCATGTCATCCCAGTGCATCTGAGGAAAGACAGACCCCTGGCTATAGCTGATTTACAGTGTTGTATTAAATGTTTCCAAGAGCCCTTTACCAAGCTGCAAGTTTTAATCATACACTTGACAAATATGTACAACTGTCTCCTGGTTCCCAGGGATCTGAGATTCACTGGCTTTGGAACTAATTATCCTGATTTCCAAATCCTATCAAAGTAGCACTAGGCTCATCAGTCTAAACATGATGAATTCATCCAGACACATTTGTTCTGACGATTGAGTAGTGTATCTGTCTCTTTTCTCCCATAGTAGTTTCTGTATTAAACTTTAGTCCCTAAAGGGATGTGACTCTATCTCAGACAGAAAGAAACCTATACGTGAAGAGAGCAGGTGTGTCCCGAATGCTGTGGGTCCTTTGATTTGTAAATTTCTTCAAGACAGAGACTCCACCTCCACCATCTCATCTCCATAGTATAGATGTGCCTTAAACATACTAAAAACGGAATCTAGCATTAAATTCAATGAAAGGAATTAACAGAAAATAACTACCATGTGTCAGAGAGACAGTTACCTATGTACAAAGCTTTGGAACAGAGAAGCCTTCTTTTAAACAGAAAAAACCCAGTTCTCAAGTATTTTGAAGGTAGATTTCCATATTATAAAGTACTTCTTCTCTGCAGGAAGGACTCATCACAGAATTTCTATTTTTTTGCTGCTGTTGTTGCCCTGGCTCTTTGCTGTAGCACATGAGCCCAATCATTGTGGCAGAAGTACTTATTTGCCCTGCGGCACGTGGGATCTTAGTGCCCTGACCCAGGATGGAACCTGTGTCCTCGGCACTGGAAGGTGGATTCTTAGCCACCCCATCCTCCTTTTTTAAGATTTTTTGGACTGTGGACCCATCTTTTTAAAGTCTGTATCAGATTTCTTAAAATATTGCCTCTGTCCTTCCTTGTTTTGGTTTTCCAGCTGTGAGTCATGTGGAATCCCAGTTGCTAGACCAGGGATCAAACCTGTGCCCCCTGCATTAGAAGGTGAATTCTCAACCCCTAGATCACCAGGAAAGTGCCCCCACTTTTCTTAAATTGAAATACAGTTGATACACAATGTTGTGTTAGTTTTTGCTGTACAGCACAGTGAATCAGCTGTACACATACACATATGCTTTTCTAGATTCTTTTCCATTACAGATTATTCAGTTCAGTCAGTTCAGTTCAGTCACTCAGTCATGTCCGACTCCTTGCGGCCCCATGAATCGCAGCACACCAGGCCTCCCTGTCCATCACCAACTCCAGGAGTTCACTCAGACTCACGTCCATCAAGTCAGTGATGCCATCCATCCATCTCATCCTCTGTCGTCCCCTTCTCCTCCTGCCCCCAGTCCCTCCCAGCATCAGAGTCTTTTCCAATGAGTCAACTCTTCGCATGAGGTGGCCAAAGTACTGGAGTTTCAGCTTTAGCATCATTCCTTCCAAAGAAATCCCAGGGCTTATCTCCTTCAGAATAGATTATTAAAAGATATTAAATATAGTTCCCTGTACTATCAGTATTCCTTTTAAAGGCAAAGACATTTAAAATTTAACTGCAATTACAAACACTTTATCTACAAACAGCATTTTGCAAATTTTTCTGTTACATTAGGAAAAGTACTTCTGTATATGGGGGGAAAAAAACATCTTTCATAGGGAAATTTGATTGTCCGTGTAGATATACTGAGCAGGATAGTTATCTGACTTTTAAAAATGTTTCTCTTCTCCTGCCTCTCTGTTATTTTAGGATCTGGGCTTCTTGTAGCTTTGAAATCAAAGCCCATATAATATATTTACTTAGTCTTTGTTATATTAATAACTTTCAGCATTAAATGGAAAACGTGGTGGTTGGAGTAGGGGTGGGAATCCAATGCTATTCTCGCCAAATCCAGGATGGCTTCCTGGAGGAAATGGTCTTTTCATTTTCGATCCATATTCTTATTATGATATGCCTTCCTTTGCATATTTTATCAAAGGAACCTTCTATATTTTGAAAATTTTGTGTCTATGTTAGACTTCCTCATTTCACATTGGGGGTTATGGGGAATGGGAAGATGGGGAAACACATTTCTTGAAGAAAGCCATGACTGATCAGAGAATGGACTGATTGGATCTCCTTGCAGGCCAAGGGACTCTCAAGAGTCTTCTCCAACACCACAGTTCAACCACAGGACTGGAAAAGGTCAGTTTTCATTCCAATCCCAAAGAAAGGCATGCCAAAGAATGCTCAAACTGCTGCACAATTGCGCTTATCTCCCACTTTAGTAAAGTAATGCTCAAAATTCTCCAAGCCGGGCTTCAACAGTACGTGAACTGTGAACTTCCAGATGTTCAAGCAGGATTTAGGAAAGGCAGAGGAACCAGAGATCAAATTGCCAACATCTGCTGGATTATTTGGCTCTTAAGTTTCATATAGTTTTTGCTTCAGATAATACACCAAGAAATCTTTCTGGCTTGTATGCTGTCTTAATTAAGATAATATATTAAGCATATTTTCTAAAAGACTTGTTGATTCTTAGGCTTTCATATAGAATGTAGATTCATACCCATTTTATGCACATAATTCTTATGAATGTGATAGTAATTGGACCAGCTGATAGAAACTAATAAAAGCAACAATGAATATCAGATTTTACAATTTTCTTTTTTGCAAAAATCAATCTATAAGTGGATGTAATGTGGGCACTACCAAAATTTTTGTGGTTAAATTTACTTTTAATCCTTTTTGCTTTATTATCTTGGCATCTGGAAAATCTTTGTGAAAAGAATTTAAACTTTATACACTGAAAACAAAACTGTTAAAGGTACATAGTTAATAAGCTTCTTAAGTGTAAAATTAATTAGTTAACATCAGCAAATTCACAGTTTGAAAACTCTGCTGATAATTATCCTATATTGTGCTCCAGCTTTTATTTACTCAGTTTGCTAATTTCTCAGTTATAATGATTAATTATATTTTGATAGCCTATAATTCCTATTGCAAATATTTCAGTTTGCACTCACTGTATACTTTTGGTTTTAAGACACTTTAAAATTATATGCAAACTTGAGTTTGGAGAAATAAGTATGCAAATGCAAAAATATGATATCTTCCAAAAAGTGCAAGTTCATCCTCTTCCCCAAACAAAATAGTGAAATTGTCTGGGTTCCAGTTCTAGCCCCATCATGCATTAGCTGTAAACATCTTAGTCATTGTTTAATCTATGTCTTGGTTTCTTAGTTTGTAAAATGGGGCTAATTAAAGCTTCAGCCTCATAGGATGCTTGGTAACATTCACAGGACGATCCATGTTAACTCATTTAGTGTTGGCACGATAACTGGTATGAGGTAAGTGCTCAATAAATCTTAGGCATTATTTTTATTAGCATGACGGTAATTTTTTTTTAGGAATAAAGGATTTCTGGTTCCTTTAAAGTTTATATAGACATAAATATGTCCACATTGATTATGTGGGACTTGATGAAACAAATAGTAAATACGTTAAGACTATTTCTAACCATTATGGTTTATTGGTATCATTTATAACAGTAACATATAGTACTGCTTATAATGAAGATCCCCATGAACAAATCATATTTGTAATAATGAGTATAATTAGAATGAATTAATAGCATAATTAGAATTGTGATGACTATTTAAAAAGTGAGTTAGAAAGTATTAACATTATGTATGTGTTAATATGGATTGTTTATGCCAGTATGGAATTGTGAATGTGTGGAAGTTGTGAAAAAGCAATGAAGAAACTGATGTTGCCTGAAAAAGAGAACTGTATGTAGGGAAAGCATTCCTCCACAAGAGGAATGGACATGTCTGAGAACAAAAATACATCATGGACTTCCCTGGTGGTCCAGTGGTTAAGAATCCTCCTGCCAACGCAGGAAACACAGGTTCAATTGCTGGTCCAGGAAGATTCCGCATGCTGAAGAGCAACTAAGCCCAGTGCACAACTGCTGATGACGCACTCTGGAGCCCGCATGCCACAACTGTTGAGCCCACACGCTGAAACTACTGGAAGCCCCGCCCCGAGAGCCTGTGCGCTGCAACGCAAGAAGCCACTGCAGCGAGCAGCGCGGGCGCAGCAGCTGGAGAGGAGCCCCCGATTGCCACAACTAGAGAAGAGCCCGCGTGCAGCAGTGAAGGGCCAGCATAGCCTTAAAATAAAAAAAAAAAGTATACCACCCTAAAGTGAATACCCTGGAATCACATGGTAAGGCAGAGGAGAGCAGAACATCCCAGCAGGAGTCTGTTCCGCTGGGGTTCCGTATTAGTCGGCCTGGTGAACTGTTAACACTTGAAAAAGTCCCTACTGAAGCAGCGTAGAGACAGTTTTCATGGAAGGCAGGCCACACCACTGGATTTCATAGAAACAAAAACCATGCAACTACAACGCTACTCTGACTTCTTAGAATTGCGACTACAGTGTAAAAAATTCCTCATGCTTCCTTCCCCTCTGTGAGAATTTATTAGATTATATTAGACCTCATTGTATCCCACAAATTATGCCCTGATGGAATCATGAAGGAAAATACAGTTCCTAGGAATGAGTGATTTTTACAAAGGTGGAAATTTGAGATAAATAGAAGGATAGAAAGACAAAAAGTTGAATTTTTATAATCACAGATAATTTGTTCCAAATTTTTTCCCCTGAAATTTTTTTTGACTTTGTTACCAAATGTATCCTTCATTTGGCCACTATTATTCTGAAACTACTCTTTTCTATTTGTTTAATTAGTTAACATTGATGGAAGATCTCCTAAGCATAATGAATAGGTACAGAAAGTTGGGATGAATCAGGCATAGATCTTACTCTTGAAAAGCTTATGGTCAAGGAAGGTTAAACAGGAGGAGATCAGACTCTTAAGAGATGTACTGTGAAGTCCATTATGCTGTGAACAGGCAAATTACATATAAGTGCTAGCTTTTCAGAAGAGGTTTAGGTTAATGATCTCTGGGCTGTTTGCAGAGATAATGTGAACTTATACACATAAACTCTTCTTTGTCTTATGCTGTGGCAGTCATCCATCCTTTTGTTCATATATTAAACATTTATGGAATGTCGACTCTGACAGGCACCGAGCCTATAAAAACGAATTAACCTTTTATGGAGTTCGTGGTGTAGTAAGGGAGACATCACATTTTACTGTAGTTTATTTACTTGTCTTAGTGCTAGGATTGAAATATGTACCAGGTCTATAGAGGTAAATAGGGTAGATGTTTAGGGTCTAAGCATAGTAATTATTTTTAAGAGTGGCTTCAGAACAATCAGTTTAGAAATGCAGAGCTTTAGATCTTAGGGGTCATGAAATTGACTTCTTACATTTCACACGTGAAGAACAATTCAGAGAAGATAAGTGATTTTCTCAAGGTCACATGGCTGATTAGACCCAGCCCTGGCCCTTTCAGCTCTGCTCCGTTCCTTGTCCAGTCAAGCCCCTGGCCTCAGGAGGGTTAACAGTTAATGCAAACGTTTTATGTAGCGCCTGAGTCAAAGAAAACATGCCCAAATTGCTGTTTAAAAGGGAAATAAATTAATGATATGAGCTGCTTAATGGCAGGTACCAGATTAGAAGTAGATTTACTCGGCAAAGACCAACAAAGGAATTAATGCAATTTTATGGAGATATCACCCTACCAATTAGGGAACTGTTGTTATTCTGCATGGCTCTGCGGTGAATGCAAACAGACATTTTATAGAACACTGAAACATGTCACAGCTGAGGGCAGATTTATAAAAGCCAAAAGCCTAAGCATCCAAAGTAAAGTGATTATAGACTTCCTGGTGGCTCAGTTGCTAAAGAATCTGACTGAGTTCATAGGAGACCCAGGTTTGATCCCTGGGTGGGGAGATCCCCTGGAGAAGGAAATGGCAACCCACTCCGTATTCTTGCCTAGGAAATCCCATGGACAGAGGAGCCTGGTGGCCAACAGTCCATGGGGTCGCAAAGAGTTGGACAGGACTGAGCAACTAAACCACTGCAAAGTGATTATAAATGGCATCTGATTCTTTTGCAACCTGGAATTCCTTGTGACAAGGAGGAGGTACGTTTTCAGTAAATTAATGCTCCTCTTTGGCCATCTAGTTTTTTATTTATTTTTGCCAGACAGGCATGTGTAGGCTAATGTTCAACACCTACTACTAAAATAATATTTGGACTGTAGGATAGTCTGCTAGAGTAGAACGTTCTGTAAGCGTGACATCTACTCTGCCATTGAATGGCTGTTGACATAGGAGAAGTTCCTTTACCCTTTGGAGTCTCGGTTTCCTCACTGATACCACAAAATATGGTATGAAAACCCCTGAGATTCCTTCCAGCTTTGAAATTCTGTGCCTTTGCAGTAGATAATCCTTGCCTGTTCAGAAAGTACAGCCACAAATGGTTAGCTGAGGTTTGTGTTCTACTTAATATGCACTGGTAAATAAAGTTGCTGATAACTTGGAATAGAAAGAAAAATGATTGCTCAGTCACTTTAATGAGAATGCTGAAAGCATATGCAATGGCTTATTATTAAACTATTCCACTAGTGGAGAAATTGGAAATATCACAATAAAAATTTTCAATTTTCCATTTCAGTAACTTTATTGAATTGCCAAGGCATATAACAACAGCCAAAGTTGATACATTAAATGTGGATGTTTAAGAACAAAGTTAATATGTGATATTATTGTTTCTCATTTTAGTCCCTTTCTGCCAACCCTTTCCAAGTTAAATAAATCTTCTTCCTTACTTATTGCCAAAAAGTGTCTTATGGTTTCTGATATTTTGAATATTTTTTTCACCTAATTCTGTATTCATGTGTTAATGTAGTAAATCACTGTAGATTTCAATTTCTTCACTGCCAAGTGTAATACAATGTCAATATTTCCTTGGTTTCCACTGAGTCTGTCTTCTGGTTTCTATTTTCAGTTTGTGATCCTTGTGTCTATATTTGGTAAAGGCTGCTTATGTTTTTCAAATATGATGTAAAGCAGTCTTTTGACAAAATATTTCTGAGTGGAACCTAAAGCAATCTGACTTATTATAATTATAGGTATATACTTCCATAGGAGGCAGTATAATATTTTTTTAAAGGACAGAGTTGATTTCAAGTATGTTACATTTTAAGTATTTTTTCTATATTTAATAATATGCTTATCCTTTTCTTTGATGCTAATGTTTCTGTAGAAGCTATCTCATTCCGGACCAGATTTCCTCTTTTTTCCTGGTGTTTCTCTGCCAGGACAGATGACATTTCTTCTCCTGGGCTCTAGCCCTTGCTTTTTGCATCACTTGTGGACCTTCATCCTGGCCAGTAGGGGACTTTATTTGTATTCCAGAGATCTGACAATTCATTAGAAGGAGAAGTATTGTTAAGAAGTCACACAAAGAACTCATAGTCAGCCTTATTATAATCAGTGTTCCTTTACCTTAAAATATATTCCAAGTGCATGAGTATGATCCACGAGGAAGCATGACCTGAACTCTTGATAGTATTTGGGGAATGGCTACCTGTGTTGGCAACATTCTTCAAGGAAGCGGTGATTTCTAGTGAGCCTCAGTGGTAGTTGGACGGGAGATGGTTTTGCCATCCTTGAATTCCATGGGAGGCGTGGGGGAGTCCTCTGATGAATTTGACTCTTGATTTAGAAAAGGAAAGCTTCTTACCTGAAGAGTGGAAGAAATCGCTTCTGGAGAGTAGGAGATATACTTGCCTGAATTAAGTTTCACATAGGAGTTTATGGACGGGTTATATACATAGAGTAAAATATTAACTATTTCTCTTTTAATTGAGGATGAGACTCAAAGGGGAACCACACAGCCCCCCTTCCTACCTCACCCTACCATTTACTTCTCCCTTCTTAGGACAAATCTTTAGAAGAGGAAGAATAGATAAAATAAGTCCCAGCATTTGGTATTGCCGGATCTGTCTGAAGATAACAGCTCCATCCTTACGTAAGATCAGCCGGGCTTGGCCCTCCTTGTTGTTCAGTCTCTAAGTTGCGTCCAACTCTTTGCGACCGTGGACTGCAGCATGCCAGATTTCCGTATTTTCCACTGCCTCCTGGAGTTTGCTCAAACGCGAGTCCATTGAGTCAGTGATGCCATCCAGCCATCTCATCCTCTGTCATCCCCCTCTCCTTTTGTCCTCAATCTTTCCCAGCATCACGGTCTTTTCCAGTGAGTCAGCTCTTTGCATCAGGTGGCCAAAGGATTGGAGCTTCAGCTTCAGCATCAGTCCTTCCATTGAATATTCAGGGTTGATTTCCTTTAGGATGGACTGGTTTGGTCTCCTTGCTGTCCAAGGAACTGTCAAGAGTGTTCTCCAACACCACAATTCAAAAGCACCAATTCTTTGGTGCTCAGCCTTCTTTATGGTCGGACTCTCATGTCTGTACATGAGTACTGGAAAAACCATAGCTTTGACTATACAGACCTTTGTCAGTTGTGTCTGACTCTCTGCAACTCTGTGGACTGTAGCCCAAGCTCCTCTGTCCATGAAATTCTCCAGGCAAGAATACTGGAGTGGGTAGCCTTTCCCTTCTCCAGGGGATCTTCCCAACCCAGGGATCAAACCTAGGTCTCCTGCATTGCAGGCAGATTCTTTTCTGTCTGAGCTACTGGGGAAGCCTTTTGGGGTGCAAAGATGCAGAGGAAACAGTCTCTATCTTTAAGGTGCTTCTAGTCTAGGGGGAAAAAAGTAACTAGGTGGTTATAATAGTATATACATAACAGAATAAGCAGAGTCATAAGAACACTTTGGAGGAGCACTCATTTCACTATTAGGCTCTACCAAACAGTCCAAAGCAGAGAAACTTGCTTTGTTCCCATTTAAAAAATTTTGTTGTCAAGACCACTCTGTATAACTGACCGAATTCACCATATTCCAGTACATCTTGGATGCCTTCTTATGACTCCTAGACCAGCTAATGATGGTGTATGCTATGCAGTAATCTCATACTGGGGAGGCTTTCTAGCTTACAGCATTCCCCTGGGTCTAGTCATCTCCTTGCCAAAGATGATTGCATCAAAGATTGAAATTCCTTGGTAACAGCCAATCGAACTTTCTTTCCTGAGAATTTGGAAAAATGTGATTGTAGTCATGCACATATGGAAGCCAGTTGGAACCCTTAGGGTAAGCTTCCAAGGAGGAGATCCTCAGGCTTCTGCTGCTGGGATTCCCCAAGTCTCAGCCATGTCCTTGTCCTTTCTGAGAGGTGATTGTTCATCATCATTAATTCTACAAGAAATTCCTGTATTCTGCTAATACTTTGTTGAAGTATAGTTGGTTTGAAATAGANTCTTTGAGCTCCTTGGGGGTTTTTTTGGCAAGTGGGACAAGAGGAGACCACCTGTCTTATAGTTGTTTGGAGGCCTGTTCCTCTGAAGGACTTTTCTAGTAATCTTTGGAGGGCCTTTTCCCCTAAATGAGTGGTGGCATGTAAGGAGTTAACCAACTTCCATTGGAGGTTCCCAGAAAGAAAAAGGAGTCCCTCCTTTTGGAACCACTCCCATATGATCTTCTTGAAAGCCCTCACTCTTAGCTTTAAGAGTCTCATCTTCAGTATATGTGAAGGAGTTTCTGGCAAATTAGTCTATGGAACTAGGGTGGCCACCCCCTATTAGGTCATTGTTCCGTAATTCTGCTCTCTCAGCTACATATACACACACATTATATATGTTTGTATAGAAATATTATAATATTTATGTATTTATTATAACTATTATATAATATATATAACATATAAATGTATGATGTATATGTAATATATTCTATATATATAATGTATGAATGCGTGCATGCTCAGTTACTTCAGTTGTGTCAGACTCTTTGCAACCCTACAGACTGTAGCCTGCCAGGCTCCTCAGTCCATGAGATTCTCCATGCAAGAGTACTGGAGTAGGTTACCATGCTCTCCTTCACGGGATCTTCCTGACCCAGAGATCGAACCCAGGTCTCCGGCATTGCAGGCAGATTCTTTACCACTGAGCCATCAGGAAAGCCCATGTAATGTGTATGTGTTTGTGTCTGTGTATATATGTGTGTGTGTGTGTATGTATATATTTGATTGGAACCCAGGTCCCCTGCATTGGGAACACAGAGTGTTAATCACGAAACCACCAGGGAAGCCCCTCATATTTTATTTTTATTGAGCATAGCAAGCCCATGGGCAAGGTTCCATTGTCAGTATCTACAATAAACTTACAAAAATGAGAGAATGAGAGTGAAGCCCCCTCAAGAAAGAGAGGGTCTGCGCATCAGCTGTGGCCTTCTGTGCATTTCTATTCATTTTCCCGCAGTTCTGCCACCTCTTCCTGAACTCAGGGAGAATCTCAACAAAAGTTCTCTCCAAGTAAGAGCTTGGGAGGAGTGAATGGGAGCACAGTGGTGCCTGGGCACAATTTAGTGGTGCCTCAGGGAGGCCTCCGCTGTCTGCCAGGGTCCTCCTTTGGTGGGACAGGTATCTACCCTTATTTCTGCTTATAGGGGGTGCAGCTGACAGTGTGTCATGAAAAGGGGGCAAGGAAAAGATGGGTCTCAGCACAAAACAGTGGTCATGATATGCCCACTGTTGGTTTGACAGTCACGGGGACACTGAGGATTCTCCAGTGACAGCAAATACTGCTGCTCCTCCCCTCCCTTCTGCTAACCACACACTCACGAAGTCCTCCCAGNTAAAAAAAAAAAGTATACCACCCTAAAGTGAATACCCTGGAATCACATGGTAAGGCAGAGGAGAGCAGAACATCCCAGCAGGAGTCTGTTCCGCTGGGGTTCCGTATTAGTCGGCCTGGTGAACTGTTAACACTTGAAAAAGTCCCTATTGAAGCAGCGTAGAGACAGTTTTCATGGAAGGCAGGCCACACCACTGGATTTCATAGAAACAAAAACCATGCAACTACAACGCTACTCTGACTTCTTAGAATTGCGACTACAGTGTAAAAAATTCCTCATGCTTCCTTCCCCTCTGTGAGAATTTATTAGATTATATTAGACCTCATTGTATCCCACAAATTATGCCCTGATGGAATCATGAAGGAAAATACAGTTCCTAGGAATGAGTGATTTTTACAAAGGTGGAAATTTGAGATAAATAGAAGGATAGAAAGACAAAAAGTTGAATTTTGATCATCACAGATAATTTGTTCCAAATTTTTTCCCCTGAAATTTTTTTTGACTTTGTTACCAAATGTATCCTTCATTTGGCCACTATTATTCTGAAACTACTCTTTTCTATTTGTTTAATTAGTTAACATTGATGGAAGATCTCCTAAGCATAATGAATAGGTACAGAAAGTTGGGATGAATCAGGCATAGATCTTACTCTTGAAAAGCTTATGGTCAAGGAAGGTTAAACAGGAGGAGATCAGACTCTTAAGAGATGTACTGTGAAGTCCATTATGCTGTGAACAGGCAAATTACATATAAGTGCTAGCTTTTCAGAAGAGGTTTAGGTTAATGATCTCTGGGCTGTTTGCAGAGATAATGTGAACTTATACACATAAACTCTTCTTTGTCTTATGCTGTGGCAGTCATCCATCCTTTTGTTCATATATTAAACATTTATGGAATGTCGACTCTGACAGGCACCGAGCCTATAAAAACGAATTAACCTTTTATGGAGTTCGTGGTGTAGTAAGGGAGACATCACATTTTACTGTAGTTTATTTACTTGTCTTAGTGCTAGGATTGAAATATGTACCAGGTCTATAGAGGTAAATAGGGTAGATGTTTAGGGTCTAAGCATAGTAATTATTTTTAAGAGTGGCTTCAGAACAATCAGTTTAGAAATGCAGAGCTTTAGATCTTAGGGGTCATGAAATTGACTTCTTACATTTCACACGTGAAGAACAATTCAGAGAAGATAAGTGATTTTCTCAAGGTCACATGGCTGATTAGACCCAGCCCTGGCCCTTTCAGCTCTGCTCCGTTCCTTGTCCAGTCAAGCCCATGGCCTCAGGAGGGTTAACAGTTAATGCAAACGTTTTATGTAGCGCCTGAGTCAAAGAAAACATGCCCAAATTGCTGTTTAAAAGGGAAATAAATTAATGATATGAGCTGCTTAATGGCAGGTACCAGATTAGAAGTAGATTTACTCGGCAAAGACCAACAAAGGAATTAATGCAATTTTATGGAGATATCACCCTACCAATTAGGGAACTGTTGTTATTCTGCATGGCTCTGCGGTGAATGCAAACAGACATTTTATAGAACACTGAAACATGTCACAGCTGAGGGCAGATTTATAAAAGCCAAAAACCTAAGCATCCAAAGTAAAGTGATTATAGACTTCCTGGTGGCTCAGTCGCTAAAGAATCTGACTGAGTTCATAGGAGACCCAGGTTTGATCCCTGGGTGGGGAGATCCCCTGGAGAAGGAAATGGCAACCCACTCCGTATTCTTGCCTAGGAAATCCCATGGACAGAGGAGCCTGGTGGCCAACAGTCCATGGGGTCGCAAAGAGTTGGACAGGACTGAGCAACTAAACCACTGCAAAGTGATTATAAATGGCATCTGATTCTTTTGCAACCTGGAATTCCTTGTGACAAGGAGGAGGTACATTTTCAGTAAATTAATGCTCCTCTTTGGCCATCTAGTTTTTTATTTATTTTTGCCAGACAGGCATGTGTAGGCTAATGTTCAACACCTACTACTAAAATAATATTTGGACTGTAGGATAGTCTGCTAGAGTAGAACGTTCTGTAAGCGTGACATCTACTCTGCCATTGAATGGCTGTTGACATAGGAGAAGTTCCTTTACCCTTTGGAGTCTCGGTTTCCTCACTGATACCACAAAATATGGTATGAAAACCCCTGAGATTCCTTCCAGCTTTGAAATTCTGTGCCTTTGCAGTAGATAATCCTTGCCTGTTCAGAAAGTACAGCCACAAATGGTTAGCTGAGGTTTGTGTTCTACTTAATATGCACTGGTAAATAAAGTTGCTGATAACTTGGAATAGAAAGAAAAATGATTGCTCAGTCACTTTAATGAGAATGCTGAAAGCATATGCAATGGCTTATTATTAAACTATTCCACTAGTGGAGAAATTGGAAATATCACAATAAAAATTTTCAATTTTCCATTTCAGTAACTTTATTGAATTGCCAAGGCATATAACAACAGCCAAAGTTGATACATTAAATGTGGATGTTTAAGAACAAAGTTAATATGTGATATTATTGTTTCTCATTTTAGTCCCTTTCTGCCAACCCTTTCCAAGTTAAATAAATCTTCTTCCTTACTTATTGCCAAAAAGTGTCTTATGGTTTCTGATATTTTGAATATTTTTTTCACCTAATTCTGTATTCATGTGTTAATGTAGTAAATCACTGTAGATTTCAATTTCTTCACTGCCAAGTGTAATACAATGTCAATATTTCCTTGGTTTCCACTGAGTCTGTCTTCTGGTTTCTATTTTCAGTTTGTGATCCTTGTGTCTATATTTGGTAAAGGCTGCTTATGTTTTTCAAATATGATGTAAAGCAGTCTTTTGACAAAATATTTCTGAGTGGAACCTAAAGCAATCTGACTTATTATAATTATAGATATATACTTCCATAGGAGGCAGTATAATATTTTTTTAAAGGACAGAGTTGATTTCAAGTATGTTACATTTTAAGTATTTTTTCTATATTTAATAATATGCTTATCCTTTTCTTTGATGCTAATGTTTCTGTAGAAGCTATCTCATTCCGGACCAGATTTCCTCTTTTTTCCTGGTGTTTCTCTGCCAGGACAGATGACATTTCTTCTCCTGGGCTCTAGCCCTTGCTTTTTGCATCACTTGTGGACCTTCATCCTGGCCAGTAGGGGACTTTATTTGTATTCCAGAGATCTGACAATTCATTAGAAGGAGAAGTATTGTTAAGAAGTCACACAAAGAACTCATAGTCAGCCTTATTATAATCAGTGTTCCTTTACCTTAAAATATATTCCAAGTGCATGAGTATGATCCACGAGGAAGCATGACCTGAACTCTTGATAGTATTTGGGGAATGGCTACCTGTGTTGGCAACATTCTTCAAGGAAGCGGTGATTTCTAGTGAGCCTCAGTGGTAGTTGGACGGGAGATGGTTTTGCCATCCTTGAATTCCATGGGAGGCGTGGGGGAGTCCTCTGATGAATTTGACTCTTGATTTAGAAAAGGAAAGCTTCTTACCTGAAGAGTGGAAGAAATCGCTTCTGGAGAGTAGGAGATATACTTGCCTGAATTAAGTTTCACATAGGAGTTTATGGACGGGTTATATACATAGAGTAAAATATTAACTATTTCTCTTTTAATTGAGGATGAGACTCAAAGGGGAACCACACAGCCCCCCTTCCTACCTCACCCTACCATTTACTTCTCCCTTCTTAGGACAAATCTTTAGAAGAGGAAGAATAGATAAAATAAGTCCCAGCATTTGGTATTGCCGGATCTGTCTGAAGATAACAGCTCCATCCTTACGTAAGATCAGCCGGGCTTGGCCCTCCTTGTTGTTCAGTCTCTAAGTTGCGTCCAACTCTTTGCGACCGTGGACTGCAGCATGCCAGATTTCCGTATTTTCCACTGCCTCCTGGAGTTTGCTCAAACGCGAGTCCATTGAGTCAGTGATGCCATCCAGCCATCTCATCCTCTGTCATCCCCCTCTCCTTTTGTCCTCAATCTTTCCCAGCATCACGGTCTTTTCCAGTGAGTCAGCTCTTCGCATCAGGTGGCCAAAGGATTGGAGCTTCAGCTTCAGCATCAGTCCTTCCATTGAATATTCAGGGTTGATTTCCTTTAGGATGGACTGGTTTGGTCTCCTTGCTGTCCAAGGAACTGTCAAGAGTGTTCTCCAACACCACAATTCAAAAGCACCAATTCTTTGGTGCTCAGCCTTCTTTATGGTCGGACTCTATGTCTGTACATGAGTACTGGAAAAACCATAGCTTTGACTATACAGACCTTTGTCAGTTGTGTCTGACTCTGCAACTCTGTGGACTGTAGCCCAAGCTCCTCTGTCCATGAAATTCTCCAGGCAAGAATACTGGAGTGGGTAGCCTTTCCCTTCTCCAGGGGATCTTCCCAACCCAGGGATCAAACCTAGGTCTCCTGCATTGCAGGCAGATTCTTTTCTGTCTGAGCTACTGGGGAAGCCTTTTGGGGTGCAAAGATGCAGAGGAAACAGTCTCTATCTTTAAGGTGCTTCTAGTCTAGGGGGAAAAAAGTAACTAGGTGGTTATAATAGTATATACATAACAGAATAAGCAGAGTCATAAGAATACTTTGGAGGAGCACTCATTTCACTATTAGGCTCTACCAAACAGTCCAAAGCAGAGAAACTTGCTTTGTTCCCATTTAAAAAATTTTGTTGTCAAGACCACTCTGTATAACTGACCGAATTCACCATATTCCAGTACATCTTGGATGCCTTCTTATGACTCCTAGACCAGCTAATGACGGTGCATGCTATGCAGTAGTCTCATACTGGCGAGGCTTTCTAGCTTACAGCATTCCCCTGGGTCTAGTCATCTCCTTGCCAAAGATGATTGCATCAAAGATTGAAATTCCTTGGTAACAGCCAATCGAACTTTCTTTCCTGAGAATTTGGAAAAATGTGATTGTAGTCATGCACATATGGAAGCCAGTTGGAACCCTTAGGGTAAGCTTCCAAGGAGGAGATCCTCAGGCTTCTGCTGCTGAGATTCCCCAAGTCTCAGCCATGTCCTTGTCCTTTCTGAGAGGTGATTGTTCATCATCATTAATTCTACAAGAAATTCCTGTATTCTGCTAATACTTTGTTGAAGTATAGTTGGTTTGAAATATTACTAGTTTTGGATATACCACATAGTGGTTAAACATCTGTATAGATTATATTCCTTTTAAAGTCATTATAAAATAATGGTTACATTTCCCTATACTGTACAGTATATCCTTGTTACTTATTTATTTTATACGTAGTGGTTTGTATGTCTTAGTCTCCTATCCCGATCATGCCCCTCCCCTCTTACCTGTCCCCACTGGTAACCACTAGTGTGTTCTTCATGTCTGTGAATCTGTTTCTGTTTTGTTGAACTCATTTGTTTATTTTTTAGATTCTATCATTGCTCATTGCTCATGCTGAGTCGTGTCTGACTCTTTGCAACCCCATGGACTGTAGTCCACCAGGCTCCTCTGTCCATGGACTTTTCCCAGTAAAATATCGGAGAGGGTTGCCATTTCCTTTTCCAGGGGATCTTCCCGAGCCAGGGATTGAACCCGTGTCTCTTGCATCTCCTGCATTGTCAGGCAGATTCTTTACCAATGAGCCACCTGGGAATCCATTTAGATTCTGTACATAAATGATAACATAGAGCATTTGACTTTCTCTGTGTGATTTCACTAAGCATATCTTCTAGGTCCACCACATTGTTGCAGATGTCAAAATTTCATGTTTTTATGGCTTAATAGTATTTCTGTGTATGTGTGTAAATAAATAAAACATCTTCTTTATGCATTCATCTGGTGAACACTTGGGTTGCTTCCATATCTTGACTATTATAAATGATGCTCCTGTCAACATTGGGGTGCCTGTATCTTTTTGAATTGGAGTTTTAGTTTCCTTCAGATATATACCCAGAAGTGGGTTTGCTGGATTGTATGGTAGTTCTGTTTTTAGTTTTTTGAGGAGCCTCTGTATTTTTCACAGTGGCTGCAGCAGTTTTCATTCTCGCCAACAGTGTTTCCTTTTCTCCACATCCTTGGCATAATTTGCTACTTTTAGACTTTTTGAAGTCAGCCACTCTGACAGGTATGAGGTAATGTCTCACTGTGGTTTTGATTTGAATTTCTCTGGTGACTAGCAGTGCTGAGCATTTTTTCATGTGCATATTGACCACTTCTTTCTTCTGCTTGTTTTTAGATTGAGTTGTGTAGTGTACTTGGGGTATTAGCCCCTCATCAGTCATATTATTTGCAAATATCTTTTCATATGCAGTAGGTTGTCTTTTCACTTAGTTGATGATTTCCTTTGCTATCCAAAAGCTTCTAAGTTTAATTAGGCCCCGTTTACTTGTTTTTACATTTGTTTCCATTGCTTGATGAAGCAGACCCCCCAAAAATATTGCTAAGTTTTATGTCAAAGAGTGTACTATGTTTTCTTCCAAAAGTTTTATGCTTTGCAGTCTTGTATTTGGATCTTTAATCCATTTTGAATCTATTTTTGTATATGATGTGAGAAAATATTCTAAGCTTATTCTTTTACATGTAGCTGTCCAGTTTTTTCAGCACCACTAATAGAGGAAACTTTTTTCTCCATTGTTTATTCTTGTCTCCTTTGTCTAGATAATTGACCATAGGTGCATGACTTTATTGCTGGGCTCCCTGTTCTGTTCCATTGATTTGTGTCTATGTTTGTGGCAATATCATGCTGTTTGGTTTACTGTAGCTTTGTAGTATAGTCCAAAATCAGGGAGCATGATACATCCATCTTTGTCTTTTTTGTCAAGATTACTCTTGGTGATTTGGGGTCTTTTGTGCTTCCGTATAAATTTTAGGATCGCTTTTCCTAGTTTTCTAATAATTTTTTAAATGCTTAAATTAGCCTGTTTTTGGGTACTTGCAGCCCAAGAATGCTTATAATGTGTTTGTTTATTATTTTGCTCTATCTGTGTAATCTAAAAAAACATACTACCTATATTTGGGTAATACACACCAATTCTATTGTTATTATCTGCCAATGTTATGAAAAATGTGTCTGATTTCTTAGAACTCTTTTTCTTCAGGCAGTAGCAGGAGATTTGATATCCCCCCTGGTTCCTAGGCCTGACTGTCAGTTCGAGAGGGAAATGGTGTCAGGACATCTTTCTGAGCTTTCCCGCTCGCCTCTGTGTAGCTTTCTGCTCACATCTAGTGAAAAGGCTCTTTGGGAGAAGATGGCCCAGTTCTCATGCTTTGCCATTTCCCTGTTTCTTAGCAAGCCAGGCCTCTCACTCTTCGTTCCTGAAACTCATGGCCCTGCTGTTTGCCTTAGCTTTGCCAGGAACCCCGCCCATGCTGACTCCCTGTCAGGCTCTGCTCTGAGCTTTCCCGCTCGCCTCTGTGTAGCTTTCTGCTCACATCTAGTGAAAAGGCTCTTTGGGAGAAGATGGCCCAGTTCTCATGCTTTGCCATTTCCCTGTTTCTTAGCAAGCCAGGCCTCTCACTCTTCGTTCCTGAAACTCATGGCCCTGCTGTTTGCCTTAGCTTTGCCAGGAACCCCGCCCATGCTGACTCCCTGTCAGGCTCTGCCCATTTCCTGGGACACTTCTTGTTCTCGTTGAGTTTTCAGGTGTGTCTTGCATCTGGGTACCTGGATTCTTTCTGTAAAATGGTGACTTTCAGTGTGGCTTCTCTCCTCTTAAATCCCTATCTTACTGTCTTGCACTGAACCTGGTGAGCAAGTGGCAGTCTGTTTTGCTGATCTAGACTACCAGTTACCACACCCTAATCATGGTCCCACACTACGGACCGCCTCTTCTTGAGGCATCTTAGCATTCTTATGTAAACCCATTAGTCTGGCAACTTTCTTTAGTTATTCTTTATTTATTAGTATTTTAAAGTATGTATTTATTTGGCTATGCCAGGTCTTAGTTGAGGCACATGGGATCTTTAGCTGTGGCATGTGACGTCTTAGTTGCAGCATGTGAGATCTAGTTCCCTGAGCAAGGATCAAACCTGGGGCTCCTGCACTGGGAGCAGAGTCTTAGCCACTGGACCACCAGGGAAGTCCCTGGAAACTTTCTAACTCTCCAAATCCTCTACATCTCGCAAGTCTCCATTCCTTTCCCACCAGGAAACCTCCTGCCACCACAACAGGCAAGAGTGATTACAAACTATGTGGTTTTGAAATTCATGGCGTTGAAAAAAATATATCAGTGATTCTTAGAATTAATTTGAGAATCTTTCTTGATGTGAAATTGTATGTGAAGATGCCCTGCAGAAAGTGAAAAGCAAAAATGGAGAACAGAAAACCAAAAACACAAGAGTGACTCTGGTGGAGATGGAGACCAGGATGGAGGGCTCAGGGGAGGCCTCGCTTACTCGATGCCTCTTTTTCTGTGCTGCAAGAGTTGCCTCCACCTGAGCAGCTGGGGTTGCTTGGAGCATAGTTTGTAAGCCACAGGTTGTGATATCATTCATTTAGCATTTAATAAATTACTGCTTTCTTACATTTCTCATACTTCAATCATATTATTACATTTTGCACAGTTACTTAATATTCCAAGTATATATTTTGGCTTTCCCACTAGATTGTAATCCCCTTGAGAGCAGGGAGAGTATCCTGTCTTAGAGATGAGCCATATCCAAGCCCAAAGAGGTGGACAAAATAGGGGCTCAGCTTGTGGAAAGGGTACTCGGTCAATAATTATTGATTGATGGATGATTCTGTGTGGTCTCTAACACTCAAGAGAGGACCCTGGACTGTGGATAAGTTGTTGATGTTCTGTTGCGCAGCTGTGTCTGTCTCTTTGCAACCCCATGGACTGCAGCACTCCAGGTTTCTCTGTCCTTCACCATCTACTGGAGTTTGCTTAGACTTGTGCATAAGTAGTAGGTCTAAGTAGCACAGCTGCCAAGTCGCTTCAGTTGTGTCCAACTCTATGCAGCCCCATAGACAGCAGCCCACTAGACTTCCCTGTCCCTGGGATTCTCCAGGCAAGAACACTGGAATGGGTTGCTATTTCCTTCTCCAATGCATGAGAGTGAAAAGTGAAAATGAAGTTGCTCAGTTGTGTTTGACTCTTAGTGACCCCATGGACTGCAGCTCCTCCGTCCATGGGCTCCTCCATCCATGGGATTTTCCAGGCAAGACTACTAGAGTGGGGTGCCAAGCAGGTGGTCAGTTGGACTTTTGCTCTGTAAGGTCAAAATATTGACGCCATACTGTTGACTCGCTTTGAAAAGAATGCAATGAGGCACGGTGATCCCGAAAACTGTGTGTACTTTTTACTGATGACAATGTTTACTTGTGGTAACTGAGTTGATATGCTCATAAAAGACTCAGAGTGTGGCCCCACCTTTTATTCCAGGTGTGACTTTCATGTGAGCAAAGTTTCAAATCACAAGCAGGATTGAAAGCAGACACTGTTCTTGTCCCTCATAGAACACTGTTCAGTACCCAAGAAACCGGAAAAGATACAGGAAACCAAACCCTCTTATCAAAGCTCGTGACTAATTATACAGAGAATGAATGGGGAGTGTTATGTGCAACACTTCAATTGTTGGCTTGGGAAGAAATTTTCATTCTGTTCGTTAGTGGTACCACTGATAATAGCCAGCCTGACTAAAAAATGTATTCGTATCTACAGTAGTCAGCTGACTCACATGATTGAGTGTTATTTCAATACACACTATCTTGTGATGTTTGTATTTTTTAGTATGCTTTATAATCAGAAACCACTTGTTTCTCTCAATAGGAGCTAAGTGCTTTATAAAGGAAGAATAAGCTTATATAATATCTACTTTTGAAGAGATTTCTTTAATTAATATCTATTTTAAAGCCTCAACTTATTATTTAAATAAAGTCAAAGCCAGCTTGAACAAGGCTTTTGAAAATATTTAGTGGGAAATGATTATATACTAGTGACTTCCTGTTGCTGAAAAATATGAACTTCCTGTTCATATTTCTGAAACCTGGGTAGTGCAAAGGACTGGTATCATTACAGAGGAATTATGCTCTCCTGGCGTTGTGACAAAGGTTTCTTGGCAGAATTTTTGAGTCCATTTTTTTATTATTAATAATGGAAGGTGTGCATATATTCTCTTCTTCTGAAGAGGGACTCAGTTCATGTGATCTGATTCCACTTGATGAGTGTCCTCTTCGGCAGAAATGAACAGAAATGGCTGTGATCCTTTTGCAGCCAGAGCAGCTGAAGAACAGAGGAGTGAATGATTTGCCACAGTCTCAAATGGGTTGGATTGAAATGAAGATTTCTGGTCTTCTAGCCCAGTGCTCGGAGAAGGCAATGGCACCCCACTCCAGTACCCTTGCCTGGAAAATCCCATGGACAGAGGAGCCTGGTGGGCTGCAGTCCATGGGGACACGAAGAGTCAGACACGACTGAGCGTCTTCCCTTTCACTTTTCACTTTCATGCATTGGAGAAGGAAATGGCAACCCGC